>VZRW01008046.1:0-100315 GCA_013398125.1 Aegotheles bennettii | reverse complement strand
GTCCAATGATAGGACAAGGGACAATGGATGCAAACTGGAGTATAGGAGGTTCCATGTGAATATCAGGAAAAACTTTTTCACTGTGAGAGTGACAGAGCACTGGAACAGGCTGCCCAGAGAGGTTGTGGAGTCTCCTTCACTGGAGACATTCAAAACCCGCCTGGATGCGTTCCTGTGTGATGTACTCTAGGTGACCCTGCTCTGGCAGGGGGGTTGGACTAGATGATCTTTCGAGGTCCCTTCCAACCCCTAGAATTCTGTGATTCTGTGATTATATGTTAGGTTCCTATGAGACACTAGTTTTTGGAAATTTATATATATGCATATGCATTCATTTGGAAACACATATTTATGAATAAGAGGACAAATTATTATAATGTCACAGATTTCATATAATTGAAGATAAATGTCTTTACTACCATAACTAGTATTGGAAAGGTTTTTCTGTTACATCTGACTAAGAATAAAAATAAAATAAGTAAAACATCAAACCTCAGACTTAAATCTATGTTCAAATCTTTTAGTTCTTGAAGAAATACAGATTTTGGTGTAACTTGTCTCATGTAAATGGAGAATTGTCAATTTTACCATATAAGTTAAAATTGCTAAAAATATGAAACTTGAAAAGTTAGTGAATGAGATGATAGACAGGCAGTATCAGAACTGAGCTTATGTCAGGAACATTGTGTTTTTACACTGTAAAATCCAGTAGGGTCTATACAAAGTCTGTTGCCCTCACTGATAGCAAGCACAGACATGGATCTTGCTTCACATCCAATAGATTTAGAGTTTCTGTGATCCTTTGTTCTTCTGAATGTATCTAACATTGGTTAATGCTGAAGATCTGGCAAACTATCTCCAGCTAAGCACATCATATCAAACCACGATGTATATACATATACTCTATATTTGAACATCAAAACACATTTTCAACATTGTGTATATATCCGCAATTTTATACTGTAATCAAGGTTCAAACACCAGTTAAAGTAATTGCAATATAACTTCAGACAAAGGGTCCATCTACAGCAATATTCAACATAGAAGGGACACCATTTACACAAAGTTCACACAGTCCTAGTTGATCAGCTCTGAAGACATATCTTTATAGGTGTGTCTCTGTCACAGATCCTCAAGCTGCATGACCTGAAGACACTGCTGAGCCTCATATTATACCATGAAAGGTCTGCAAAAGTCAGTCTAGTGATATGCTTTTTTGCTTTTGTAACAGATACCCACAATCTACAAACAAGAAATGCTGCTGCATTTTCTGAAGTGTTTTTTCTGTTAATTATTTTGTGGTTTTATATAAGTATACAGCTTTTAATCTAGTGTGTTATGTTGTGTGGTTTGGATGTGATGTGACAGTGTCTACCTCATGAAGCTGCCAAGTATCAAGTACCTGTCATATATTTTATGATCTAAATCAGTATATTTCCATTTCTTGTGCAAACCTTATCAAATTCCTAACCATGAAGTAAATCCTGAGGGAAAAGCAAAAGCAGAACTGCGCAAAAGGCATTGTATGTTACTGGCAAGGTTTGGGTTTTTTTCCCGTGTGATAGATCAATCTCTACAAAAGTCGAAAGCCAGTCTGTTAGCAAATTATAAACATTCACCATGCCCAGAAGGAAAGAAGAAAATAAGAATGACAATTGTGGGGAAAAAATAAACAAATGAACAAAAAAAAGTATTCTCAAATATCAAAGGAAAAATAAGACCCATTGTGTGAAGCAGCCTGATGAATATTACTGATGGCTAGAATGAAATAAGCATTTTGCATTGTAGTTTTTTGCCATGCACTGAGAAGATATAACAATAGTATGAATATTTTTTCTTGAAGAAACAGTGGCATATTTTTAAATCATGAATTTATTACAGTATTTTAATATTTTGTAAAACTTTAATATTCTACGGAGTGAATATATGCACAGTCCTAAGTAAGAAAAAGCAAAGTTTTAGGAGTAAAATTCTGAGACTAATCCTACTCTAAACAGAAAGACCATCTTAATTAGCTTCCTATCTTCAGCAAAAACACTCCAGAATTTATGTATTTTACTTATTTTGGGAGAAAAGGGGGTTAAGGGGGAGGATTAATAGAATCAATGTTAGGGTAATTCCTAAGATTGAATCTGAATGAGATTGTTGAACTGAGTAGAATTCCATTTGTGAAAATGAAACCAGAGAAGTGGCAGATATAGAGCTACAAGATATAAGCTTTGCCTATTGGTATTCTGTATTTTATTGAAAGTGTAAAGATGAGTTAAAGTGAGTTTTTTCAACTAATAATGTATTTTAAGATTTAGTGTTCAACAAGCACAACAGATTAATGCAGCTGAAGAAACAATGTTCAGAAAAAGAGTCTTGTTCCTATTTGTCATCTCGGTGAACCTTTCAGTTTACGTCTGGGAGAAACACTGGAGTAGGTAAGTTTTGTACTTGGACTTCTGTAGTCTCTGGGGACATGTCAACATTCCCAGGCTTAGAGACACAAAAGATAGAAACCACCTCTTATTCTGAAATAATTTATAAATGCTAGTTTAGTAGAAACACTTATAAACTAACTTCTAGGATGACCAGGTGGGATTTAATTCCCTTTTTGGCTCAGAGAATTAATAGCTCTAGCTTGCAACCATCTCACCATCATCTAGTGAAACCACTGATTGTGGTTTTAGATGAGGATTTGCTCATTTGAATCTATGCTGCTGCTGACATGTGGTCAAAGGATTTTGTAACAATGTGTAAGGAAAAAGAATTTGTGTCTTGTGTGAGGTGACTCCTGGTCTATACCCCTACACACAGAAGCATAACTACGATCTTATTTCTGAGTCTCAGTCATTAATTCACAGTTATCTGTCCTGTTTCACGCTCCTCTAAAAGACATGAGAGAGTAGGCAGTAACTGTGGCCTACTGATGGGCACATTTAATTTCTGGGTTAGCACATGAGGTTGATTGATTTGTTTTTCTTCTCCTGTAGCAAGTACTCTTTTATAACAAAACAGCAGTTTTGCAAAAAAAGGATCTTGCATTTTAATTTTGTTTCATTCTTACTGTATTTGGTTAAAAATCTTTTTCTAGTCTTTGTTCATTCAATATTTAGTAAGCCCAAGCTCTCATTGACCCTGACATGGCAAGCAGAGAGTGAAGGTCCTGTCACATAAGAGTTGCTTAAGAGTTTTCTGTGCGTCCACAATTACTTTTTCTCTCTGACTTTTTAGATAAATTGACCTGAGGCTTTCACATGCATTAGAATTAACATTTATTCTGTCTGCAGAAGTGGACCAGATGAAATCTATACAAGACTGCCTGAAATTAAGCCTTGGTTTTTCCTGGTATAGTAGAGCTGAACAATAGAGACTAGTCAAATGTCAGTGTAGAGCTTCTAGTGTTTTTTATGAGTCTGTCATTCTCCATACCTGACCTGACAGTCTCCTAGGACTTAGGTCTTCATGCATGAGGCTCACCATTGCTCCATGTTAGCTTTTTCTCCATCTGACTTACAGTTAAAATAAAAGGGAGGGGGGAGGGGAGAGAAAGAAATAGTTGTGTGTTTATGTGGTAAAAATGGACTGATTATTTATAGTAGAGTGATTTGAGAGAATGAAGTAGGTACAGTTTCCATATAGGAAAGGAAACCTAATAATTATTCCTGGTGAATGGATGCTGTATTATATATAAAAAGTGAATGTAATGATTCATATATAATCTGAAAGAGACTTTTCAATGACGTATACAAATAAAGATAACTGATGTGTGTGTGTATGTAGCTCACTATTCTTTTCTCCCTAACTACAGATAAACTAATGATAGCTTCGCAATAGAAAAACTATATATACAATATAGTAGAATCCAATAGAGAATTAAGCAGTGTAAACTCTGAATAAAATGCATTTCAGCATTAGCAGTAGGACAATAAAAATAGGTATGAATAAAAACAGTTAAGATATAGAAAATAAATATAAGGATAGCTTAACAATTCACTCTTTGATATTCTACTCCAGACTCTTCCTAGGCATGAGTTTGGCTTTCAATCTCCTTCTCCAATAAATTCTGCTGACCCATTGAAAACAAACCAAATAAAGGCATTTATTTGATAGATACTAAATTCTGATACTTTTCTTTCACAACACAGTGAAGGAAACTAACAGTTATCTTTTCTTAGCCTGACATCTGTTATATCCAATAGCACAATACTTCTGTTTGTTAGTAGGGAATTGTAGACTTTGTCCTTTTAAAATAGTCAGTTGAGCAGGAAAAGGGTGTCTTCTTGTTTGTCTTACCTGAAGGACATGTGGTTCAAGTGG
The DNA here is from genome assembly GCA_013398125.1 of Aegotheles bennettii. Classification (NCBI taxonomy): domain Eukaryota; kingdom Metazoa; phylum Chordata; class Aves; order Caprimulgiformes; family Aegothelidae; genus Aegotheles; species Aegotheles bennettii. The sequence continues at coordinate 96,010 of VZRW01008046.1, read as the reverse complement.
AGGAGATGCCTCTGGAGCAGATGGCTCTTTCCCTGGGAGCAATGAATAGTGAGAATGGGCAAACCAGAAGTCTGTATCACAACATAAACCAAGAGACTCCTGACAAGAGCAGGGAGCAGACATACTGTCTAACCTAACACTAGCAGAAAAGAGGTGATTTTCCAAAAATCCATATGTGACTTCAAAATTATTGTAACCATTTTCAATAACTTTTCAAGGACATGGTAGGAGATGGAAGGATTTATTTCAAAGCCTTTCTACCTTATCACAACCTTTCAGTTAGCTTATTGAAAAGTTTCTTGTACAGATTGTGTTCAAATTAAACCTATTGTAACCTGTGACTCCTTTCAGCATGTTCTAAAAGTGACCATGGCAGCAATGTGAATTCAAGCACACCACAGCTGGTCAGCTAGCATGTGTAGCTGGGTCAGCAGCCCCTGACACAAAACCTCCTGACATTTGCAAACCTGGTGGAGTATAAGTGCAGGAAAGTTCTGGAGGTACTAGAAGCATTGTAGGGGAGCAGGAAAATTAAGTGGATAAGAGCCTGGGATATGATGGATATATCTGATCTTCTTCATGACTAAGTCACCCTTCTTTAGAAACTAGCCATTGATCCAATTGACACTTCCTGTGTGTTGGCTTCTTTAGAAAAACAAAAACAAAAATTAAAAAAAAAAACACAAAAAAAAAACCCAAAACAAAAAACACACCAAAAAAACCCCAAAAAACCCCAAAAACAAAAACAATAAACAAACAACCCAAAACATGCAAGCAAAAAAACCCAACTCAGAAAGCAAGAGATTCATTCAAATATTTAGAAGTTCCCAAGTTCTGATCCATCTTATTTCAGCATGAAAGAAATGTGAGTGTCCTGGACCTGTATTGTCTAATCCCAACAATGTCCCTCTCTCCACTTGTTGACTCCAGAATGTCTATAAGAGACTTTCTCAGGAAAGATTTCGGGCTAACAGGAAGTACAGCAGTATTAATTTTTGAAATATATACCTTGATACTTGAGAGTCAATTAGACCAGATAGACTATAGTTATCATTCACTACTGAGACTTCGGGTAACAAAGGAAACCCAAGAGATCTTACACCCAGTCTTTAGAAATCTTGTAACCCCTTTATAAACAAAATTTGTAACCAACAATCTCCAACACTGAGTCTATGGATCTTAATTCTTTGCTTGGAGTATGTTTTCCAGGGTGCTGAAAGGACAGTACAATCCTTTCAAATCATAAAACAGTGAAAGAAGATTTTTTTTAAATATAATTTTCAATTACACATTGACATTGTCATTACTTTTTTATTTTTAAAATAAAACAGAGATGTCCTCAGGTCACTCTCAACCATGAAGCAACATGTATTTTGTTGTGCTTGTAGCAGGTCAATTGGAAAACCACATGAAAAACGGTTTGAGAGCTGTACAAACTCTTTGATGCACTTGATATTTCTGCACCTAATATTGCAGAAGGAACAGGCCAACTAAGTTCTGAAAGAACAACTGGAAAATATCTGGAAAACTGTAATATGCAACATATCAGCTGGCCACACTCACAGAAAACAGATAAGTGGTAAATAATTATGGTATTTATTTTTCCCTCCATAACTGTGTTCATTTCTGCCTTTGGCCTATGAGAACTGTCAACACACAGGGAATAAAATACCTCAATAACGTATTAAGAAGAGAAATCATATACCCTGAAGTAGAGACTGCTAATAGCTCTTATAAAGAAATGTGGTTGGTAGTACATGCACAAGTTTGCTTGTACTTCACAAACAAATTTTGTCCCAAGTAGAAGTGCTTCAGAGAAATAATAGCTTCTCTATAGGCTATTCTCAGTGACTTTGACAAGGTGGCAAGATTGATAACAATTCACCTCACTTTGAAGAAAGTTCCCTGCCTGTATTTCCCTTTTAGGCATCTCAGGGGAACTGCAGAGCTCCTATTTGAAGGTGTGTCCAGAGGCAGTTCTTTTGGAAAAAAAAAATGAGATTTTTACCAGCAGATATAATGGCAATATTTGAGTGCCTTTTAAATCCTTTATTTATTTTTTTTCATATAGAGTGGAAAATACAGTTATGATAAGATCTGTAGCCTTTTCTTGTAAGTTTTGAATATAACCTGATGATCATCTAATAGCATATTCTATTTGTCTGGAATATAATGTAAATCTTGTCACATTTTACTTCAGCAGTATTCTTGTGCTTAGGCCAAAATTGGACACTTTGAGTTATGTTTTGTCCTAGCCAAAACAATCAATTTACAGGACTTTTAAACTCAAATTCTCCCTCTAACTCCTCTCTAATTGCCAATCAATCCTTCCTGCCAAGACACCGGATTTGACACAAGCTTTATTTCCAACAGTAAGCACCTTGTTCATTCAGTCTCATAACCTGACATTGTCATTAGGTCATTACCCTTTTTCTTTAGTTTCCCTTTTAACTCATGTCATTCAATCTATTGACACCAGCCTTCACTCTTGGAATTGCTCACAAATTTCAAGGCTTAAACTATTGTTACTGCAGCTTAATTTTGGCTGATATGCAGTAACTGTTCATTTATACACATTTTGTCTGCAGCAATGGAAATTAACACGTTTAAGGAGCTGTAACATTAATGTTGTTTGGTCCACTTTCATTGCAAGCTAAATTAAGACACTTTACTCCACATTGTCAGTGAACTAAAACTGTGCACATATTTGCCATATTCAACGATGTATGACAAATTGTTATGCATAACCGGATCAAGACTTTTATGCCTTATTAATTCATTTGAATCAAGTAGCTAATGACCTTAACCATCTAATTTGAATGGTAATCTGCATCTCTCCTCCAGACTCTAGCTCTGCCCCATAGACCAACCTACTTTTGTCAGGGACACTGAATTGTGTGGAAGGGAAGCAAGATTTTCAGTTTGAAAGAACTCAATGTCATTTTCATTGTAGTGAGCACAACTGAGATCTAACTTTGTTAGGTGAGGCATTTCTTTTTGGATTGTCTAAAGTAGATCTGAAGAAGATACCATAAAAAACCCTGGATTTTTATCTAATGAGAACAAAATCCCTGTTTTATGAATAGTACTATTTTATCAATGGTAGTTCATGGTTTATCTGGTTTCTGATCTCCTGTTGTCCACTCCTGTCCATCCCTTACAGCTTACCAGAGGTACAGACCTATTTGTTAAGCTCCCATATCTGTCTGTCAAATATTGCCATATAGAAAATTAAAGCAGCTCTTTTTCAGTCTTCTACTCTTATTAGCATTATTAGCCTTCTTGCTGTGTTATGCTAAACAGGCTCTCTGCCATGTCTCTAACAAGAAATGCACTGGTGTGTTAAATCAGTAAATTTTATATTAAATAATTTAATTCATGGGTTCCAAGTACCATTTTGATCATATGTATCAGAGTTTAAAATACCAAAGAAAAAAACAAATAAGAGAAAAGAAGCTTTTTTGTCAGACACCATCTTACACCTCAGTTACATATCTTAAGTTAAAGAAAATCATTTTCTTTCCATCTGACTATGCTTGAAAATATAAACTACAGGCAACATGCCTAAGCATGGTATATAAAGTCCTTTTGAGAAAGGTCAGTCTGAAGTTGAAAGCCCCAGTTTCAAATCTTAGCAGTGGAATTTCACATTTTTATTTACTAAGGGCATTAAATAAACAATCAATGCTTTTTCAGCTATTTGAAGGTGTGACATCGTTGAAAATAATTGCACCATTAAGACACTGGGAAACTCCTATTTAAATCATGCTCAGATGTTTCATGACACTTATTGCAAGAGTACCAAAAAAAATCCGAAATAAAATATACACATAGGCATAGCCTATAGCAGTTCATATTTTTTCTATTCCTTTTTAGTAAAAGGAAAATCTCTAATTATTCACACATAAGAAGTAGCAGTCCTATGCCATAGCATAAAATGCAGAGTAAGGCATTTTCTCTCTTGCCTCTGAATTTCTGGAAAGCAGATTCCGTTCTGCTTTATGGCTAAAGTTAACCCTGAACTCACTCACCAAAGTTATGGTTCAAAACATTGACATTTAAATTTATTTTCAATGTAGTGTGTCTCCTAATTCAATTTCAGTTTGAAAATTATTTAATAGGCCACTGTTTAGTAAGGTGTGTGCAATAATTAACTACTTAGCTTCTGGCCTACAGGTACATTTCAAACATTTTTCTAACTAGAGAATTCAAGTCACATAACTGTATATACAGGGAAAAAAATGTCCTTACTGTTAATTAAATTTGCCACTTCTACAGACTGTTAATTAACTTGTGACCCACTTTATGAATATCCAATGGCATTAGTTGGTTTCCAAAAATAACAAACACATTAAGCATCGTGAGACTAGAAAGATGCATAAAATGCCAGTCTTTGCACAAATAGTCCACTGCCACCTTATAATCAGTATTTACGTAAAATATACGGTCTGGAAAATCAATAAAACCTTTTTATTTTCCTAAATGTTCTTTTAGTATCATGATTATTGTTAAGTGGGAATATGGTCAGAATTAGTCTTACATGTCTTATGGAATATCTTGGTTTAAGACACAAATTCTCTTTTAAAATTCTATGGGTAGGATACTGTCCTAGGAAAAATTTATTAATTTAGCACATTTCCCAAGTTGTGTTTAAGCAGATATTCCTGAGACTGTATTCAAAAAGGCAAAAAATGTTTAACACTGTACAAGAATAAAGCAGTGGCATAAATGGAATAGAAAGAAAAAACCAGGAAATTTTCATGACATAACTACAATTGTTACCTTGATTTGTATACTGTGGATAGATCTGGGTATAAAAAGATACTAAAAAAATAAATCTCCCAGTGCTGAATATGAAAGAATTCCATTGATTTCAGTGTCCTAAAGCACCTCAGCAATTTATAATTATGTTTCCAAAGGAATAATCTGTTTTAAGATTTTAACCTCAAACAAATCTGCAACTAGCAGGTTACCCACTGAATCCATTGAAACAAAGACTGATCTCTTAATCTCACAACCATAAATTACTTCCTTATTTTTGAGAGTGACTTCTCTCCTTTAAGGTTTTATTCACAGACTTGCCTTATGATCCTTTTAGCTAGAGGGCAAGAGGAATGAGATGCCATGGAGTCGGCATGGTTATACCAAAGAAGACCGTGGAAGAATTTAATGATGGAAACAGCCACTGGATACCTTTTGGTATTCACTCAAGTCTTTTTAACCAGATATTTCTAAAGAGGCACAAGTGATGGACATGTGGTTTTCTTCATGTTTATTTCCTCATGTATTTGCCTACACTGCCTTTGGAAGGTGTTAGGAGGATAAACTAAGAAGTGGAATAGTTAGTTACTGTAAAGACCGTTCACTAAATATCATTCCTACAAAAGAGACCAAATATTTAATGCCAAATAATTTTATTTCTTACTGTTTTCTCTTCTTTGTCCTAATTATTCAGTATTTAGGGAAGAGTTTATTGCAGCATGATCCAAGAGACTTAATGTAAGAAGAGTAGCAAAAAAGCAAATTTTACACCACAAAGGAATATTCATAACAGATGATAGTGCTAGATGTGTATTATTTACCAAAAGAGAGCCTTATGAATCTGGAGAGAAATTAATAGATGGAGGGGGAAAATAGTGTCATAGGAGTGGCTAATCACTGGTTTTGTTTTCTTACTTGCAGAATGCACGTTCCACTTAGAATCTTACATAAAGGACCAGAGGGGATCATTTTAGGAACTTGTGTTCTAGCCTTCTTTCGTTCTTCATCCCATCTGCCACTTTTTAGAGGGCCTGTATCCCTTGGAGTTAACATGAGAAAATACAATAAAATAAAAATCAATATATTTCAAGACATGGTTGTTGCACTATGTCAAAAAGGGTGAATAATTTTCAGGTACATGAGTACTAGCTGAACATATGTGCTAAATCTCAATGGAAGTTGTATTGTGGAGGATCTTATTCTTCTCACTCACCCTTCAGAATTGCACTATCTCAGCATAGAAAGGCTATGCTAGCTGCAAAATAATGTGATGCTCTTCAAATTTTAGATCAGCTGTACAGAAATGTCGTGCCATGCTACGTTTTGTAAACACCAAAAAAAACTGCTCAGGTCTTTGCAAGGAGATTAACTACTATTCTATAGGGTATATTTTTAAAATTGCCCTGCAACCACTGCAGGAAAAGCCTGAACACAGAGTTGTTGTATTGTATCTCAAGTTATAATTAATGCCATATATTTGAAAAATTAAAAGGATCCTAGTAGTGATATTTCACTCAACTCCATGTCTTTCAATGCATATGACAGTAGAGATTTTCAAACCAGTTTACAGGAACCGTAAAATTCCATCAGTTTCTTAGTAAGCACCTAGACATGAAAATGACAAGCTATTATTTCAATAACTGAGCAACCCTTTGTGATAAAAATAAGAATCATTCAAGATTTTGTTCATACAGACCTATTCAAATTAAATTATGTGCATCTATGTCTTTCTATCTTTTCTATAGTCAAAGGCTTACAGCAAGTGTAATTCACAACTGCATTATGACAGTTCATGTTATTGCAAATTTTGTAAATCAGTGTGTGATCCAAGTGCCAAATCAGTGTCAAATCTGGTCTTACCAGGGCAATTCTTCTGTAGGGATATATGCAATTATAATGACAGTGCTTTTATATTCATGTTCAGTTATAAGATATCCTTGCACATATTGTGTATATCCTGAAGCAGCTTGGAATGTATGTAAATGTATATGGAATGTATGTAAATATATAAACTAGGTCCTAGAAAATGCCTTTTAATGCAAAATGTGTGGATATTTGTATATTTATTTTGTTATAAGCTCTAGAACCCTATGAAAAATGAAAAAAGAGAAATCATCCAGCAGGCTTGCCAGATGCTTTATGGACACAGAACTTTTCTAACATTATAGTCATCAAACAAGAAGTCTGCATTGTTAAATCTATTTCAGAAGTGCATCATATTACTTGTGCATGCTTTCCCATGCTATCACCTGAAAAGTAAACTCATGGTATACAGAGAGAACATTCAGATAAAAAATTGTGATTGCCTTTGATGAAAACTAAAGCTTTACAATATTTAGAGAATAAGTAGGCACCAACAGCAGTATCCCCAAGCCACTCTCTGCCCCAGTTTAGTAGTTTCTGGAAATTGGTTTTATTTGTGACCCCAAACGAGTTAAGCCTATTGGACCACTGCTAAGACTTCAAATCATGATCTCAGTTCTTCTTATAACATGGCAGCCTAATAAATTTTATTTTACCTGCTAAGAATAAAAAAACCAAAACAACAAAAACCAAACAAACAGAAAAACAACTGAAGAACAAGGTTTGGGATGGGAAATTTCTCTGTAAATTAACCTTGGAGCATTGTTTCAGATAACTATTCTGCGAACCTATAATCTGCCTTCATTAAATTTATGTACTTTGATGTAGCTTTACTGTTTCTCTCTCAATCTGTACATAAAAATTAAAACAGCTCTCAGATGAGCTTACCCAAATTCACAGTAGAGAAAGAATAGTGAAATAATGTTACAATTGCAAAACCATTCCTTGTAGACACATTGATAGAAGAATGGATTTTTTTATATTTCAGATGAACTTGTTGCACATCTTCATTTACCAGAAGAGTGGCATTCACACTGTAAAAATTTCAAGTCCTTGTGAATACAATAAATGGTTTATTTCTCCAATTATATCCAAAACTAGAATGAAATATTTGCAGTATTACTACTTCTTTTTTAAATAAAAAGTTTTATAAAGCCATCCTTAACAAAATTATATAAAATATGGAGTTGTCATATAAAGCAAAACTGGAAACAGAACAATTTCAGGATTTGGTCATTTTTCCTGCATAAAGCCTTTCCTCTATGGTTCTGTCTAGCCAGTCATGTCAAAAGAGAAGGGGTGCAAAGATCCATTTCTCATAGATCGCAGTGTTCTTCAAATCAATGATGACAGAAAAGCACACAAACTCTTTCTTGCTTGGCAAAGTAGAAAGGAAAGGAGTATGATTACAGCCATTTATGTGATGATATGGCTAGCAAATTGAGAGCAAATTGAATAGGCAGAGATTATTCTCACTGCTGGATGGCCTAGTCAAGGCAAGGTTGAGGCCCACTGTAGTAATGACAATGGGCCCTGTAGAGTTGGGGCAGGTTCCCTGCAAAGTCATTTTGTGACTTTGGGACACAGCTCTAAACAAAGAACTCCACAAACCCAAATACATCTGTGTTCCTTAGTTCTAAGTTCACCAACAATAATGAATTGTTTCACCACATGGATCCAGAACTATTTTCCACAAAAATAGTAGTGTTTTTAGATGCGCTGCTTTATGGTCCTTATAATGCACCTAATGTATGGTGTGCACTATCTCTGTAGTTTTTACAGGATCACAAGTCAACAAATGGGAAAACAGGTATTCTATGCCCCATATATTTGTGCTTCCAATAAATTGTTATTTCTCTGTCTCTTCAGGAAATAATGTTTGCAACCATTTCAAGGTGATGCTATAAAGCCTTTTTTCCTTTCATCCTGTGAATTTTCACAGGTTTGGTTGTTGTTTGGGTTGTTTTCCCTTTTTTAAGCCTATGTGATGCAATAAATCATATCTAAAGCTGGTGATTAATAATGAGACACTTCATAGTGAAGCCTCTGCAAAGAAGGAAATTGCACAAACAGGCAGAGTTATCTGTCACCAGATGACAAAGTTCAAGTTTAAGAAACTGCTTGTCAAATACAATCAACTGAACGAGTGATAGATTAGATCTTAATAGCAATAAAAGTAAGCTATAAACCATTGCCTTCCCTTACAATATAAAAACCTCTCCTTTTAAACACTCTATGATGAAATGCAGTAAAACAAAATAAAAAATAGTAGCGGGACAACCAGTGATGTTTCTTCTCTACCCATATCATAGTGATCTGTGTTAATATTTTTAGTGTTCAGTCCCTGTCAAGGTCATTTTAATTCCATTGTTGTTGTTGCTAAGAAAAAGGAACCTAGACAAAAATACATCCAGCCACTTTCATGATTTCTGTAATATTACTAATGTGTCTTTAATTGTCTAGCTTATAAACAGCTTTGGCAATAACTAATTTATATACTTCTTGGTTAGGCTATTTAAAAGTTTCTCTGTTTCTCCTGAATGGTAAAAAGTATACTATCTTCTAGTGGAAAAATGGAGAATAAAGTTCAATAACTGAGTGGTGAGTTTAGAGAAGAAGTGGATTTCTATTTTTTAAGAAACTCACATATTTTTATTGTATTTACATTCTGAAATATAAGCAATGTTTTTCTTCAGTCCCCCAAAACATGAGATATCAAATCAGGGAAAAAATTTCATATGAAATCTCACAATGTTCTTTCTTATTTACATACATTACTATTTATTATAAATAACATGCAATAAGTATATATATTATGTTGTTGTGTTATGTTGTACTTGAAAAACTCTTGAGTGGTCATTTAGTCCATTATATTTCCTCAAGGCACCTGTGGTATGCGCTTCAAATAGGACTACTGAAACATCATGTAAGTATGAGTCCGCAGAAGGTATCTCAATTCCTTTTTATTCCATTAATATTTTTATTATTATCTCACAAGATTTATTGATGGTGTTATATTATTTACAATTAATTGCACTGAAACATTAAGCTGCTACATTTTCATACATTTACCACTAGCTGAAAGAATAATCAGCATACTGCAATCTACATGCTGCAAATTTTAGTTTTAGTGAAGGCTTTGTAACCTAGTCTGCCCTTTTACACTTCTCCTGGTGACTCCTGGACCTACCAGTGGTAGCATGTCTACATGTATATTCACCAGTGTCAACACATCTTACAGAACTGGTTGGTGTTTCTTTTGCTCTTTCATTTCTGGGAACACAGTGAGACAAAAGTTGAAGGTGTAGAAAATTTCACTTTAGATTAATAAATAAACAGAGAAACAAAGAAAGAATTATATATATATATATTGCAACAGAAAGAGAAGTCAGTGCATCTCTGCAGGGTAAATAGGAAGAATCAAACCAATCCTTTCAGCAGTTAGGAGCACTTTAGCCAGGAAGGGTTTCAATACAGCAACAGCATGCATGGAAATAGTTCATATTCTTTTCAGCTGTGAATATTTTCACTACAATCTTTTATTATCACATTAGTTGGTAAGAGTATTTGGGCTTTTGACCCAATAGGAATGCCATCTGGGTCAAAAGCTTCCAATTTCTCACGGCTTGAAATCTGTTCATTCCAGTAAAGCGAGTTTCCTGGAGGCAACCATGAATGAAAACATGGACAGATTAGCCTCTCATATACATAACTATGTTTTGATAGAAATAGAAATAGAAATAGGACAAAGTGTGTGAATCTGAAGTGTGCTGAATAGACTTAAATCTGCATCTAGAACATATATTATGGTTATATTCTTCATCAATGAAAAAGAAAATAAACAAAACCAGAATAATATTGTGAGAGCAAATAATAAACAATCCAGAATAACAAATAAGGGGAATAAGAATAAATAGAAGCTACTCTTCAGACATGAGTAAAATTTTTAAAAATTTCTTTCTCCTCTGTCAGAGGGGAATGGGAACTTGCATGCACTGAGAACACTACCTCTTCGTGGCATTCTTTGTGAGACTTTTAAGAATACTGCCATAATATCCCACAACTGAGTGTTTTAGGAAAGGAGGAAGCTTCAGGTAGATGCAGTAAATTGAAGCTGCCAAAATAATGGTTTCATATAGTAAAATGTCAAGACCTTGCACTACAGGCAAGTGAACACAGTAAATTAATGACATCTAAATTGCCAGTTGCAAATAATTATGACATATTTTCTCAGGCTTTTTTCTTTTATAATAATGAACATGCTTATGCTTTGTGAATATGTTGAAGATTTTTCTCAAATCATCCTCTTTAAAGAATCATTTAGTGTGAGTTCAGGATTTGATTAGGTCAGAAAGGGTATTGCCACTGGGGTAGATAAAATATGCAAGAAAATCCCCTCTGTTTGCACTACCTCCTCATACCAGACAGACTGACAGAATCAACACTCTATTCAATATGTCAGCTCAGTCAGTTTCTGAGCTCTCCAGCAGAGTTAACCTTTTAAAAAAACCCAGTGGAGTAATGCAACAGCTGGTGCTTAGCTCTGTCAGAAAGGTTCTCTCATCAGTATTTCAGCAATGGCTTTTGCAGTACCCCAGAATATGATGAGATTGAGAGGAGGCCTGGACTGGAGAAGTCAGGTGCAACAGAGAAAGTGACCCTACAACTGCAAAGATAATTATTAGCTAGCAAGGCTGAAAAAGATATGAAAATGATCTGAAAATAGACCAAATATGGCTAAATACGTGTCAGAACAAAGACAGTAATGTAACATATGATTTACAGGTTTGCTATATGTTTGACTAATCAATTAAATAGCCTTTTGGTATCTCTACTTGAGTTTCTATTTAAAAAAAAATATTCTCATCTAAGAAGAGTCTAAGAAGCAGGAGCATCAGCAACATAGGCCAGTGATGAAGACCCTGAGGAACACTTGCAGAAAAATTATGCAAATCAATAGCTTTGGGATTTTTACAGCCGGTTTCCTCCAACCTGAACACATCCTTTTCCAGCATGTGAAAATGGTATGTCAAAGGTCTAAAAAATATTTGAAACATTATCTGGGAAGGGGGTGTGACAATTTTTTTGTGTGTGCCTGTAAAATTATTTGATGACTACATTAGCCACTGGTTATTGCTTTTACAGACCTAGAGCTATAGGTCTTATTCACCTAACCTGAACATGCAGTAACTACAGAGAGTACAAGCATAGAAAATGGATAATCCCAATGAATCACAGGATAGGTTTCTACCATAAAAGCTAGACAGAAAACCAAGCAGCAAAGGACACTTAAAGAAGTCAAAAGGTATCACGTGTACTGTCAATAAGTTGGTTTTTTACTTACCAGCCAGTCTCAGGGGATAATAGAGGTGAAAGGGCTTCAGAAAGAAGAGGAAATGAAGGGCATGAATAACTGTATAGGAACAGAAAAAGAAGAAACAAAAACATATGGTGAAGGAATGAAAATAAATCCAAACTATAAAATAACATTAAAAGAAAACAGACAGCTGGGAAGAAAGAAGAACACAGATGGTGACATTCACTAGAAAAAAGCTCTCTAAAAGGCAAGATGTTTGAGTGCTGTTTAAAAACATAAAATCAGCTTCGAGCCTGCTCAAGTTTGGTCAATAGGTTATGGTGGTTAGGGTATGCCAGTTTCTCTAGACAATGTTACTCAGGTTAGTGATGTAATTAAGGTTAAGTCTTTGAGTTATGAAGCCATCTGGCTAGGAACCCATTTACATCTGGGAGCTAGAAAAAAGTCTGAATAAAACAAATAGACATTTTTTAAATATGTATTAAAGAACAGCTGTGAAACATTATTATCTTTATAAGTACAAAACAAGGGCAGGAATATTGCAAAATGTCATTTGAAATAGGATACTTCATCATTTAATCTCTGCATTATTTGTAAATAAAAACATCATTTTACCTAAGTTGGTAACAAAGATTCATGCTGAAAAATTTTGTATTAGATGTTTAATGCATGTTATTAAGAGGGAAAAAAGGTATATATAATTTATATATAATTCATATAATTTATATATATATAAAGGTATATATAATTTATACATATATATATTATAAAGGTAGAAAACAATTAGAGGAAAAAGTAAGAAAGATACCAAAGTCCAAATATAGATTGCACTTATAGAACACAGATCTTTGAAGTTCTAATAAAATAGATTTAATAACAAATCTTTATGTATAGATTATCCTATTAAATGGGATCAATAGGAAATGTGGGGTTTTTTTGATTATTCAGTCAGTGAACTTCACCTTTGCTTCTGAATTTCTGTGTTTGATAATTTAAGTCCAAAGATGCTCATCTTTTTTTTCTGTGATAATACCTATCTCACACATCACAATCAGTTTTACCCTCATCTTAATTCTAGAAAAGAGTGGTTGCCTTATACAGTAACATATGCAGCAGCTTATAGAAATCAACGAACCAGGGAACTAGAGCGGGGAAAAAACAGACTACTATGAGCTGGGCCTCCAGCAGAGATAATTGTAAAGATGTATTTCACTTTTTTGCTTGTATAATTTAACACAAGAAACTACAATAATGGAGAAAGTCAGAAGTTTCCCATTAATTCTGTCTAAATGGGTGAATTCTTCACATTCTTTAGGGTGTTATTTACTGACCTGGAAATGCCAGTATGATATTTGCTATTTTTAGAATTTTAATATGCTAAATCATACACAGATGCTCGAATGTTAGTTTCTTAAGCCTTCCTGAAAACCCACAGAAGGAAGCACACCAAGGTTTAAAGACACAAGTTTCAGGAAGTTTCCTGAGAAGAACGTTGTGGAATAAAGACATCAGTAACAGAGCAAAACTAGCCTACAAGTTCTCCTGTTGTTTTCCTGTTTTATGGAACATAACTAAAATATAGCAACAAATAATATATTTTCTTATACATAAAATAATTCACCATCTTCCTTCTCTTCATTTTGCAATCATGGAGGGCACAAAATTCTTAAGGTCCAGAGAAGTTAAGTTGGTTTGTCTGGTCATAACTGCTGTGAAAGTCACATTCAGTCAGAAAAGTGCACACTGATAGATGTCTTAAAACTTTATTTCTTGACAATTTAGAAGGTTTGAGAAGTAATCAAGAGAACCTAAGTTATTCTACCACATGTATAAGTACCTGCTATTGATAAAATATTGTACTATATGATAGCATAGTCATATATTATTTCCAATAATATAAAATTGGCATATAATTATACCTATATAAAAATACTGTGTAAGTGACATCTATAAATAATGCAAAATATATGTTCCAAAGTGCTTCATAAGACTAACATAAAACTACACTAGTCTCAGAAAACTATTGGGAAACAGTATGACAAAATTATCTGTAGCAGCATTTTTATTTTGGCTCCTTTTTATATTAGTAATTAATTACTTAGATTGATAAGTAAGTATAGGAGATGATAGCAACACAAGAGCTGGAGTGGCAGACAAGTCTCAATGGAGACTAATTAACACAGGCCCCCAAGACATCAGCACCTGGGAGAAGATGCCAACACTGTAATCTTCACCTTGGCCTCATGGTCTTCTATCGCTGTGGCTGCAGACAGACATATTTGCCTGTCCTCCTACAGATGAAAAATTCTTCTGAAAAGATGTATACTTCCCTCTCAAGCACAGACTGACTTCACCTACTCCTTCCTTCAGTCTCATCCAGAGAGTTACCTGTTCAGAAGGGTGTGTGTCTCATGTTTAGCTGTCTAAAAGTTAGATATTTAGTCTAAAATAGCCAGGTAGGCTCCCTGGGTGGTTGAGTCACAGACAGGGACACCTTCAGTACCTTCTAACATAGTTATCACAGACAGTGCAGCCCTGGAGGTCTCATTCACTCTTTCTCTCTCTCTCTTTTTGTTTTCTTACTGACAATAGAGAGAAACTAGTTGGCTGGCTCATAATAGGCATGAATATCTCACCCTTAACACTTCCTTCCTCAAATTAGCTGAATCAAACGTGATGTCTACATACTGTTATTATAGAAATAAAAACATTTCCAAATATGTTTCATACAAAATATTCATTATTAACTTCATTTTCTGAGTAAGACAATATTTCTAGATGTCAGATCATCCCTGAGGATATGAATATCATTTTCTTGCCAGTAATCCTTACTTGTAAAGTGTTGCACAGTGTCCAGATATAGAAATAACTTCAAGATTGAAATGCATAAAACAAACACAAAAGGATTACAGTAACAGATGAACAAAAATGTTTATCTCTTTATCATAAATTATCACAGACAGCATTTCTGATCGCCAGTTGTATTACAGTCTTCTGAATGAATTGTTGTGTTAATTTCTTTTTCTTGAAGAAAGAGAAAGGGGGAAAAAGTAGCAGATAGAATAGAATGGAAAGTTAACCTGACATCCAGTTGATTGTTTACCAGAAAAAATGGTATCCACTGATATGCAAAAAGCCACACATACATCCTTTTTTTTTTTTTAAGGTGTCATTGGATCAATTCTTTTTGTGTCTTTATTAAGATGGCAGTGAAAAAAAGGCTACCAACAATTACGTAGCACTGATACAACTGGAGGTTTTGTAGCACAAAATATTAATTATGATTCAGGGAGAAGAGCTCCAAACCTACTACTGGAAAAAAAAGAAGATATAAGATAGTAGGTGTACTGTTGATCATAAAAATCTATATATCTAGTCTTATTAGAGAGATTCTGTTTTCTTTGAAATAAGAAATTTCCAGGCACTGATATTTCAGACACAAACCAATGTCTATTAGCAGCTAGAACTATGAAGCTGCAGGCTAGGTAGAACCAGAGTAATGACTCCTGTGACTGGCACTGTTAATGACTTTTTCTCCTGAGTTCTTGTTCTGGCTAGTATTCACTACTTTGCTACATACTCTCTGGCTTTTTGAACATTACACTGCATCAGGGGAAAAAAACAAAAAACAAAATAGTGTTGAATCGTAGAACTCTACTTTTAATCTGACAGATTTCTCTAAATAATGGCTTTTTGAAGCCATTGAATTTCTTATCTAAACAAGCCTGCCAAACACACACGGAAATGTTTCAGAGGCAATACATGAAAACTAAACTCCTTAGGAAAGCAGAGAAGTTCATTCTTTTTCATTTTTAATGAAGACACGCTTATGTAAAATGAAAGGTCTAGAGATATTAGTATCTCTTTAGTGATTGAGGTACACAGTTTAATTTGTGTTTGAATGTTACAAAACTTGTTCTGAAATTGCTATAGTTATGTATATGAAAGGTGAAGTGTCATTACAAATATATCATTGATATATCCAAGATATCATTATACCTACTTCTAGCCATTCAATAGACATTTGGCCTAAGCTTGTAATCTAAATTTACAGAGTCAGTGGAAAGACCCAAACATTTCCAGTGGGGAAGTCAGCTTTCCTGTGTAGGTATCTAAAACAAGGGGGATAAATTACCAGCTAGAGATGTCTCACTGTTTCAAATGACAAGAGCAAGAAATAAGTTAAATAGCTCAGACCAAATGCTAACTAAAGTCAAATAAATCTTCACACTGAGTACCTGCACTAAACAGGAAAAAACAAGTTGAAGAATCAGTGTTGCTATGACCAAATTTGCTTAAATTTAGTGAGTTTATTTCCTCTCAATTTTTTTCCTCTCAAATGATGAAAAGATTAACATAAACGTTATTGCCTTCTGTTTAATCCATTACTTCTTATAAAAATAAAGTTACATTTATATGATTATGTGAAGAATCTGTTTGAGCCTTGTCCACATTTCTTCACTGAGAAAATCAGATTTTGCTTTGGCCATGCAAATTCTTTTGTTACTCACTAATCTTTTTCATATATTAGGCAGGGCTTCACAAAAGCCCAGCATTACACTCAGAACTGCAGAGAGGTCTGCAGGCTTTGAAGATTTAAAGAATCTTTGAAAATGTTGTCTGGTGACCCCTTTCCAGAACCCACTGGGGTCACTGGAAATCTTTGCATGTACTTCAAAAGGCTCTGGACCAAGTCACACATGCTTCACTTCTCATATAAATAACTATGCTTATTTCATAAAGAGTTTTGTAATATCAGAAATGAAGGAAAATTTAAATTTACTGCACAGAGACACTAAATACCCCCAGACCTTCTACTTAAACTGAGAATATATGCACTCCACCATGTTTCTGTATTGAAATTGGCTTTGCTATTCCATGCTAGAAAGAAATGGATGTTTAACATTCTGCAGCTGTCTACGCCATACTGATCTGCAGCCAGAATGAATAATTCTGAAAGGCTGATGTTTGAACACATACTACAGCACAGCAGAATTAAAGGTGAAAGTTCAAGTGCTGCAATTTCAAACTATTGATCAATGGTAATTTTTGGCACCCTTGGGTTAGTTATACTGGCACATGGCAAGCAAGCAAGCCATGAAGGTTAAGCATGAATCATCAGTACCAATGTAACTCACCTTCTTCAGTTTTCTTAGATTTACAAAACTGTTGCTGTTATGTTGTTTTTCTCTTGTGTGCTTGCTGTGTGCATCATGTCTTCTGAGAACGTCAAATTAAAGAGAATTAAAGGAAAGCTGTTTGTTCTTACAGATTTGTTGGATATCCTGAAAAAAGTAATTTACATACTACTACTACACCTTGTTACATCAGGGATTCCTCAGATTATCCTCCATCTACCCTCAACCTTTCAAAATTTTCATCAAAAGATCCCCTTATCCTACAGGATTTTTTATTATACCTAGCAGTTATAGAAAGATCACTGTCTCATCAGCTGCATACTTACTAGACCTTATTTATTAAACATAGTTCGGTTAACACTCATTTGATAAGGTTTCAAGAAGGATATTGAGTATGTTACATTAAGCAGTGATGCTGCCATGTCACTTATTATTCAGCACTGATCCATTCACTATGATGACATTTAAGATTACACCTCTGTGCAAGATTCTTGTCCCTTTGGACAACAGATAATATCTGGATTGGATTAATTTTTAAGAATTTGAAGCATGATTCTACTCTTTCCAAAAACAAATATATTATGAGAAAAAAAATATTTTGCCATTCTATAGTCCTTCTGTAGTTTCATTACAAATGGTTATTTTATTCACTTTGTACTCTAAATGATCTATGTACATTATAAGACAGCTGCTGATTCGTACACGGAAACCAGGTACCATTAATTTTGTAACAATATAGCCTGTAATAAAGTATTGTCATAGCTAATAACAGACGAACTGGTTTGTACTGAATTTGCAAGGCTCCAGGACTGTAATTTGTCAGGCTTTCTCTGTCTAAACTTTTCCTGACCTGCCTGCAACTTTATTTTACTTAGCTTACTTGTGACTGTAGTTTCTGTAATTGAGCGTATGTCTATGACTAATTTGTTTTACTTTTATTTTTGTATGGTACAATCATTGCTTTACATATATAGCAGTAACAAGCAGTTGTTCCATGTATAATGAGGTATTTATGACTCTCACATGATGTTATAATGTAGAAAAATACAGACCTGGATACCAAGAGCCTTAAGAAGTGGAGATGCAAGGTGCAGCACAGAAGAGTACAAACATGGGATGGTAAGAAATGAGCAAAGGCTGGCACTGGAGACCACACAGCTGTAATCAACTCAACCTTGGTCAATCAAAGAAATGCAGACCTGGAGCTGCACAAAATTATGTTTGGGAGTTACAAACAGAACACAGAAGTAATGTCAAACATAATAAAAGTCACCACACATGGTAAATCTGGATGTAACCTGGAGATGCAGACTAAAGAAGAAAGCCCAAGGTGTGAAAGTGTGTGTGCAAACATACAAAAATGACCCCAAGTGAATCCTAGAGTGAAAAAGTTCATCATCAATGAGAACATCATATTCCTCCTACTGAAAGACTCCAAATGCCAATGACCTGAATTAAACCTCCAACCTCCCAGCCCAGAGGAGAAAGGGAAGGGTGAACTCCACAGGAAAAGAGGAGGAAATTAAATTTGTGTGTAACAATTGTAAGTACATTATTAGTGTTTCTTTGTTCTGTAACAATTCAATCTGGACTAAGAATTATTAGATTCTTAAGATTTCCATTCTATCAACAATAAGTTGCCTTTTAGTCATATGATTTGGTTTCTAGGAAATTCATTTCACCTTAGAAATATCTCAGTGATGCTTTGATCATTTTTTCACTTGGTTGACAATTGTCATGTTTTAGAGGAAGGATATGGTGTCTCAACATAAACATCCAAACATTGTTTGAGAGAAAAACATCTTTAAACATATATTGAGTGACTTTATTTCGATGCAAATAAAAATAGGATGTTTTCATTTCACCTAAACAAGAGAGATGCACAGTTCATAATTACAAAAGAACTCAAGCAGGTTTAGCAAGTGTCTAGGAGAACATTTCAAAGTTTACATTTCAAATCCCATCTGGCAGCTTTAGGGGAGTTTTTGTTGTTCTGGTTCTTTCTTAAAGCATTTTATGTGATGTCAGCAAAGAACAGTTATTGAGTAAAAAGCATTATGCATGGAAAGTGAAAATAAGAATATTTTGTCTTTACGTAGTTCCACCAGGGAGAAGGAGAGAAAAAAAAATAAAAAAGAGAAAAAAAAGGAAAAGCAGATCCCTTTTCATATACACAAACAGACCTTTCTTACACAAACAGACCTTTCCTACACAGTCTTTGTACTTGAAGTAAAATAACTCTAATGTTAGGAAAAAGTGGATTTTTACTGGATAAAAGTTACAATTGTTTGTGTAACAGGGAAACTGTGGACATCAGAAATTCAAAGCTCAAATTTTATTTTTGTCAAATATCTGATTCATTCATTATAATTACATGACTATTGAAGTCTCTGGTGTCGTGTGTGAAGTACCTTAACAGTGTTTTTTTCTACATCAAGATATTAGGATTTATTATATGCATAGCTTAAGTCTGAATTTCCTTAACTTACAAGTTTAGCTTGAGGATAATTGCAACAGCTCTGTCATGCATTTACCAAATGAATGTGCTGACCTAGATTTGATGTCATATAGCCCTACCTGGAAAAATAAAAATAGTAATAAAATAAAATACAATTAAAAATAAAATAAAATACAACACAAAAAAACCTCCAAAACATTGTAAATCTCTGTCCTTTCCTTGCCAGAATTCCAGAGAGATACATCTAACGTAACACATTCACTAACTTTATCATAAACATACAGAAGATGTTAGAAGATGTTTTTCATCTCTCTGGCGTTGTTCAAGATAATATTCTCCTAGCTCATGGGAAAAAGTTCCTAACATTTGTTTTTCTGCTTTAACCCTTTAACCATTTGAAGAAATAATTTGTTTTTCTTTTTCCTTTCCTTAAAATCTTTATGCTTCAGAGATTCAGCATTACAGTTCTGCTCTCTTTAAAGAATGTCTTCATTATCAGGTTGAAGAATTATAACAGCAGAGGTTATGGATTGTTCCTACATCACAGAATCACAGAATCACAGAATGTTAGTGGTTGGAAGGGACCTCAAAAGATCGTCTAGTCCAACCCTCCTGCCAGAGCAGGACAGCCTGGAGCAGGTCACACAGGAATGCATCCAGTGCATCCAGAGAAGGAGACTCCACAACCTCTCTGGGCAGCCTGTCCCAGTGCTCTGTCACTCTTACAGTGAAAACGTTCTTCCTTATGTTCAGCCAGAACCTCCTATGTTCCAGCTTGCACTCATTCTCCCTTGTATCACTGGACATCACTGAGAAGAGCCTGTCTCATCCTCCCAACACTCACCCTTTAAATCACTACACATTACACTGTGAATGGGGATAAAACTAAATCCAGATAGAATCATAGAACCATAGAACTGTTTAGGTTGGAAGGGACCTTAAAGATCATTTAGTTCCGACCCCCCTGCCATGGGCAAGGACACCTTCCACTAGACCAGGTCGCTCCAAGCCCCATCCAACCTGGCCTTGAACACTTCCATACACAACTTCTCTGGGCAACCTGTTCCAGTGTCTCACCACTCTCACAATAAAGAATTTCTTCCTAATGTCCAATAGTGTCTTCTGCCAAAAGAGAGCCATGTCCATTGAATGCTAGAGTCATATACACTTGCCTTCCCTCCTCTCTCAATCAGTTACTTATTTCATGTAATGTAGAACAAAATCATCTGGGATAGTTTCTTCTTCTCCTGCAAGCCTTAAGGTTAGCATATATATGTAAAAAAGTGAATTACATCTCAGGAAGAAAACAAGATATTAATCTCTGCATTTCTGTACTGTGGATATGTGTTCTAGCTCAATAAAATTATGCCACTAAAGAAGATGTATGCAATTATGTACAAGTAGCAATTTAAGAATCTGGGTGGAATTCTCAGATATGTACATAAACTGATGCAAATTCATATCTCCTACTCTACTGACCTTAGTTTTGTGAATTTTACTTTCACATCTGGGTAAGTACCTAGGGTCCTTCTCAGTGAAAGACATAAATCCTTAAATTTCTACACAAGTTCCTACCCAAACAGCATTATAGTTGCTTAATACACTTTTCAAAAACCCTCCAATACTTTAGCAGAATCTTTAAAGTGTTGGCTAAGTGACTGACAAAAACTAGAAGTAACTGCTACTTGAACTGAATTCATGAAAGTCTGTTTTTCTATTTATCCATGCTGCCTTCCCCATAAATATATGGAATCCAAAAAAATAGATTAAACACAGAAAGAGTTATAGATAATAGCAGAAAGATAATAGCAATTATCTCATATTGTGTGGGAGGATTGTTGAAACTCTATGTTTTATTGCAACTGATATCAAACCTCTTTCATTGTCCTGCAGTGAACCAAACAGTTCTGTGAAAAAGAGTTTCCTGGCTTTTTCACCCTCCCACTAGGAAAGAGCTACAGCCAACTGTCTCTTCCACCTCCATCCAAAGCAATCAATAGAAAGAACACAGCTTCCAATCTTCCTAGACTCTTGGAAGCCTATAGTGGTCATAAACGTCAAATTCTTCAGAAGTTAAAGCAGGCACTGAACAACCACACACAGACTATAATCTCGAATATGTTTGACATATTCCTGTATTTAAGTTATCCTGGAAGGTAATGATTTAAAGGGGAAAAAAAAAAGGGAAAAAAAAAAGAGAAAAAAAGGTGAGAAGGAGGAAAGAAAAAAAATAAAAAGAAAACTTCAGTATCACTGTTTTTCTTTCCAGTGAAGCAAGAAATCCCTTAGGAGTACAATGAGAGTATTTCTGTCTGCTGAACTTTACAATCATTCAGAAACCAAAGGTTTTATAATAAAAGATGACTCCCTAGCCTTAGTTGATGAATGACTAGAATTTTCCATTAGATATCCTGAATCATCTAGCTTGCCACAGCAGAGAAGCTCTCTAACTCTGAATTGAAGTTATAATTCTAAAATGTGAGATTCCACTGAGTCTCCACTCCATTGGTTGCGAATCCTTGACATTGAAACACCATTGAGAAAAAAATCTAATGTTATTTATTTACAGAGAAGAAGATTCTGGAGTGAACTTAGTCATTTTAATGCAGAACACAAAAATCTAATTGGGGTACAAAAGAAGATACATAACATGACAAAGCAGACCCCAGGAATGAGCAGTTCAAATATAAAAATATTATTCAAGGTATGCAGCACTAAACAGATCAAGATATACTCAAACATATTAAAAACATGGGAGTAGGTTTAGACCAGGTAAAGAAATTTGTACTCAACTTGCTGTCTCATAGACGCAAGATCCCTATATTCTGTAGCTGCTCTATAGGCAACCTTTCATGCAATTCTTTCCCAGTAATAAGAATTTGGAAGCAGAGTCTGAAATAAAGGGGGTGATCAGTTATTAAAGTGGTATCAACAAAATTCTGACTTCTGAGGATGAAAAAGTAATTGATGTTTTATATACAAAAGACTGCAAAACTCTAGCATCGGCAGAACAAAATAATGTGAAAAATAATATTCTTCCTAACTGTAACTGGTTTTGGAGGTCACAGTGGACATACAATTGTAACGCAGTGGCAACAACAAGACTAAGGTCTGACAGAGAGCAAGTATAAGGGCAATACTTTGTAAGATGGAAAATAAAGACTGTGGTATCAAGAAGGTGACAAGTGCAAATATATAATCAAGATATTCTTGTGAGAAGAGGAAGGATGTGGTATAGTTAGAGCATTTGACTACCTTATTGAAGATCTGAGTTTTGTTGCTGGGGTAGGACAGGCTAAATCCCCTATGCTTTGAGAGTTATTGAAGGCCATGGTCAATGTTCTGTGGATCTGAAGGATGAAGAACAAGTACCAAAATCTTTCAGTGCTGAAGTTCCTACAACTACAGTAAAAAAATGATGCTTTCTTTACCTTTCCTCAAAACTACAAGTACATCTGTGACCACATGTGTGTCTCTGGGATACATGCTCATACTTGTTAATGGTTGAACCTGCAAACGTGAATGCAGCAGCCATATGCCTCAGTCTGGTCAGAGTCCTGGCTCTAGTGGCCAGGCAGGAATGTCCTGGGCCAGAGAAGCTGGAGAAGGCAGCCAGAGAAGGCAGCCACACTCTTACAACAGTTAACACTCTCCTCCAGATGTGATTTCATTTGTTGATGGCAGGCAGTTCAGTGCAGAGGGTTGTATGCTTCACTCTCATCTTTCTAATATACCTTTTAGATCTAATCCTTACACTACATCTCAAATCCAGATTTATTTATTTTTTAATAACAATCATATGATTTGGCAGACTGCAGATACCTTATAGGCTTTTCAAACTAGTCAGTCATCAGCGTAAAAGAACTTTTCCTAGGAAATAGAAAGCCCCATGCATGTTACATGGGAAATCCTGAACCAACTGAAGTCAATGACAGAGATGCTATCGTGTGTGCAGAATCAGGATTTCACCATTCATATGTATTAATCTCATACATTTTACATCAATTTAAAAAAGCTTGAGACCAACACAGAATTTATAAAGAATAAAACAATCCAGATTTAAGTGAATGTGAGTTATTTCTTACCTAGTAGTAGGAGAGTGGTCTTTTTTGTCTACCAGCCAGCTGGTCAGCTGTTTATTGATTCACAAAGTAAATGTCAGCTTCAGCTTAGAAAGTACTGAATGCCCCAAGAGTGCTGGCAAGCCAGTCACACTTGGCAGATTTTCATACTCACTTGCCAAGCCCAAATCAGGCAAATGAGAAAGTAAAAAAAACTAAGCCTTTTTTTTTCCAAGCACTAAACAGATTTTTTAGGGTGAAAGTGTTATAAATTATGAGTCCCTTATCTAGCATGTTCAACATACAATTGCAACCAGAAATATGTGGGTGGACTGGCAAATACTCATTCAGTTTCCATTTGAGGTCAGTAAGAAAATCCTTTTTTCCTAAGTGTCAATAAACTCATGGCCAATTCTATAAATAAGCACCAAATGGATTTTGTGGGATGATTTGATTTCCATTAGATTCCATCTTCAAATATTAGTGGTGTCTGATGTTCTTATTTTTACTTCCAACAAAAGGCAGCTGCTGTGAAATGTAGACTTGTGAGAGTGCTGCACTTTAAATGAAAAATAAACTGAAGGCAAAACCCTAAGAGCAGTTTTCAGCTTTTAGGTGGCATTCAAAGCTGCATTCCAGCAAGAATCGTTTTAGCTGCAGTGGTATAACAGGGCCTAAAACTGATCCTCAGGTTTCTAGAAAGTTGCATTATGAAGCATATGAAATAGTAACTTGACCTTGTACCTTCAGTAAATTTGCCAGGGTGTGATCGGATTGGCCTAGAGAAACCCAAGCATTATTCCTGTCTCTTGGAAAGATGCAAGACTGAAAAACAGACTAATCATTCCCAAAATGGATCTGTGTAATTTGTGCTGCAACTTGTAATGCATAAGAAATGAGTATTTAAGGAAACAATAGCTTTAAAAATCTAAAGGGAAAGCACACTAAACTGATGATCATTAACATGCCTTTCCATTAATTACATAAAAAAGGTTATACTAAATGGAGAGAAGGTATTTCCATCCCCTTTAATCAAGTGTCTTTAACTTTAAAGACTAGATGCAGTATGCAAATTAACTTCTTACAAACAAAACAGTATCTGCAGTACTGTGTAGTTTCTCAATATACTAGTTTACATCTAAAAGTTTCAAATATGGATTCTGAAATATGCTAAACTCCAATGACTCTGTTCCAGTAAAGTACTTTAATGGCTTACTACATAACTAAGGAGATCCCTGCATTCATTACCGTCAAGCTAATTTATTTGTGTATTTTATGTTAGGCAAATCCAGAGCAAACAGTTAGCATCCCTGAGACCCAGACACAGTATTTTCACGTCTCTTGGATTACCATTTGGATATTCAGTTTACCATTTATATTCAGTTCAAACTTTCATACATTTACTCTTTTATGACAGGACTGTATCTCAGTACATGGGTTAAGTTTGTACTCAAAGTCATTTCTATCAAAGATTTTGTAATCGCTGTGATTTTTTGTTTGTTTGTTTTCAAGAAAGGAAATGAGGAAGCCATACATAATTTGAAAGTGGCTTTGTACATAGGTTAGGTGCATAAAACCAGAACATTAACCCTTCATTCTTGTTACTAAGATCACTTTTTAAATTTCTACTTTCTGAGGCAAGTAAGAGGGAACCTGGGGTACGTCTTCCCTTTCCATTAAGTTTCTTCATCTTCAAGCAAGCAAAGTGCTGAAACAAAAAGTAAAAGCAGAAAAACTATAATCCAGAAAAACTATAGAACTATAAAACAACATATGATTACCACTGGCAAGATCTATTTAAATACTTTAAATGCTGTAAGTAAGAACTTATTCATTCTGAAAGTTAAGCAGGTTAACATGGTGGTGTTGTTAAAATGATAACATCTCAATTTTCAAGAAAACAATTCAAATTTTGAAACTTAGGAATCACATAATACTTCTATAGTTTGTGTGCATAGGGATAACTCACAGTCAGAGAAGAGAAAACTTTAGGAAACAGACAGACTCTGACATAGACCTATTAAAGACTTGACTAACACATGGGAAATTAATATCAGAAAGCTAGTATTAGAAAGATCACAGAATCACAGAATCACAGAATCTAAGGGGTTGGAAGGGACCTCGAAAGATCATCTAGTCCACCCCCCCTGCCAGAGCAGGGTCATCTAGAGTACATCACACAGGAACGCATCCAGGTGGGTTTTGAATGTCTCCAGTGAAGGAGACTCCACAACCTCTCTGGGCAGCCTGTTCCAGTGCTCCGTCACTCTCACAGTAAACAAGTTTCTCCTGATATTCACATGGAACCTCCTATACTCCAGTTTGCATCCATTGTCCCTTGTCCTATCATTGGACATCACTGTAAAAACCTTGGCTCCATCGTCCTGACACTCACCCTTTACATATTTGTAAACATGGATGAGGTCACCCCTCAGTCTGGAGGACAGTAGGAGCAGATGTCTGGTAGAATGTCTCTTCTATAAAGGAGTAAAAACAATATATGGCATGACTAAAATTTGGGATGCTATTGTACGTTTCCATCTCACATTGGGGAATTTATGTTGTTTACAGTAAAGTGGTGTTTTCATTAATTTTTATTGTGTATCTATCCCTTAGTGTTATTCATTTCTCCATGTAAAATAGATTAAAACCAGATAGCTCCCTGGGATATACTAGTCATCAGAAACCTAGTCATGAAACCTCCAACAGTGATGCATTGTGCTCTTTCCAGTAGAAATTGTGTGTCATTGTGCTTTTCCCATGTATGTCACATACTTTCTTAGACAATCAAGCTTGTTAACACACAGGAGTTAAATTTATTGTAAAGTTTTCATTTGGATTTTATCTGTCTTTCCTTTAGAATCATAGAATCATAGAATCATCAAAGTTGGAAGAGACCTTCAAGATTATGCAGTCCAACCACCTACCTGCATCACCACTAAATCGTATAAATTCAGAAAAGACTGGATTTCCTGGCGGCATGAAAGTGGCACAAAGCTTATTCCAGCTTCAGGAGCTAACGCCAGCAAATACTAGTGAGGCACTGCTGGTCACATTGGCCAGTGCTGTCTTACAAGGGGGAATGTCACTGTTAAAATGGGTATGGGTCAAAGTGAGAGGGCAAGGAAGTATCTGGAATACAGGAAGTTGTGTTGATGAGAGTAAAAGAAAAATGTATTAAGTACAGAAGAGAGCCTGTTGTACAGTCTTCAAAATTTGTTTTGTTTTATTTTGGGGTTTTTTATTCAGAATTGTCACAGTAAATTCCATTTTTAAAAGCATCATGTCACTACATGCGTGACTATGCAAGTACTGAAGCCCTTATCTTTTGGAGACGTCAGTTCAAAGACCAAGCAGGTCAGCCATTACCGACACACAGATGACGTGTATTTTTGTTTGTTCACATCAGAGAATCAGGACACAGTTCAGGACATTTGGTGATCTCTGCTCCATGGATGATCAAGAAAAGACAGCAGGCTGCAGTCAAGGGCTGTGTATTCACATAGAACCTGTCACAAGCTTGGATGGTGATTGTTTCTGCTATTCATGATGTATATTAGTGCTGTTTCCCCACTACTTTTATGTGAGAGTACATTCACTCAAGAGTAATTTAAGAACAAACTCTGTGCTTATCTGTAGTTCAGTGCTGCATATGCAGATAGCTTGTCTATAACTGGCTTAAACTGGATTGCAATGTATCTCTTATCAATTGTATCTAATACCTCAGGCTGTTATGGAACATAGCTCATCCTAGGAATCTGAAAGTCAGATTCACAGAATGTATATTATGTAATTTTTAATACCACTAACTTAAATATTAGAAAAGTTGATTGAAAGCCTTATTTTCCATTGTTAGAACATCTCCAAAATCCCCATGGGGAGTAAGGAGAGCAAAAAATGTTCAGTTCAGAACAAGAACAAGAGTTTCCAGCAATCAGTAAAAGGGAAAGACTAAAGCTGACAAGAAAATACTGTGATGATTTGCTTTTTTTTTTTTAATTTTCTTTCTAAAAAAAGATGGTCTGGACAAGTTATCCAGATGAAATCAAGCCAGGGCATCTTCACTTTCAGGATTCATATTTCATATATTGATATACAAAATATATATATCATCCTTAGATAATACTTTACAAGAGTTAAAAAAGGAAATTCTATCCAAATTTATTCTTCCTTGTATACATAAAACTTTTATCTTTAAAGAAGTGTATATTCCAGGTAATACTTGAGAAAATAAGTCAAATTAAGAAACTAGATATTCAATATATGTTCTCCCTATAAGGCTTATCTATATCTTTTTCTCCCGAGACTTACCCACACAAACACAGATTTTTGGAGAGATACATGGAATATTTGTAACAATTATAACTACCATTCTGCTGGACCAGAAATTTAGAGTTTAGGTTCTCACTCTATTTTATTTGGTAAGCTAAGATGAACTAAAGTGATAAATACAGGTCTGCACTGACATCAAATATGTGATGTAGGAATGATGGATCAGCAGTATTTAATCTTTATGCCTGACTACAGCAGCCACGTTAAGTCCCACTGCTCTTGTCAGTGCATTGTTTCAGATGAATAGAATGGTCTGCCTTTTAACTATTTTGTGGTACTTATTCAAACATAATTCTTGCATACAGTGCTTTAATACATTGCAATATGCAGCATAGGATGTGATCCAGCCACCAGCCCTAGCAACATTGGCAGGAGTGTGTGGGCGTAATGGCTAAGAAGGGGCTTTTGCAGCTGTTCTAGAGCTGTTCTAGAGCACTTATCTTCATTAAATAGATAATTAGAAAGGTTTTGAACCTAAAGAAATTGAAATTACAGTGATTTTTTTTTTTTATTTGAAGTGCAGAATGCTCATTTTTAGACCTCCACATTCAAGTATTTATGTTTAAGTTGGATATCTGAGACTAGCCTAAGTCTAGATATACTTAGGTAGGTGCATGTATCTAGACTATGCAAGTTTTGCTCTTCACAGAAGAGGAATGAGGAGTTAGTTAAATTTAGGTGGACCCTGGGAAATCTACCAATTGAAAACCTGAAGTAAGCTTCATCAAAATTAATAAAATATATTGAGAAGTGCAGCCAAAGACAAAGATGCATAAGCAATGAATGATGAGGAGTTTCTATAAAATGTTATTCCTTTTAATAAAAATGTATTTGCAAACATGTATTTTGTTCTTAAGTAAAACCTGGAAAGGAAGTAGGCATACTTGTCAAGAAATCTCCACTTAACGTGCTTGATAAAAATGTTTACTTATTCTTAAAAATCATCAAGCATATTAATAGTTTAGCAGACCAAGCAACGTCTTGTAGTTTGGAAACCAGAGTGTGTGGGAGTAGGTGGAATCTTTGTAAGACAATATGAAGTGTTTCTCTGTATTGTAGATTTGTGATTGCTCCATTTTAGATAGAATCAGATCCCCAGAGTGGCAAGTATGAAAGACCACCTTAATGCACAGTTGTTCTTGTTAACTCTACTTAAAGTATAGGCATCTAATTCAGGGTAGTGGTTTTTCCTCTGTTAACCATACAGGTGCAAGATAAGCCAGGTGGCTGCCTTCATTGAACAGGGCTGTAAGAGGAGGAAGAATGTTACGTCTCCTGAATATTGTGTATTTAAATTACCTAAGGGAAATATATTTTCACAGTTAAGAAAGCTATGCTTTTCTTCCTGCCTGATACTGAGCAAGATGAACATCATTAAGCATAGTTTCAGGCCTGAAGAGGCCCCTTTATCCTTTCCCTTCTGATGGTTTTCTCATGGCCTAAACCTTCTGTTGTTATTAGTGCCTGTCCTCAGTGGAATGAGGACTACTATTGTCTGCCATGTAGCCTCCACGAATTTCTTTCTAGCCATCCTTTAGACAGCATGATCACTCTCAGGATATGCTAAAAATATGTAAAAATGGTTTAGGGCTCCCAGTTCACTGCTAAGGTTTGGAAAATCTTATACTGATAAGGTTGAGTGTCAGGAAAATAGAACTTATTAAAATAAAAACTAAATGAATACTTTGCATTATTAAGTGTATTCCAAGTCAACAAGTTAATTAAAAAAAATCCAACAAACAAAATCAGGAAGAAAACCCACCCAAAAAAAATTAAAAACTATACAACCTTATACCAGCCTCACATTATCAGGTATGAATCTTATTAAACACATTTTTGGAAGTCTGTTGAACTCTCCCACTGAGAAGAAGATATTTTTTAACTGAATATCTTCAGACTTTAAAATCAGATAGAAATAATCAGAACAGGAAAGCCTCCATTGTTTCTCAGGGTAGACTTTAACTTTTACTCTTTTTTTTGTTGAATAAATAAACAGTTGGGTAATTAAAAAAAAAAGAAAAAGAAAAAAGAAAGGCAACACATGAAAAAATTTTCCTTTTTCTATTATGTAATATAGCTGCTCACTTCAGGTGTGTAATAATAAAAATTAAATATCCCTGCATATCACTTGCTTGATATTTTAATTTATACTTGATCATAATAGAAACTGAAATCAACATAGGCACTGTCTATCTTAGTTTTGTATTTTTTTTCCTAACTAATTTCTGGGTAAAACCTCTGAATTATAGATATGCTCATTATGATGTTGAAATGAAGGAAGAAACCATGCTATTTTCAAAATTATTTTCACAAGTAGCAACAACATGAGCTGGAACCTCAAATTAATTTGAAGCATGCACTATGGTCCTATCCAGCACTTAGGCCACTGTAAAGTATAAGGACTCAGAGTTGCTTCTATGAATCAAGGAGGTTTCTCTTAATAGATATCACTAAAAAGAAGGAAAAAAAGCTAACCTCATTTAACACAGTTTGATTGTTAGCCTTGTTCAACATAGTACTTTTTTTTATCTTTTGCACATTACCTTTCTTGAAAAAAGCATGTTTTAATAAATGATCCTATTACTTTAATAGTCTTAATTTACATTCTGAATTTTCATCGTGTCGGTTACCCAATCCCATTTAAATGGTGAAATCTGTGGGCCTCATGGCTATTTTAATGTGATGCCTTTCATGTCGTAACTGAGAGGAGTCTCCGATGAATAAAATAAATGCTTTCAGAGGAATCTCAAGCCCTCAACAGACATCAGCTAAAATGCTAAGTGTGCCTCAAAGTCCCTCTGGTACTATATTTTCTAACCATGAAAGAAATGTCATTATTGTAAATTCTCAGCCTTTGTCTGAAAATCTTGTACCGGTTCCCTTGAGCATCAGTTCAGTTAATTAATTCAAACAATTTCCCCTCTAATCTCTAAAATATTTTCATATTTAAGACAATAAGTGAGCCACTTAAGGGGCTCATTCATTGTTGGTCATTAATATGCCTTGGAATTAAAAGAATTATTGCTGGCCTTCGGTGACATGAATAATTTTCATATAGTTTGGATCCATATAGGGTAAAATTATGACCTCTCAGTGCTCTGAGGAAATGAATATAATGAAATACTTTGAATAGGAGTTGCCACTCCTTTGTCTTTCTTGATACCTAATTTGATACTTAATCACATGATTTATGCCAATTTTGGAATCATATTATTTAATGATAACCTTAGGATTAGTAATTAATTTAGCAGTGGATTGATTGTATTTCCCTTGAACCAGTGCATAAGGTTAATGTAATAGGAGTCTGATGGGTCTGGTAACTTTGACAGTAATTGGTTATTATGTTACATGTTAAGATAAGGAGTCAGCAGTTAAGAATCCCCATGAGATTTCCAGGAGAGAGAGCTGTGTGTTTGCAAACCTCTTTCCCTGCCTTCAAACACTTGGCTTAAAATCATAACATAGTTATCTTTGACCTTCAGGGTGATGTTGCATAAGGCTTAGTTCTAATAACATACAATATCAGATTATAGCACAGCAGTGAAATAATTCTCTCATAGGAAGATGAACAAAACAATCACAGATTTCCTTTTTGTGCTCAAATGTAGTATTTCTTGTTTAACTGTCAAAATAACATGCTGCTACCACAGAAAGCTATCAATTTCTTGACACTACCTGATGTTCAGATTAAGAAGCTTACACTAAATTTCAAAATATATTAATATTTTTGGTCATTATTTAGTGAAAACCTTTCCTGTAATTTTGAAATTTATTTTTCATAATTGTAAAAACCTAAATAAATAACTTGCAACTAATCAGTTGCACTGATCAACTTCTATCAAAGTCTAAACTTAAGGACACAGAACAAATGAAATATTTATGTGCTTATTAGCTCTTTTTATGAATAACTCATACCTATTGAGAACTTTATGTAAAGTTTCAGCACATAGTTTAAAATATTTTTTGGAGAATACAAAATATTGACAAGATAATACATAAGGATAATACAGTTGAATCAAATATATTTTCCAAGGCTCTTTTCACTTATTTTCCCCTTGAAGCCAAAGCTCTTAGAGCTTATGAATTGATTTGCCACACTCGCTGAACTCTTTAAAGATATAACACCTTATAAGTATTCATGAAAGAAAACTGTGTGCGGAGTATTTTGATCATTATAAGAGCATAGTTTATCACATATAAATTGTTATAATTCCAAAGATAAAACAAAGTACTCCACTTCCAAATTTCTGAAATATCCATAGATAAATTGTTATGGTGATTGCAAGATGGAAAAACATTGAAATACAGGTTTAAATACTGTGGAAATTAGCAGAGGTTTCTGAAAAGGAGCATCACCAAATACACTGTCACAAGGGACAAGCCACTGAAAAAGTCTGCAGTCAGGTCAACAGAAATTAAAGGAAAGAGTGTATGAAAATATTGCATGACATATCTCTCAAAATACATCTTCTGAAGGTCACATTTTCATGAATTAATTTAGGCACTGTGAGTTACTTCTATTTCTGAGGCACAGCATCTGTCACGTTGTGTTAGACAATATGATACAAAATGACTTGACATGATGCACTGGAATGCACAGCACTCAACCAGAAAATTTAGAAACAGTATTTGGGCATTTTCCACCTGTCTGAATGACCAAACACTTCAACATGATTCCCAGTCTTTGCTTAAATTTCAAGCACATAGTTTGCTTAAATCCCAAGTCTTTGAATATCAAGAATACAGGAAATTTGAATTGATTTTCACAGTCAGAACTATGTGAGGAAAACTGCATGCTATTTGTTTTGGAATAATGCTTTCCTGTTAACCAGACCCAGACGCGCCCCATTCTACTAGTATCCAATTGCAGCACAAAATTGCAAATATACTTAAGTTTAGGGGCTTACATACCTATTTGGATTTCTTTCCCTTTTCCTTTTCTATTAAAATTGTTCTGTAACTGAATTTTGAATATGCGTGAGAACAGGTAGAATTGGTTAGGGGAATTTTAATTTCCTTGGAATAGAAATTGCAGCATGGTTGAAGGTAAAACTCACAGTTCGATTCTTTTAGAAATATCCTCAAGTGGATCTGAACTTACTGCTTGCTTCTACCATGAGCACCTGGCATGAAATTAACAAATCCAACATTACCCTGAAACACTGAAAGAAAAAAAAACACTGAAAGAAAAAAAAATCTATTATAATGAAAAAATTCAGTCCAGAGCAGGTCTATCTATCAGCTCAAAGTACGTTTCTCATGCACATATATAGAATCAAAACATAAATGTAACATATGACCAGCCTATCCTGGACATGACTTGTTATTGAATAAGGGAATCTAAAAGTAAAAATTATATTGTAAATATATATGTAAATAATATATGTAGTTCAAAACAATTTCCCTATGTAAACAAATTTTCATTCCATCACCAAGACAATGTATAAAAATGTTTAAGTACTTTGAAAAAATTAGCCACTATTTTCAGTCAAAGTTACATTCATATTTTGAGTGTAACCCTCAGCAAATTCGGCGATGACACAAAGCTGTGTGGTATGGTCAACACGCTGAAGGGAAGGGATGTCATCCAGAGGGACCTTGACAGGCTTAAGAGCCTGTGCAAACTGCATGAAGTTCAACAACGCCAAGTACAAGGTCCTGCACGTGGACCAGGGCAATCCCATGCACAGATATAGACTGGGCGGAGAATGGATTGAGAACAGCCCAAAAGAGAAGGACTTGGGGATGCTGGTTAATGAGAAACTCAACATGAGACAGCAGGGTGCCTTTGTATCTTAAAAAGCCAACCATATCCTGGGCTGCATCAAAAGAAGCGTAACCAGCAGGTTGAGGAAGGTGATTCTCCCCTTCTACTCTGGTCTTGTGAGACCTCACATGGAGTATTGCCTCCAGTTATGGAGTCCCCAGCACAAGAAGGACATGGAGCTGTTAGACTGGGTCCAGAGGGGGGCCATGAAGATGACCAGGAGATTGGAGCTCCTCTCCTATGAAGACATGCTGAAAGAGTTGGGGTTGTTCTGCCTGAGAAGAGAAGGCTCCAGGGAGGCCTCAAATCAGCCTTCCAGTACCTGAACGGGGGCTACAGAAAACCTGGAGAGGGACTATTTACAAGGGCAGGTAGTGCTAGGACAAGGGGGAACAATTTCAAACTGAAAGAGGGTAGATTTAGATTGGATATTAAAAAGATTTTTTTTTCCTGTGTGGGAGGTGAGACCCTGGACCATGTTACCCAGGGAGGCTGTGGATGCCCACTCCCTGAAAGTGTTTAAGGCCAGATTCAATGAGACTTTGAGCAATCTGGTCAAGTAGGAGGTGTCCCTACCCATGGCAGGGAGGTTGGAGCTCAATGATCTTTTAAGGTCCCTTCGAACCCAAACCATTCTATGATTCTGTGATTCTGTGATTCTGTGATTCTATGACTTGACACTTGTTTTTGAGGACTGACAGTGTGACAGACACCACCTCTTGACTTCATGTTTGAAAAACCTAACACCATTGAACAATTTGAAAACAGATCAAAAGACTTTTCTGAAGGACAAAAAGTGTTTATTAACCTACATTAAAGTAGACTATTGCTTTTCCTTTAGATCCTAAATTTATTATAAGTGCATAGATCTCTCCCTAGGTTCCAAAATAATAACACTCCTGTGGAAGTAAATGTATTTTCATCCTTAGATTTTATAATCCCTATCATATTAAATTTTATTTCCTGATTTATGCCACATGCTTTTCTGTGAAGGCATGCAGTATAATTTGGAACCTTAGATGGTGTTTCCTGATACAGAGATCTGCAGCCAAAATATGGCAATCAAGCAACTACTGCTGCTACTCAGCAGTGTTTCAGAAGAATATGTCATCATTAATTCTCTGAGACTTTAGATAACAGATAATCTAAAAGAATATTTTATTTTCTCCTGCCTCTGTTGGGTGGTAATTTGTGGAACTTCTAAGACTGTGGGATTTCTATGGTTGGTGCAAATGTTAGTGCCACTGAATATTCCTAGATTGTCAAAATGAAACTGAATCTAGAAAATCTGGGCTAAATATCATAAAAAATACCTAAAAAGTCCAGACTATTAAACAGAGTACATTCTTTCAAAGGCAGAGTTAATGTCCCCATTACAGGTATTTTGTACTGGACAGCATACATAAGAATACAGAAACAATCCAAAATGTAGAAAATAAATAGAGGTGCTATTGTAGACATTTTCCATCTCAAAATTATAATAAATTTCTTGTTTATGAAATCTAGTTAATTAAAAATTCAAGTACATCAGTGATGAACAAAATCCACCAAATTTTGAAAAAGATAAATTACATCTTCATAACCAATCCCAGGATGAATTTGTGGCTGTATATTTTTGTGTTGTAAACTAAAGTAAATTCTTTTGGGTAAACTTTTCAAACTCATTATTTTTTCCACTAGTTCATGAATGAAGGCCAAGCCATCAACTTTTGTACTTGGCAATCTAGCTTCTCTCTCTCTGTTTTGTTTGCTGCCTTTACCAATTCCTGTTAAGGTTTCTGCATCACAAGCACTCAGTCATATGTAATTTTCCTGTTCTCCCATGACATTTCAAAATTAATCCTCTGCAAGACATCTGGTTAATTTTAAAGAAGGTTGTCAGCTTCTGTTAAGGTTGAATGAAGAAGAGTAAAATTACATGTTCATTCACCTATATCAGTATCCAGGATCATAAATTCTCCAGGGAAACTTAGTTCTGACGTAACAGACAGCAAACTGGAAGGGGTAGGAAAAATCATCGGATCATATTCAAAGTGCTGCTCTAGTTCATCAGAAGACATCTGGCTCAGTCTAGCTAACTATTTAACAATGGGCACCATAAGCAGCTGTCTTCCATCAGCTAGAATGTTAGGTACTATAGCATCAGCAAGTAGATCACAGAGGATATAAGAAGAAGAGGAAAACACTTGTGAAGAAAGGATCAGAGTCATCAAAAGAATTTAGGCTCTGAAATATATGCTATCATCAACTATGTTGTCTGTGTTACCCCATAGCTATAAAGCTGTCCTCTCTACCTACCTGTGTTCCAACAAAACAAGCTGTTCTATAGCTGAACTAGCTGAATACTCACACAGGTGAGCCATGAGACCACTTCAAATCTTTTGGAGTGACGTTGTTTGGAGCAGTGGTTGGAAACTCAAAATTCTCAAAGGAATTCCAGCTACTCCAGCCGTTAAGTCAGTTTTATCAAGGGCCCAACTAAATTGCCTCTATGCAATTGCACACAGCACGGGGAATAAACAGGAGGAGTTAGAGAGGTGCGCAGGCCTGAAGGACTGCAATCTTACTGGTATCACAGAGACCTGGTGGGATGGTTCCTATGACTGCAGTGTTGGAATGGAAAGATTCAGGCTTTTTAGGAAGGACAGGCAAGGGAGACGAGGAGGAGGTGTTGCCCTCTATGTCAGTGACCAGCTGGAGTGCATGGAGCTCCACCTGGGGATGGATGTGGAGCTGACTGAGAGCTTACAGATCAAGATTAAAGGGAGTACAGGGGACATTATAGGGGGTGTCTGCTACAGGCTGCCCAGTCAGAAAAACTGAGAGAATGAGGTCCTTTATGGACAGATAGGAGTAGCTTCATGTTCACAGCCCTGGTCCTCATGATGGACTTCAGTCACCCTGATTTCTGTTGGAGGGAGACCACAGCAAGGCACAAGCAATCCAGGACATTCCTAGAATATGTTGATGATAACTTCCTTCTCCAAATGATAGAGAAGCCAACGAGGGACGGTGCTGTGGTGAACCTTGTTCTCACCAATAAGGAGGGCCTGGTGGGGAAAGTGAAGCTCAAGAGAAGTCTTGGCTGCAGTGATCATGAGATGGTGGAGTTCAAGATCCTTAGGGCAGCAAGGAGGGTGCACAGCAACCTCACTGCCCTGGACTTCAGGAGAGCGGACTTCGAACTCTTCAGGGACCTGCTTAGTAGAGTACCATGGGATAAAGCTTTGAAGGAAAGAGGCCCAAGAAAGCTGGTTAATATTCAAGGGTCACCTCCTCCAAGCTCAGGAACGCTGCATCTCAATGAAGAAATCAGGCAAAAATGCCAGGAGTCATGCATGGATGAACAAGGAGCTCCTGGACAGCCTCAGTCACAAAAAGAAATCCTACAGAGGTAGAAGCAAGGACAGGTAGCCTGGGAGGAAGACAAATAAATTGTGCAAGTAACCAGAGATCAGGCCAGGAAAACTAAAGCCCAGATAGAATTAAATCTGGCCAGGGACATCAAGAGCAATACGAAGAGCTTTTATAGGCATATCAGTGATAAACGAAAGGCTAGGGAAAATGTGGGCACCCTCTGGAAGGAAACGGGAGATTTGGTCACCCAGTATATGGAGAAGGCTGAGGTTGTCAATTTTTTGCCTCAGTCTTCTCTGGCAAGTGCTCAAGTCACACCGCCCAAGTCACAGAAGTCAAACATGGGGACTGGGAGAATGAAGAACCACCCACTGTAGGGGAAGATTAGGTTCAAGACAACCTAAGGAACTTGAATGTGCACAAGTTCATGGGACCTGATGAGATACATCCTCAAGTCCTGAGGGAGCTGGCAGATGAAGTTTCTAAGCCACTATCCATCATATTTGAGAAGTCATGGCAGCCTATTGAAGTTTATACTGACTGGAAAAGCAGAAACATAACTCCCATGTTTAAAAAAGAAAAAAAAGAAGACCCAGGGAACCACATGCCAGTCAGTCTCACCTGTGTGCCTGGGAAGATCATGGAGCAGATCCTCCTGGAAACTACATTAAGACACATGGTAAACAAGAAGGTGATTGGTGACAACCAACATGGCTTCCACAGTGGCAAATCACGCCTGACAAATCTAGTAACATTCTATGAAGAAGTTTCATAGCTGGTGGATAAGAGAAGAGCAACTGATGTCATCTATCTGGACCTGTGCAAAGCATTTGATGCTGTCCCGCACAAAATCCTTGTCTCTAAATTAGAGAGGCATGGATTTGATGGATGGACCACTTGGTGGATAAGAAATTGGTGGATGTTTACACTCAAAGTGTTGTGGTCAACGGTGCAATGTCCAAATGGAGATCAGTGACGAGCGGATTTGACTTGTAGTCAGTTGTTGTCCTGACTTCATTGTGTTCTTTTTTTTTAATTTATTTCACCATTTGTTTTCCAGAACAAAATGGGTTTTGTGAATACCAAGTTTAAATTAGTGCATATTTCTTTCTTTTCTCTTCTTTTTCCTACCTTTTTGCTATAACATTCTGCTGCCTTACATCACTTTCCATCTCTATATCACCTCATGCGGTGATTTGTTGTATCTCTCTTGTAGAACATCTGCTTTAAAGATTCCTCACAAGTATCTGTACAACCTCAGAAGGATTCTTTTGCCTTTGGTCATTTCATGTGCCATTCAAAATTTTGTATCTTCTCTTACAAAGCAGAAAGCACTTTACAGTAATTCTTGTGTTTTCTTCATAGTCTGCATTCATAGATAGGAAGTATATATATATTTCATAAAAAACTCTCTCATTTTTCAATAACAAACTTAACAGCTCCAGTGTTTTTCTGCATATTAGAAAGCTGTTAGGAAAACAGTTAAGTAAGCCAAGATCTCCTGTAGTTTTATCTTTTAATTTTAATCTGCAACTCAGTGTTGGATCATTTAGATATTATTCATGGAGCAAAGTTTGAAGGGGACACCTGCTTCTCTGGATGCATCTCTTGATGGCACACTTGTAGTTTGCCATCAAGATATTCATATCCCACCACAATCTCTGAAAGAGTTTGAATTCTCTAATCGCTAACTACATTAAGTAGCTTAGTCCCAGAAGTATGTAGAAGAACATGAATTTAATACCAGCCCACTACTGGAATGTAACATCCCCAGTAAATATCTCCTTTTACTTCCCATTGGCCAGCATTTATGGTTTTCTAGTCAGGTTGCAGTCTCTTGTGAATCCTCCTTTCAGACTTCTCACTCCTTCTGGGCATTTTGCAGGTATTTTTTTCAGAAAAGCACATTGATGTCAAGCACCACAAGTCTTCTTTTCATTTACTGCACGATCAGTCTTCTTGATATTCTGGAGTATGGACCATGCTGTAATTTCTACTCACACATAAACTCTTTGGAAGATAGAAATGGCTAAAATTTTCCTTCTTGTAGGGAATATTATGAAAAAGCATGTCAAAGGGTCCTGTATCATAAAATATTATCTTATTATCTGTATTACATGAACATACTGCATCTGTATAACACTGAAGCATAATACTGAGAGCTCTTAAGAAGATAAATAATATCAAACTGTATGTTTCTCTTGAAAAAAAATAAGTGATATCACATTTCTATTTGCCTAATTTTGGAAAAACCAGAGAAACAAAGAAGAGGACTGGAGAATTTAGTGATAAGGGAATGCAGAATGACTTACTTTTTAAATTATTATTATTATAAATTGCTTTGCTGAACATGTATCTTTCATGATAGTGTAGTTTAGTCTTCATAGAAGCATTTTCACATACTCAGTCCTCCAAGGCTACTCATTTATTCAAGTTAAAAACAACATCTTGAAATATTTCTATCATCTTAGTAACTATAAACAGGGGACATAATCTTGTACTTTCACAAGGATTAACTAACACTTCTCTGATAGTATTTATTTGCATTCCTTCAGGGAGTCTTTAAAATTGACCCTTCTGTCATAAAACAAAGAAACAGATTTGAGAAATAAGCTTTATGATGATCATTAACAGGGAACAAGATAAGTTAAAATTGGAGGAAAATTGGAAAACTGAAGGGCAAATGCTCAGAAATACTGGAGTATGTTGTGTATTTATGAAGCAGGATGCATAATATACATTTATGAATATAATTTTAGATACAGTTTTATTCCACATAAAAAGAATCTGACTTAGACCTGAAAGTAGGGCTCAATATTAAACAGCAAATGTAGCTCTTGGCAAAGTACAAAATGAAATGTTAACAACATGTGTACAGTAAGGTGAAATATCTCTGGGTAAGTGGATCAAAAGTGTACACTGAAGTGATTTGAGAGGACATCATCATGTTTTGATGGTTTAATCATTCTCTACATGTGCAGTTGTAATACAGTTAAATTTATTCTACCATCCTAATCTAACTTAATGTCAGAAAACCATAGTCAATGTCTGTCTTTCTGAGGATAAGGAACAAATAACCACTGTGTACTCATTTTTTTGTCATTAAAGAGCTGACTCAATCATTATGGATTACTTCATCTATCAAAATTCTCAGAATGCATAGCCAAGATTTCACCTTTCTGTCTGAGACAAAGTATTTGGTTTAAGTATTAAGTCCTATCTAATACCATGAGAAACAAGATGAAAATTTAATTTATGAAACTCTAGCATAAAGACTCCAGTTTTTTGAAGTGTCCATAGTGCAGTGCTGACATACAGACAGCTACACACACTAAAATGGGCAAAAACAATCTTTTTACATATGCACTTGTAACAGACTATTGTATTTTTGAACCTAAAGGTAGGACAGTTGCTCATGACCCTACTCTGGTCATTATGTTACTGCACCAGGCCAGCCAAGCCAGCCAAGCCAAGCCAGTTCCTTGTCCTTCCTACCCCACCATGCCAGCAAAGTATGAGCTCATTCATGTTCCCACCCCATCCCCACGGCCTCATGGGGCAGTCAGGGATCCGAGGCCCCCTGACACCATCAGGCCTGGCCCCAAACCCCAGGATGGATGCCCTGGGCCTGCATCCATCCCTGAGGGCACCCCTTGCCCTTGACCCAGCAGGATCATCTGTCCCCATGCCGCCATGCGTCATGGCAGATCCTCAGCACTCAGGTATGGCAGCCTCTATGAATAAACAGTGTCCTGGATGTGTAGACAGGGACCACAGCCTGCATCTCAACATTCCTGTAGGTTTCATGATATGATATGATATGATATGATATGATATGATATGATATGATGGGGTTTTCTTGGATTACTAAAATATATTCTGTTTAGCAATATTCTTTAATCCAAAGTTCCATTATTATATGTCAATGAACTATTATTTTCATAAATGCATGCTGTTTACCCATGACTGTATTATAAATTTATTTTTAATGTTTGTACAGTTGAAAGAACACTGTAGCACAAGTCATACACAACTAACACAAAGAAAGAAAGAAAAAACAAAACAAAACCAAACAAAACCCACTATTGGGATAAAGCCTAATATCAACTGGCAACAATTTCCCTAATAACTGATGCTAACTGATGTTCCTGGTAACAGTAGCTAATGATTTGTTGATTTCATAAAATATATCAAAACAAACAAGTGTATCCAAAAAGTTAGGCACAGAAGTTTTAGTTCAACAAAAAATAAGGTATGTGCATGAACCAGAGGAGACATTTGAAGGTAGTTCTTCCATAATTACAAATTAAACCTTTTGTTGGTGTAAGTTGACATGGCTTTACTCAGATGAAGGCTGCTGATACCTTAATAGAGGCTTAAGAACATGGCCAACTTTTTCTTTAAAAATATACAGAATTAAGACTAATTTTGCTTAAGTGCAGAAGTCTATGATGTAGGTTTCTGTGTTTGAATTAGGTGTTAATATTAATCTTTCTGACAATGTAGAGAAATAGGCCTATCTGAATTACAATTAATGTCATTTTAATATCTTGTATAATTGATCATAAAGGACTGCTAGCACAACTAGCACAAATGTAGATGTTCAGAATATAAACATCTTAAGTCAGTTAAGATAAACTATATGTAAATAACCTAAATTAAGTTTGTGGAAATCAGGTAAATGTATCAGCAGCATCAGTTTGTAAAGGGACAAATAATAGGGCAAACATTTCACTCTAATTGCTGAGCTTACCTGCATGAATGCTGTGCATCTAGTGTACTCATAAAGCATGCTGATAAATACTTTTCAAGGATATTTTCCCCTCTACACATATTTATATTCATACCCTCCAAACACTGCAATGGTCCATAAGGGCAACTTCCAGTGGAAAATCTTGTTTACTTGACATATTTCTCGACAATAATGAATACATCACAAGCAGTCAAGATGACCTTTTGCACACCAACCCAAGTTCCAGAATTTTTAGAAGATGCAGAGGATGCACATTCTGAAGCAGGGTCTATGAGAACAGTATGATCACATTGACATAGTGCAGAAATCAAGCTGGTAAGCTTTGCTGAGGATAATTATCTTCTTTCCAGATGCATGAATGTAGCTCTGCATGACTCTCTGCTTTGCTCAGTGACTTACTGGCTTAGGTCCATGTTAGTTTAGAGATCACACTGCAGCACCACAGTTTTTTGACATAAATATTTCAACTTTACCACTGCAGGAACAAGTTATAAGAAAATGAAAATATTAACAAAAGAAAACAATCCTTTCAGCCCCTTCTGTGTTAAGCTAAGAGAAAAATATAATATTAATGCTCTTGTTTATACTTATGACTACTCTCATTATAGCCTCAATGTTTTTAAAAATTTCATCCTTTCTCAGAAGCTGCTACAGTTTGGATATTGAATTTCATCTGCTTGTTGTGGTTTGAATGAAAACAACAATGCCCACTCACCCACACTTTATTTTAAGGTGGCACCAGGAAAGATGTCTCTAAAGCGGGAGTTCTTTTCACAGGTCCATGCTGATTCTTTCACAGTAACTCATATTTTACCCAGGCATCCACTAATTCTTTTTCCAGTTTCTCCTAAATTATCTTGTATAGGCATCAAGCTTATGGGTCTTTTCCACAGACACCCTGTAGAGAATTTCTTAATACCTGCCCCTGCATTTGCCAGCAGCAGTCACTAGATGCAAAGGAAGTTTGCTGTTGTTACTATACCAGCTACTTAATCCTTTTAGGACTTTTGGGTAAAACCCATCTAGAAGTCCTTAGCTTTCGTTATGTCAATTTTTACCGTAGTCACTTCAGTTTCAGGAAGATTCTTCTGTTAAGCTCTCTCCAAAAGATCTCTGGTAAGGGAATATACTTCATACGCAAGGTGTTTTTCAGCTGACTACTACAAGTAATATATATAAGTTTATTCAGAAATGTTTCTCTGTACCACAGTGCATAACACTATAGAGATATGTCCCTGGAGAAGATAGGTATAGTTCTTATATTAGGGGATATATCCTTAGAAAGATCCCACTGAAACACCAGAAATAAGTATCTATCTTATTAAAGGCACAAATCTACACATTTTAGGTAATTAACAGCTGAAAAAAAACTTTAGGCACCAGTGTCAGGGCTGTTTTCAGTAATAAAGTGTGATTGTTAAACCTTCACAAAAGCATCTAAATTAAAGAACTTGGAAGCTGTTTTCATAAACAATTTCTAAGTTTAGAGCATGAAGATGAAAATTGTAAATTTTTTTGACAGATATCTTAAAAGCTCAAAGGAAGCTAAAAATATTTCCACACCAGCTTACTTATAAACCCATGGAGAAATGTTTTCATGTAAGAACTTTCAAAGATATGTGAATTTATCTGTTATTCTGTAAATCCTACGAGAATTCAGGTTCAGCAAACATTTATAATAATGTTTCTCCAGGTATATAAATCATTCTTCTTCATGAAGCTGGTCCTTTTTTCTGCACATCTGTTATAATTGCCTGACAGGGATATTTCACAATAAAACAAAGGATATATGCATCTCCTTAGAAGGATCTTTTGTTAGCAACTACAACAGAGTAAAGGTCAATCATAAAACATCCTCTCTATGATATTTGGAATCTCACAGCTCCAGTAGGCAGAGTGAAACTAAAGGCAATTAACATACCTTAAACGCTGGACCATGAAGCCTTTACATCTGCAATTATTCACAGAAGTCAATAATGTTAGAAAGTACTCTTCAGAGTACATCAGAGTGAGTAAAGGTTCACAGTCTGCCCCTGCATAAGAAGGTGATTGGTCCCTCTTAAGGAATATGAATGACCCATTTAATTAATCCTGGTTGTACAATGAGAAGGTGTCTGTGTTATAGACTAGCAAAACATTTATGTTCAGGTCAAGGTCAGGACCGAATGGCTTTGCA
The DNA here is from genome assembly GCA_013398125.1 of Aegotheles bennettii. Taxonomy (NCBI): domain Eukaryota; kingdom Metazoa; phylum Chordata; class Aves; order Caprimulgiformes; family Aegothelidae; genus Aegotheles; species Aegotheles bennettii. The sequence continues at coordinate 52,027 of VZRW01008046.1, read as the reverse complement.
CTTAATCATACATCTCTCTCCAGATTTTGCTGAGCACAAAAAATATCTGAAGATCTGTTATTTCTCTAGCTGAGCAGATACTTTCCTATGGTAAGAACGATAGAGGAGTTTTCTGTGCAACAGCTGAAGTGTGTCTTAGAGCACAGTGAGCCTCACTGCTGTTCCAAGGAGTACATTCAATTCAAGATTTCTTCAGGTTATCCCTCCTCCTCATTAAATTATCCAAGAGAAAATATGAGCCTGATTTCATAATCATAATTCAGTTAATTCAAGGAGAAAAATGTTCACTCAGTCTTCTTTTTAATTACCTTTTATATTAGTAAGTTGAAGACATTTTATGCCCCTGAGCTTTCCTGTACATTGCCACTGTAACTTCTTGTTCTTATGCTTTCCTAAGCATAGATTATGCTACTTGTGAGTGCTAACCTCCTCTGCTAAAAAAAGTGCCCTATAGACAAGAGGTGGAGAACAAGCGGAATCAGTAGATATGAGTTGTATAGGCTATACATTTATATACATTTACATTCCTTACAAGAGTATGAAACATTCAAGAGAATCATGCTGTCCATGCTTTAGGACACAGTGAAACAAATATCTTCCAAGCTCATTATTGAAAGAAAATGTTTACACTAAGCTGTCCCAGTCAAGCTGACAAATGTCATGTTTCTAGAGTGAAAAGCAGTTTTTAATGTAGAAAGTATGCTCTGTAGACTCAAGATTCCAGTAAAAACACAAAAAGAGAATAATTGCCCAAGTATGGACTTGTAATTATGTTTAAAAACTTTCAAAACTACACAGTAATTCAATACATTAAGAAAGTCACACCACAAAATTATACCCTAAAACCAAACTGATATAAACAGATTACTTTCTTTAAGAATTTTCTTTAAGTTGTTTATGTTTCTGTCTTCAAAGAGAAAGGAAGTTACAAAGAATCCAAACCAGCAGGCATGTTTAAAAATGTGACTCCTTAGGTAACTACATTCCCACTGAATCCACTATGTGATATCATGAATGACACACTGAACTGTAAAGCCTAACAAAATGAGCTTGCTCAAATAAAATGAGTGTTCATTCCTACTCATCTTAAATTCTCAATCCCAAATGTACTCTCAATTAGAAGGATTTAGTGAGTAAGAAACAAGTTAAAGTGATCAAAGACAGATGACTGAACTTCACTACTTTCTCATACTTATAGTTTCCTATACAATAAAGAGCCACTTTTCAAAGAGATATGTACAAAAGCTTTCAGATTTGTTCTGACAAACCTATCATCTCTTACACTCAAACTACAAAAATGTTAGTTCTAAGGGACCTATGGAGGTCAACTAGTCTGGGTTCGTTTGACCCTTACATGCCTGGAAGTGTATTCCAAAAGTGCACACCCACTCCAAGACCTTTCTAGAGAGAGCCATGAGGCTGACCATGTTCCCCAAATCCTATTCTCATTTGTGTTTTTTTTTATTTTTTTCTCTTTTGTTGAATCTCTCTCAATCCTCATGCTTTTTCACAGATAATTGATACTGGCCTTGTAATCATATCTACCAACTCTTTCAGCGTCTTCATCTCGATCTGAATCAATCCAGCTTCTCTGAGTCTACAGGTGGCCAAAGAAATCTTTCCATCTCATCCACGGGCAATGCTTGGGAAACAGTTTATGTGTGCCTTACATACAGGTACACATGTAAATTCAAAATACAGATGGGTGCATATATGAGTTTCTCCATAGGTAAAAATGTTGGATTTTAAACAGTCCAAAGAACGCTGTAGAACAAGAGTCATTGACAACGAACAAAGAAAAAAAAACAAACAAAACAAAACAAAAACAAACCAATCCAAAACCCCCCAAATCCGCTATTGGGATAAAGCCTAAAATCAGCTGGCAACAATTTTCCTGATAACTGATCGTAAGATGTTTTGTGTGCCAAAATTCTGCCCCCTACAAATCTGCTCCCTGTGCTAGATGGCTGCTATTGTTGGTATCTTCCAGCTACTTTCCCCGTAAGTGATTTTCAGCTGGCAACAAGGAAAAATGTCTATTCTTTTTTATGAGGCTGATGACATCTTTAGCACAATTACATACAGAGCTGCTATGGACAAGTGATGCTTTGCCAAGTGCATCCCATGCTGTCTTGTTTCCCTTTTTTTGTGCTGCACTGTTTCCTTCTATTTCTCTCTGTAATAATAATAAAAGAGAAATCACCAATGTTGAATAGAAATCACTTGTTTGTTCTCTTTTTTTGCTGTGGGACAAAGAGAGAATGAGCCCACCACTGAAAAGGGATGGCTACAGACACATGGTTTTCCTTAGAAGAGCCTATTCAGGAAACAGAATGTCAATAAGAGACCCAAACTCTAGTACCAAGCCTGGTGAGGACAGTCAGGAGATGATGGCATAGCAATAGACTTCATAGGCAACTATATGCAGTGGTAGGCTGTAGTCATTGCCAGTTTACTGCCGCCTTTGGATATGTTCCATTAAGTAAAATCTGAAATAACTTGGATGCTGATATAACTGGAAAAGAGGCTCAGGACTGGCTTTTAAACCTCTGAATAAAACAAATTAAGTATGTACTGATAGTGATGAAGGGGATAGCTACAATAACCTTGGTTAAGTCAGTGTTTCCTATAAAAACCTTTATAAAACCATCTTTTCCTTTATAAAATCACTTCTGGTTCCTTTTCCTTGTTCAGCTTCTCCAGCCCAGCTCCCTGTGCCAGCTTTCCATCTTTGATAATGCCATTTACATTCCTAGGGCTCACACTTCAGCAAGGACTGGAATGATCAACAAGTATATAATTTCCTGTAAGGGTGATTTGAACATCAGGCTTGATAACAAGACTATTTCAATATTTTATATAAAATGTGCATATCTCAAGATACCTGATATCTCAATAATTACAGCATTTACCAAAGAGATGTAGATCAAAAAATTCTCAGGAAGAAAACTAAATCATTACTCTCTCAGTTCTTATAAGAGTATAAGAAAATCTTAATTGCTAAGTGAGAGAAGTCAACTTCCTTTTTATCATACTTGAGATTTGAGGCTTGGATACTTTTCTGGTAAACACTATTCACAGCTTCAATCTGAACTGGCACGTAGTTTCAGAATGACTAAAAGTTCCTCTTAGGGTTAAAAAATTGATGTCTGGTTCTAGAAAAGATAGTCTGCAGATATTTGGAGACCATACCCACAAGGAACAACTGATTCTGTCGTATGTGGAAACTGAAATGGGTTGGGGGATTGCTTGCTCAGTAAAGCAAGCAAGTTGAAGCTTGGAAACAAGTGATTTTTCATATCTGATCTCATTAGCACCAAAATATGTGCATATGTACCCAGATGTGTACAGACACATAGAAAAAAGTGACTAGTGTTTTTCTGAGATCATACAAGCAGGTAATTTCACATTTCATTAAACACAGAAAAGAAACATTTTAAACAAATTTTACATAGCATACATATTTTTTCTTTATTAAGTCAGAAGTACAGTCGTTTCCTATATCAAGAATTTATAATGGGGTATTAAAAGTGACAGTAGAATCATCAGTAATCACTGTCTTCAAGAATAAAAATAGTAGATAACAAAGGCTGATTAGTGCCTCCTAGAATATCTACATATCTACCTGAATAAAATGAAAAATTTTTCATCAGTTTTCAAAAATTGCCTCATTATGATACATGTGAGATATGTGAACATAAAATTCAGCATATTTCCATTCACAGCCCTTATCAAAGATACTTTCAAATTAAGTCAGATAGGTAAGCAGTAATGTAGATTTGATATGCTGATTTGTTGTAGTTATATGGGGATGGATATGGGACATTTAGATTAAATACATATCAAGTCAGTTCTTTCATTTGGGAATTTTCTAACATTAGCAAATAAATATCCATAAAAATAATATTTTTTATGTGGGTTTCATCAAATGTCCCACTATGTGTAAAGTTTAAGAGGTGGAGAAGATATTGTCTCCCTAGTCCAAGAGCTATTTGAAGTACAATTTCCCAGTTAATTAACAAAATCAGGGGTTAGGAAAGATTCAGTATTTGAATTTTAAGTAGAACACATTTTTCCAGCCGAGCAGTGAGGGATTTTTTTCTCATTCATATTCAAACCCTCTATTGACTCCAGAGTTTTATTCTCAGAAGGTCCACACAAGGATCCTTGAGACTGCATTATGAAGGAGAGGAATGAAATAACTGTGTTGTCTTCAGTAAATCACTACCATCTTTTGGAACGTACGTAACTTGCCATGACTGTGCCAAAATGATGTGAGATGTAAGATAATGTCAAGTATCTTGTTATGTGCCAAGTGTATCACTGCTGGGCTGAGAGAGATGGCTACACTGGCTAACTCTTGCATTGATTTGCAACCTAGCAGAAGTTTTTTCTCATTGTGCATTAAAGTGAAATACATTTAGAATGTACAATGATGGTTGTCTAAATACCAGTTTGATTTTTATATAATAATACAGGAGAATCTGCCAGATTTACATCCCCATTTCAACAGAGAAGTACCTCAAAGATCACTGAAATGAAGAATGTGACTGTCTCCATTCACACAATCGTATTTCTCTTCAACAAGTTGCTGATACAGCAGTAAAAAATGTGCAAAAATTTAATTTGAACTTTGTGCTGACAAACAGTATAAAGGGTGTACTTCACTTAAGTGCGTAACGGCCAACAGTGTATTGCAAAGAGCATAGGCCTTGTTCTGGTCACTGCAAAACTTTGTTAAATTTCCATCAAAATGAAAGCATTTCCATAGTTCATTAATACATACTTCGTATGAGCAGATGAAGTGAATCCTCTTGTCTTCCCACCACCTCTCACAACCACTTATTTGTGCAGGGGTAGTTTATTACTTATTACAAATACAATTACAATATTAGCCCTATTTTAGTACTATTTATTATACAGGATATTGTGACTGGATCTCATTGTCTGCAAACAGAGAAAAATTAGTACTTTAGGCCACCAAAGAACTTACATTCTTAATATTGGAAAGAATGTCAGAACTGGATTCATATAAACAAAGCAATGAGCACAGGGCTACAGCAGGACGACACTGATTGTCGTCAGAGTGGTCGGCAAAACAGCATATGGGGATTATTTATGCTTTCTCAAAGTACAGGCTGTTAAGGAGAAAAACAATGAATAACACTATGTAGTCTTTATGGATATTTATGGTCATTTCTTTTAAAGTTTGTGAAGCATTGCCAAAGAAAACATGAACATATTTACTTGATTGCGGTGGAATGTCACTAAGTAAAGTTACAAGTCGACACAAGAAATAATCAATCCTGGCTCAGATTATCTACTGAAATCCTTCCTAGTTATTTCTTTTAAATAAAAGTTTGTTAAAAATTATAAAATTTGAACAGAATACTATGATCTGCTATTCATATATATATGTTAATTCTAGTTGAGCATTAAAGAAAGATAATTAGAGTTAATTTAATATGTCTATATGCATTTATGAGTGTTGCTAAATGTGGTGCAGTTCACAGACATAATATTAATTGTACATTTCACCAGACTTGAAATTATTCCATAGCTTTCAATGTTTTTTATTTTTTTAAAATGCAGGTGTTTACCTATTATGAATTAAAAACCATTTAATCACAAATTAAATAAAGATTACATTCTAGTAGCATATTCTTAATTAAAAAAATACTGAGTCATGATTTAAATATAATTTGTGACTGCTGACACTCCCAGAATGCACCAGTCATCAGCAAGTTTCTGTGTTTCAAGAAACATCACAGTCTTTTGATGTTTTGTAGATTACAATTATATTAGTATGGTCAATATTTTCATAGCATGAGAAGCAATTCCTATAACACTTGTAAATGATACACCCTCATGCTGTCTGAAAAACAGCCATCATGAATGTTGCTGGTGTTACTTATGTCTGTGAATGTTCATCCGCCTTTGGTACAGCTGCTATGTACAGCGTACCAAAGGGCTCTGAGTAGGTGCCAAAATAAAACTCAACTGGTTGAACAAAACCCCGTTCTTCTACTTTGTCTCAAATCCCACTTCAGATACACTACACCATTTCCTTTACCGTTTACGGTCCCCCACAGCATCCTCATAGATAAGCTGATAAAGTATGGGTTTGGTGATCAGGTAGTGGGGTGGATCAAGAACTGGTTAAAGGGAAGAAGTCAGAGAGTTGTAGTCAATGGGACAGAATCTAGTTGGAGGTCAGTAACTAGTGGAGTCCCTCAGGGGTCGGTACTGGGACCGGTGTTGTTCAATATCTTCATCAACGACCTGGATGAGGGTACAGAATGTATCCTCAGCAAGTTTGCTGATGACACTAAACTGGGAGGAGTGGCTGACACACCAGAAGGTTGTGCTGCCATTCAAAGAGACCTTGATAGGCTGGAGAGTTGGGCGGGGAGAAACTTAATGAAATTCAACAAGAGCAAGTGCAGAGTTTTGCATCTGGGGAAGAACAACACCATGCACCAGTACAGGCTGGGGGCTGACCTGCTGGAGAGCAGTGTAGGAGAAAGGGACCTGGGGGTCCTGGTGGACAGGAAGATGACCATGAGCCAGCAATGTGCCCTTGTGGCCAAGAAGGCCAATGGCATCCTGGGGTGCATTAGAAAGGGGGTGGTTAGTAGGTCAAGAGAGGTTCTCCTCCCCCTCTATTCTGCCTTGGTGAGGCCACATCTGGAGTATTGTGTCCAGTTCTGGGCCCCACAGTTCAAGAAGGACAGGGAACTGCTTGAGAGAGTCCAGCACAGAGCCACAAAGATGATTAAGGGAGTGGAACATCTCCCTTATGAGGAAAGGCTGAGGAATCTGGGTCTCTTTAGCTTGGAGAAAAGGAGACTGAGGGGTGACCTCATCCATGTTTACAAATATGTAAAGGGTGAGTGTCAGGACGATGGAGCCAAGCTTTTTACAGTAATGACCAATGATAGGACAAGGGGCAATGGTTGCAAACTGGAGCATAGGAGGTTCCGTGTGAATATCAGGAGGAACTTTTTCACTGTGAGAGTGACAGAGCACTGGAACAGGCTGCCCAGAGAGGTTGTGGAGTCTCCTTCGCTGGAGACATTCAAACCCCGCCTGGATGCGTTCCTGTGTGATGTACTCTAGGTGACCCTGTTCTGTCAGGGGGGTTGGACTAGATGATCCTTCAAGGTCCCTTCCAACCCCTAGAATTCTGTGATTCTGTGATTTACCATAATCTGAAATAAACATTATTCTCCTCCTTTTTCATATTACATAAGTAGATGCACACTAACAAGTACAGTGAAAATAAGCAGATGAAATATAAACCATAAGCATCTCTATCTTGACTAATTGTTCTCTTTTCAACTTTCCTACTTGGTAAGAAAAGTGCACCTAGCCCACATTTTTTTTTTTCCTGTTACTTTTCATTTTAGGATAGTTCTACTTGGGTAGGAAAACAAATTTGTAAAGTGACATGTAAATTAATAGCCCTATAAAATAGTTTTATTATTAAAAGGGATAATATATTTCTTTTCTTTTTTAAGTAAATCATAACCTTCTAAGTCTAGGTATAAAGGGAAACTTGGCCACTGTAGTGACCAAGTATTGATGACTTCAACTGTTAACCCAGTATAAGGCAGAAACAGCAATGATATCTCTAGGGGAATGCATCATCTTGTGAAAGTGGGTACAGCCACACACATAGAGTTACAGGATGGATATTGACATATTAGCAAAATTGCAACCATCTGCTCCTGACTCTTAATGTTCTCATGGCAGCCTAAAGGCCAGAGTAGGGGAGCCTGGATTGTAATAACAGCAGTCTGAGAGAGATTCTCTATCAGGGCTTGTTAGATGTGGGCTAGGTGCAATGCTCACTACTGCTGTATAAGAGCTGTTCATCCCTCCACATACAGTATGAAGTTCTTTTAGATGCAAAAAGAGTTTTTATTTAATACTTACATTTTAAATAGTAATTTAATTTATAGACATAATTAACACAATAGTCACTTTCTTCAATCTTCAGTTCCCATAAGACCATAGACTTATTTTTTAAATCAAAGTAAAGCCTCTAATTTTTAAATTCTCCCTTTACACCCTTCCCCACTAACACTTCCTTAAATCTCCTAATAAATCACTTGACATTGCAAATGCTCTGTACAATGACTGTGGCTTAAGTGTTCCTGTTCTCATTTTGGAAAAGCTTTTTTTTTCATTTTTCCTTTTCTTAATAGAGAAGACTTAACTATTTGACTTAAATTTTGTATTCAAACTGATACAATTTTGTCACTGTCACAGGAGCTCAGACTAATGTTTAAAGGACTCCTTATAGCTTTATTATGCATGGAATTTTGAAACATCAATTTTTGCACACATCTGTCTCCCTTGAAGAAAATGAATGCTACAGGCCTCTGCTCCCAATTTATTCATTGTTACAAAAATTGATATTTAAGCATGTCAGTTTGTATTTTCTCTGTAGGGTAAGAAATATAAAAATCCAAGACTGTGGTTTCAAATAATGTTACAAGACCATCTACTGTTTGATGACAATTCTTTAATGCTTGGTCTCATACATCTCCAGCTACTTCTCTGGCTCAGAACCCGCGCCTAGCTATATGATGAGTGACTTCTTGTTCCAGTACATCTATTTCTTTCAGACAGAATAAGATTGCTTTGAGCACATTGTTCTTCTTTCAACTACCAATACTCCTGCTTGATTAAAAAGCAGGAAATGTTAGCCATCAAAATAGGCTTCCTGTCACTTTTGAATTTTATTTGTCTCCTTTAGCCTGAAATTCGGAAGTCTACTTTAGACCTCTGTTGTACACCCACTATCACTATCAACTCTGGATTGTTGGCAGCCATTATCCACACTCCACTTTGCTGACAGTATGGTGATCTTCACCCCATCTACTGTGACAACTGCTTTATGGCATCTGTGAACAGTTCTTCATGGCTGAAATTCTGACTGGTTTCTTTTGCTGCATTTATGGTTTTATTTCTTCTGGACTGAATGACAAAATGTCTGTGCAGCTCTCAGTTTTGCTGTTTTATTCAAATGTTGGTTTTATTCAAATTCATTTTCCCACTCTGAATGATCAGGAGGGTTCTGTATTCTTTCACTCTGTCATGGTTTAATTCTGGGCTGACAATTAAATCAATGACACATTCTCTCTATTAACCCCTCTCCCTTCCCAGAAAGGGAAAGTGAATAAGGGAGAGAGACTTCCAGGTTGGAAACTAAACTACACAGCTTTAATTAAACAGTAATGATGAAAAAGAAAATAATGAAATATAGACAAATATATACAAAAACAATATTGTGCCCCCTCCAGTAACACTCACATCACCCCCGAGGTTGCAGAGCACCAAACAGTGGCCTTGGTTCTGCATACCAGTCTCTAGCAGTAGCTATAAACATTGAGCGTTATCAGTCCTAGAGGCAGATGCCTACTGAAAAACATGCTGTTAATTTCATCAAGTGCAGTTATTTAGAAGAGACTTAACTGAAAAGTAAAATCACTAAAAGAACATTGGTTCTATCCTTGCTCAAACCAATTTTTTCATACAAACTTACGTTGTCAGACAACATCTGATTTTCAACAGATTTCAAAATAAATGTATTGTTGTGAGATTTTAGGACAGTAATAAAATTATTGAAAAGGATATGTTAGTATTTACTGAGGTGCAAGATGCTTTCAAGAAATAATCTTTATCCGTTTTATTTTCACTAGTAGAGTTTGCTCTGTATGTTGCAACTCTGATGAGCAGCAACATGCAGGCAAGGGCTGCATCAAGAACACCATGAGGGATCCCTAAAGCAGACCTGACCAGACCATTTCCCTGTGTCAGTGGTGTTGCCAACATTGACCAGAATTTGTAAGGCACAATAAAAATCAGAGTTTAGGGAATAAATATACATGCATACTCTAACTGTGTGGCCAAAACAAGACTACAGCATGGAGACAGTAGGTCTGTATTCATTAGACTTGAGGTCTAATAAACAAATTGCTGTAGAAGATTATTTGCTCAGTATTTTAAAAGCTTAAGAGGACAGTTGCTACAGATTCACAGAGTATTCATTGGTGGAATATAGATTCTTAATAATTCATTTAGGAAAAATACATTTTGTCCATCATCTAAATATTCTTTTGCTAAAATAAGATGGCATATTCTTAAAAGCTCTTATTTCACATAAGAAATCAAAGATTTGTTATGACTGCCTAGAAATGTAAAGTAATATTCATTACACTAGTTATATAAATCAGAGTTCCTTTATAATTTCCACCACCTTAATATTCACATTTCTTTCCCATACTTTTTAATGCTTTTTAATGTTTTTTGATGCAAGTATCTGAAAAATTACTTTTTGCTTATGTAGATGATAAGGTCTGTTTCCTGAGGACTTAAAACTGAATTATTCAGTGTTCTCTGACAACACTCAAGACAAATTAAATAAAATCAAAATGAATCTTTATAACTTTCTCCTTATATTCACATTTTAAAATAATAAGCCCTAACAAGAAAGGCATTACCATCTCATATGGCCCAATTAGGAGAATTACAGACTTGAGGCCGTATTATTTCCTAAGGCAATTTCATATTGAACTACATTGGAATGATCTGCCAGAAGTCTGGTGGTATTCCCAGGCTTGAAACTTATAGTCTGATAAGAAAAAAGCACTTTGGTGTAGAAACTATTTCAGAAATAGTTAATAGCAGAAATGGATGGCGAGGGAGTTGTCACATTTATGACACAGAATAATAAAAGCAGACATTTGTGCCCTATTTACTCACAAGTGAAGCATAGTGGCAGAGCTGGTATAAGGAAGTCCAGTCTTTCCCAAGGTCACAGCTAACCATTAATCATCTGGGTATCTATTTTTGGTCTGGTTTTATTTATAATACTTTCTAAAAGTCTTTACCTGGAGATCCAGTTCAATACTTATAAAGAGTTTCAAATTTTATATGGGATAAATACAAAAGAATAATTTAGTATTTAAAAGTTTTTCTACAGAAGTATAGCTGTCACATTTCTGCTATTGGCATTAATTGATCAGAATGAAGATATTACTAGAAGGCCTTGTCAACAATATGTTTGTCTTCATACAACATAATTAATCATATACTTAAATATCAGTATTTAAATCAATCTAATCCTTCATAAATATTCATCAGTACAAACAGTAAGGAGACACATCTAATTTTATCTTTTTCTTCTTTAGACAATTTGAATAAAAACACAATTTGCAGTCATGTTATCAAAAATTGTTTTTTCCATAGATTTTAATCATAAAAGAAAAAGGTATGAATGTTTGCTCATGTCACTCTCATTCACATATATTACCATTTGTAGTAAAATGCAAATATAACTTTAGTTTTAGAGAATTTGCGCTAAATAAGTGAAACTAAATTGGCATTATAAAACCTCATCACCTGTATTAGCATTGAAACCTCAGACATTATGATTACGTATGTCACATAAATGAATGCTGTAAGACAGAAAACCTGAAACAACAAAGTGTGTGGGGTGCAAATTTGGGTATTATTTTTAAATGAGTAAAAGAGATGTTGCTTTCAATAGCTATATTTTTTTTATATATAAGTTTATATCTTAAAACGTTCATCTAGTTGAATGCTGACAACAGATGTTATTATTTTCTACTTATCCTGATATAACAGTACTGTGTAAAATCAGACGTACGCTTTTGTCCACAGAGTTTACAATCTAGAAAGGCAAAAAAAATCCACAAATAAAGAGTGAAAAGAAGGGATGCACTAGAAATATAGCAGAAATAATGAAAAAAATCCTCATTCAAATATCTTATGTCCAGATGTCTCCAAAAATAACCTCTAGATTTTCACCCTTTCATTTCCAACATAAATAATTACAGAGGTTACAATTTATCTGGAATTCTGTGGCAAACTTCTATGTATCAGCAGCAAGCTAATTGTCAGTATGGAACAAAAATCCTCTTAACTCAAAAGTGTTGTCCACAGTTATAAGGAACCCAGTCAGCTAAAAGAAAATTAGCATTCTGTTAATCATGTTTATTGTTATGCTCTAACAGCTTACTTCACCATTAGTTTTTGAGAGAACTTTTTTGCTTATATGAACAGTAACACTAGCAGTAGTACTAGTAATAGTGCTAGCAGAAATGGCAACCTTCTAGTACTGTCCACAGACTAAGATTTTGATGTGTTACACTTTATATGCGTGAAATCAATGACTCTTGTGCCTTAAATCTGCATGTGCTAGACAGTGCTGTCAGTTGTTCCATAGGGAATCATATGTTCTCCAGGTTGATCAGGACTGAACCTAATATGTGATCAATATTATAAGCACATTTTCTGCACACATTCAAAAATTAATTTTGTTCATGTTTTAAAATGCTTGGATGGGTACTCCACACAACCTACCTCACCTTTCATTATATTGTTCCAGCTTATCAATGGGCTGAGGAAAATATCAGAAAGCAAGCCCCAAATCCCCACCCAACACTGGCTTACCATGAATTAAGGGACATCCTACATAGAACAAAATCTGAAGTCAAACCTCATGCTTTGAAGAACAGATACACCTTTCCAAGCCTTACCTGTCTTGCGTAAGTGATCTACATACACAGATGCAGCAGTAAACTCTGAATTTGTCCCCTGTTACTAAACATGGCAAACAATGGAATAAATTAATAGGTGAACACCTCCCAGATCTCTCATAGCAGATACATTTAAAAAATGTTTGGGCAAAGTTAATATATGACATCCTGAAACTGTTTAATCTAAAGATCCCAGTAATAGAAGTCATGGGGAAGTGTAGAAGGATGCCTAGAATACTAATTTAATGAAAAACTTAGACTAAAAATAAAATAAACTTTAAAATAATATCTCAAAAGTTGTCTGTAGCCATCTTTATTTCTTCATCATCTTAAGAGATACATAAAGGGCAGCCTTGGTTTAATAGCAACATCTGACATTTACTGATATGCCTGAGATAGACTGTGTCCCTTTCAATTTATGAAGCCATAAGTGCATCATATCTCCTTTTGGGAGAATGATGTATGGTAACAGAGTTTGTTTTTCAAATATCAAAAAAATACTTAAGACACATCAAAGTAGATGCACAGTGGATTTTCTTGTAGTAAATCAACTTTTTGGTATAACATATCTGAATTTGACAAGAATACAGTACTGTCTGCAAAATACATTCAAATTATAAAGGAATGTAATTGAAGTTTTTAATAAAATCAAAAACCCTCTTGCTGTATTTATTTCACTACTTCCTGTTGGAGTCAATTGTACATAAACAATGGAACTCTGGATGGACCCTCATCAGATAGTTCTTGACTCGGGTTTTCATCAGAGAATTGTTTCAAAGCAGTATTTCATCTACCATTTCAATACAATATTGAAAGTTCCAGGCTTTCAAAACTTATATGCAGGCTTATAACTGTCTTTAAAAGTCACAAAATTTTATAAAATGGTGTCCTTTGCATTTGATTTACTTTGAGATTTCTGTATTCTTAGGGTTCATTGATATATTGTTTTCAATATTTTCATGGAAGAAATCTTTTCTCCAAACTCATTTATGTTTTAAGATGTCTAAATAGTCTGTGTCTTACATTAAATTATGAAGAATTGGCAATCTTGAATGAATAGTAACACCTGCAGAACTTCCAGCAATGACTAGACCATGTGAATTAAAGCTAGCTCAGACATGTCAGCAGAGCTGCTGTCTTTGCCTTGATCCTGCCACGGATGTCACATGGGACAGGTGTTAGGCAGATGTAAATGTAAATATGATCACAGCAGGCCCCAACCTGCATCTCTTTCAAAGTGGTCTGCCACACACCAGTCATAATCAGCAGACCTTGTTCTGTACAACTTCTGCCTTCAGCCACTCCCTCTGTTACAGGTATGGAAGAGGCTTCCAGTAACATTATCCTTCTCAGCCAATTTATTCTGAATTATGTTAATATGTGTACTTATTTTTACAAAATAGGAATAATTTTACATTGTTTCTTTCACAGCACCATCCCTTTCACAGCCCGCACTTTAATTAATTATGTAGGTTTAAGCTTACTTACTTGATGTAATTTTGCTAGAAACTTGAAGTGTCAAGTATTCTAGCTTAGAATTTTTGTTCTCCTTTCAGGTCTTGTAATGACCCCTTGAAGATGAAATCATTGTGAATAAACACTCCGTACTTTTTTCTTTTATTGTTTTTCCAGAATTCAGAAAGAAACTGAAATTAAAATGAAACTTTTTGTTAAAAACAATTTCAAATTATATAGTATCTCATGCCAAAACAATCTTTGAGTGATGCTCATCAAGATCAGCACTGCCGTGGGAGAATTATCTTTAGATAACCCTGACTTGCTGTGAGCAGATGGAGCACAAAGCGTTGCCCATGGAAGCCTGATAGACACCATCACTGTTTTGTCTAGTGTGTTTCTTTAGGCAATGCATAAAGATGAATATGGCATGAGGTGGCTCTGTGAGTTTGGAGATAACTGGGTGCAGAAACTGCAAAATTCACATTGACATAGACAGGTACAGAAACACAGTAGATCTGTGGCACTTGGGTTCACTTCAGTGTATACTTCACATGAAGTATCTGTATATATATCTTTGATTAAAGTAAGTTTTATTCTAATTTAGATGTCTTAAGTCAATCATAAAAATAGTGGCAGCAGAATGCTATATTTTAACCAGAAGAAAATTTAGGAATCTAACTTTAGCTTGGTGACTAACTCCCAAAATACAAATTCAGGACAGAAACTATCACCTCATTTTATCTAATACTAATAAATGCACATTATGTTTCTGTTGTCTTCCTTCTATAGGAGTTGAACACCTCAGAATATACTCTTATCCTACTTATCACTTCTTCAGATTGTGTTTATAATTATACTCTATGTAGTTGTTTTTCTCCTGATTTTTCCAAACTCCCCATAATCTTTTATTTCATATGTATGCCAATATTACCACATATAAGCACTGTTTGTCTTAGATATTTCAAAACTAATTAAAATACATCTGTATGATATGTGTATATTTGTATGTCATCACAGTGGCTACAGTATAACAATACCTTCCATACATAAGACAGACCACATGATCACACCTATGTTATTTGCTCTCTTTGCTGCTAATCTCATGTATCACCACTTTTTTTCAGTTCCATGCCTCCTTCTACCTCACCATGGCCTTAATCAACCAATTCTTTGAATGAGAACAAAGGTATTCCTTGGAAATCTCTTTCAAATTTCTTCATTACTTCTGTCTCCTACTTCTTTCTGCCTCTTTCAATGTCACTTAACTGCATTGCCTTGAAATAGCAATTACTTTGTAAAATAGATTAGTATCTTTGGTATGTATTCTTAGTACGGCACTCATTACTGCAAAAGTATCCACTGTATCAGATGTGAAAATGGATAATAATTCAAACTAAAAAAGGCTACTGTCAAGCTTTGGTAGGATTTGCAGTGTGTTTACACTGTTATAACCCAAATCACTTTAAAGAGCATAAAACAGAGGTTTTGTTCGTTTGTCTGTTTTTCAAATTTCCTTTTTTTTTTTCAAGCTGCCATCCTGAAATCAGTGGGAAAAAGGCTGAGACACAAACATGCACTGTGGCAGGCAACATTTTTAAGATGCTAATCTTATACTGTGTGAATACAACACCATAAGCAATGAGCAGGGATTTAAAAAAAAACTAAAGACCAACAAAAAATTGTGAGATGTTAACTTTGTATTTAATAAATTGATTAGTATTTAGCTTTTCAATTTGTATTTCCGAGAAATCTGATAGCAGAAGTAAGGGTCCACAACATTACCACCTGACCCATCTAACTAGAGCATACACACCACAGTCCTAGCCAGTCTGGTTGCTGGATCCCAGGCATGTGATATTTCAGGGAAAGAAACAGCTCTGTCATTATAGAGTGTTTCCTTCTCTTCTTCCCTGAAAAGGTCACTAATGACAGGTTGGCCTCCAATTGCATAGTCTATTTCCCCCCTTGCCCTTTTCAGAGGCAGAATCCATGCAAAACTTCTAAAATACCATGTAAGCTTGAAGAAAGGGTCAGAATAGGCTTGGAAGAAAGTGCTGGTTATTGAAGTCTTTCAAGTGAAACATCATTGTGAAACAAAGGCTATTATAAAATATTTTCAGTAGAGAAGTTTACTCTCTCTTTCTAATCCACAGTGGACTTTCCTTTTAAATGTATGAGTCAGATTTTCAATTTGTGCAAATCATCATAGAACCAATGTCAGTGAAGTAAGATTTGTTTCTATCTTTCCTTTTATGTTTGGTTATATCTAATTATTATGTATAAGCAGGCCTTTTTAATACTGATTTTAAATTAATGTTGGTGATGGGAGGGGAAGCAAGAAAACCTCAATGGGAAGGAAATGAAACATCAGTATATAGTTAAATTATTACATAAATAATATTAATGAAAGAGTAGACAGTAAAAAGCATAAGTGAAATATAGGAAAGGAGTTCTGAAGTTATTCTTGTCAAAAGCTTGTTAATATAACTTTAGACTTTGTGTCAAGGCAATCAGCTATCCTGAGAATATTTACAATTAACTAAAGGGACCAGAAGCAAGGTGGGAAAATTTTTACATCTAGAAAGTGAAAATGTGTACAGATTAAGCTTGTTACAAGAAAGCCTTTTTGTTTGCCACATTTCTTTTAAAGTATTCATTAGTACTCAAGCCAAAAAGAGAGATAGATGAACATGAAAAAGGAAAGAAATCAAGATTAAAGTTACTATGTAGACACAGAGAATCCAAGCCATATTACTATGCACATCACATGGTTTATAAAAGCAAATATTTTTCCCCTCCCATACACAGAGAAAGAACAAGGAGCCCTGATTTCCTGTTAATCTCCTGCCTTTTTTATCCATTATATTTTTTTGTAGAGTGGAGGGGGAGAGAGAGAAGTATTCCTAATTTTACAAGGGATAATAGAATTCAAATCCACTCTGATGAAGGATGTCACCCCCTCCTCCATAATGTTGCCTATTCTAGTGAAGGCAGCTAGATCTTAACATCCCAGACAAATTGCCATTTTTCTGATTGACAATTTTTTTCATAAACTGGAAGGTACACATTAGGCTAACAATATACAGATGAACTTTATAAAAATATAATTAAAATTGGTGTCATTGAGCCAGCAAAAAAATCAAATTTAACTGGCAGTGGATGCAACAGAGCTATCTAAATGTCAGCAGCTGTTGAGAGCAACATGATCAGTTGCATCAAGGTTGCATATAAAATGTTTCCAATATGCATGTGAGACTGGTGAGATTAAAGACACTCCTGAAAGCAAGCTGCAAAGCATTTTAAAGAATTTCTTATTGCCCAAAGAAAGAAAGGAAAGAAGGAGACTGCTAAGATAGGTAGTTCTAAAAAAAACCCCTTTTTTAGATCCTCATCCTCAGTTATGGTCTAAAAAAGCAGAGAAATATGAACCATGATTTAGCAGACTTTTACAAAAACATTTGAGAAATGCTACCAAAGCTTTTCTAATTTCACCATTGACAATGCTGATTTCTTTGTCAACTAGGCTTATAACTTGTGTAAATCTTCAACTCCTTTTATCTCTCTGAATTTGCTGTACCTAGATATTGTGCTTCTGGTCCATAATAGCCTGAAAGAGTATTTGATCTTTGTTTTCTGTCTGTGCAGTCAAAGACTTTGCTACAGCTGTAATCATCTGGATTTTTGTACATAGCCTTCTCTTACCTGATATCTTTTTCAAGCAGAAATGTTTACTTTCCTCCCTCTGGGATGTGCAACATGGAGGTGCTGATTTCACCCCATTTATTCACTACTGATGCTGTTACTCCGGCGTTATAACCTGAGTTCCTCTGCTATTTTCCCTCCTTATATCAAACTGGAGTTTAATTTTCTTCTTACATCCTCTTTCAGTACCTCATAGAACTTCCCATTTGTTCACTTTTGGTCTTAGTTGTGTTTTAACGAGTAGCTATCATTTTTCAAAGTGTATCTCATGGAAATGCTAAACATTTTATGCTGAGTGCATTAAAGTGATCCTGGATTGAACTGAGACACTTAAAACCACTTGTTTTTTTCCAAAGGACAGACTTAGCTGTACAAAAAAATAGTGCATAACATATTAACTGGGAGGTTTTCAATATGGAGCATAGACTTTGAACATCTTGGACTGGTTTGTGGACAAGTACGTACTTCTCAAAAGAACTGAAATCTTTAGCTACAGAGCATGTGTATCTTCTACATATCTGTTTTATTTATCTGACACTTGCCTTCTCTTTCTTATATTGGATCTATACACTTGTTTCCTGCATCATCATCTTTTTGTAGGACATATATAACCTGTAACCTTATTAATTTAGCTTTAAAATTATTTACCTGCTGTCACCAGATTTGTTTCTCCTCTTAAAAGAAAGGTTAGCCATCTTTATAACATTTTTTACACATGTGACTCTAGAAAATTTTTAGTGACTCATAGGACACAAATCAGAAAGGTAGAAAAAATTCTCTTCACAAAGCTATGACTGATTCTTCTTCATCACTCTATTTGTTTCCTTACAATTATCCAAACAATGCTTTCATTTTCATATCCCTTCTCCTCTAAACTTTTTAATATACTCCTCTGATTCTATTTTTCTGTTTTCAGGATCTTCCAAGGAAATGTTTCCAATGTTGTTTTTACAGAACCTATATATCTCTCACCTTTATCTCACTTAACTTCTCCCAATAAATCCATGCCTATCTGATGCTGTAAATACAGCAACTATAGCCTTTGTAGCACACCTGTTGGACTAAGAATTATGGCCTAAGTTCTGATGTCCAGTCTATTTTAATTATCATCTTCTGCCTTTGTGAGTGTTTCCTGTGCTGCAGGAAATTTCTCCTTTATTTTGCTAATTAAGGTTTTATAGCTACCTACAAGCTACTCAGGTCTACTAGAGCAAGCCTCTCAATTTTTGGTCAAACATTAAATCTCCAAGTATACACAGTTCTTGCAAGGATAAAAGTTTAAAGACTAAAAGTTTAAACTCATAGCTTTCAGGTACCCAAATTTAGGTGAATAACTCACCTTTTAGTGGTATTCCATTATTTTTGCTGATGTTTGAATGGGCCAAGATTCTTAGATTGGACAAAATCCTAAGTCTCTTTGCTGTGTGGAGTGGGACTCATATCAGTAGTGTGTAATCTGAGCATGCCCAAAAGGAGCTCAGTTCCTCAGTGAGTGACCTCAGGGATCATATCCAGTACCACATAGTGCCTTTCAGCAGAACAAAGACTTGCCAGATTGATTGAATTCTTTATTATATGGATATTAGAAAGCCTGTTACATTAGACAGATTTCTCAGCTCTTTGAAATGGAATGCTTGTCTTTCATTTCAGTAGAAAGAAAATACAAGGCAACTTCTATTTATTTTCATGTAGTTGTTATTTTTCGTTATTTAACATATTTTGCTTTGTGGATCTTGATAACCTGAATATAAAAAAGTAGTAAAAAACACCAGATGAATACAGAGTCTTACCATATGACAGTTTGTTGCATATATTTATAAACTTACTGTTATCTATCAAGGGAAACAATGTATTCTACCTCAGATTCTACTTATTAGTCTTCCGCAAATTTCTAAAATTTTGTATATGATTCTTTGTGTAATGTTATATACTGTTGTATTTAATACAATACTAGTTTATCATATATATTTTAATAGCTTTTCTGCACTGAGGTAACTTCATTTATTCTAGTATTGGTGGCTATATAATAGTTCTCTACAAGTCATTTATCCAACTTTATGACAGGCCATGAGGTAAGGGGACATGGGGATAAATGGCAGTAATGGGCGAAAGCAGACAGTGACAACTTCACCTTACGTAGGTCTCTTAATCATGGTTAAATATTCAGTGCCTGTGATGGTTTCTCTGTATCACTGTCCTATACAGCTCGTTAATTTACCTCACATGCAACTATAGAACAGTTTGATAGTAATTATTTTTGTTTTTCATTTCAGAGTGGATCATATTTCATGCTAGATTATAAAGTCTGCTGAAAAACAACATTACAACTGTTTGAAAAGAAAAAAAAACAACAAAAACCAAAACATTCTCCTTGAATAAACAACTAGATTTTTCAGTTTGCTTTCTTGACCTTACATCATGGAAATGCCATAGATTATTTGCTTTCTGATATGACGATTTACCCTCCCCGTGCCAAAAAAAAAGAAATCTTCTGACATATTTTAATAAAACGCAGTATCATGGCTGAGGGAAATGTTATTTAATTAACACAATAAATAGAATACTGGCTTCCTGGTGCAATGCAAGCAAAGCATGTGGGAAATGCTTATTATACTTTGACAACTCCTTTTATTTCAGATTAAATTATTTGCTGTTAGAAACATTGAGCAGGGGCTTAGACGTTTTGGAGTGTCTATCAGTCCTTGTCAGACAATTTTATATTACAGGGTGAAAGAGGGGCTAAAAGCTTCCAGGCATATCTAGCATTATGGAAAGTCAGGTGAAAAATCAGAGATCCTGTAATAGACAGTCAATTAAAATTTGTCATTGCCCTATGTATGTTGTCACACAGTAATTTCTCGCTTAATGTTCTCCCTTGTTTTCACTTTTGTTTCAAAAACTAATTTATGTTTAAATGACAGCCTCTTTCCCCTTCCTATAAACCATGGAAACACTGAAGAAAACCTACATGAGAGCCTGAAAGGCAAACTTACTAAGTGACCCTTAAATTTGAGAGCTGGATTTGTTTTAAAATCAGAGTTTCAAAACAAAAGTGAAGTTTATGATAAAGGCTAACCCTCTTCTGTCTTCCAGGGATTCTCTATTTCTGATGCTTGAAGAAACAGAGGACTTCAGCTCAGACTCCTCCCTTCATCACCCCTAGGAGAGGCAAAGAATGTCCTGGTGGTATCTGAGAAGCAGAAAACAGCCTTATCCCCCACACCCACAGGTGATTTGCCAAAACTCCTCAATGGGGAGAGTGCCAAGCTGGTTTATCACCTACACCCTCTGAATCACACTCTGAAGGACAATTAGCTCCTTCCTTTGCCAGGGGCAGCCGAAGGAGCTGAAGGGGAACCTGTTCACTGCCTAGTGGGGCTGACTGGGGCTCCTGCACCCTGAGGGAAGGCAGGAAGTGAGAAGTTCAGCCTGGAGTGACCTGACTTTCCTGATACCAACTGCTATGGCCAGATCCCAGACCTGATCTTTCGTTTTGGTCAGTTTTCTTGAACCAGCAACAAATAAATTTGCCACATTATTGTCCTCCCAGAGTTCACAAATGTGGTGGGTTGACTCTGGCTAGGAGACCAGCAAAGTCACTCTGTCGGTCCCCTCCTCAGCTGGATGGGGGAGAGACAATATAACAGAATGCTCGTGGGTTGAGGACAGGGAGAGATCACTCACCGATTACTGGAACACTTAAACCAGACTTCATTTGAGGAAATTTGTTTCATTTATTGCCAATCAAATCAGAGTAGGAGAATGAGAAATAAAACCCAAATCTTAAAACGCTTTTCCCCACCCTTTCCTTCTCAGGCTTCACTTTGCTCTCAATTTTTCTACCTCTTTCCCTGCAGAGATGCAGGGGGACGGGGAATGGGGGTTGCAGTCAGTTCATTACACCTTGTCTCTGCCACTTCTTCCTCCTCAGGGGGAGGACTCCTCACACACATGGAAGCCACTCCTGTAGCTTTCTCGCTACCTAAACCTTGCCACACAAACCCAATACAATAAACTAAGTATAATCTAAGCTGCAGATGTAAATTGTTACAAAAACACTGATTACACTGTTACAAAAACACTGATTTTCAAGCACTTTCTCTGTGCAACATAGCAAGCATTACTCAAAACTAACTTTCTTTTTCTTTCTCCCTTTTTCTCCTACCTTTCTGCTCTTTCTCTCCCTCTCACTCTCTTCTCTCTCCCTCCCTCTGTCTTTCTTCTCCCCCTTCTCATTCTTTCTGTCTGTCCCTCTATCTCCAGTGTCAGATAAATCTAGCACTGAACTACAAGAAAAAAAGCTATGTTATGATAACTTTTTCTCTCCCTTTTACATCCATACATTATAATTTAGTTTTTCATCACAGGATTAGATAACGTGATTGCCTTACATATGATTTGACAAAAGTGATAGTATAAGATAGACATATTCAATACAACTGTCAGCTTTTCTATAAACTGGTTTGTGTTAGATGAAATAAATCAGTATAACACTCTTTTATATGTTCAGCATGGGAGAAATTCTGATCCCATTCGAGATGTTTGTGATTGACACCATGAGTTCATTAAGAGTGTATAATGTTTTGAGTCATCATTTAACAAAAATAAGTATGAAACTCAGAAGAGGACTGGCTTTAGAACTTGAGTTATTTGGATTTTTTTGATTAAAGGTATAATACTATACTAATTCTTTTTGTATTCAGCTCAGTCCCAGGATACACACACAGGCAGAACTAGAACTAACGTGTAAGGGAAATATGATTGAACAGTGAAAAAAGTAGATTAAAGGAAACTTCAGTTCTCACAGGAGGCAAGAAAATGATAACCTGAGGAAAGATTGCAGTTTACTCTGGAAGATATAAAGTATGTCAGTTTATCAATGTAAATCAAGAGAGACTAGAGGGTGTTTTTGTGTAAAAATAACTATTTGCTATTGTAACTTGAAAAAGAATAGGGATACCAGTAAAACTACTGATTTATGTTCTGTAGCCTTCACACTACTAAACAGATTATTTTTTTCCTGAAGGAAATATTAATCTCCTTTTTAAAATAATGGAAAATAAAGGAGTTAGATCTTTTGATTCACATTTGCAGGTAGATATCTATCCTCAAACTCCCATTTTGCTCAGCTAAATCAATGGCAGGGTTTCTTCAGCTCCACATGCTTTAAAAGATATTAAGGAACCTGGTATGTGGAAAAGCACATGGAGATGGAGTGCATAGAGACCAAGAGTAGTAGAATGGAGAAAACTAACATAATTTCACTGACTTCATAAAGATCCCCTCAAGAAGTTAATGTGACCTTTGGCTGTGTTGTACTTGTAATATGAAGGCACCAAGTTTGTAAAAACATAACAAAATCATGGTAAAACTACCAGAATGTGTTAGAAATTAAGTAATCTTTTTTGCTAGACAACTGCCATCAGTCTCAAGCTTAGGATACATGGAATAACCAAAGACTAAGTGGTTTCCAGGACAGTAGTAAAGCATTAGCATTTCAGGACTGTTACAGTACTCAGATTCACAAAAATCAGAGTCCCAGTTTCGTTTATACTCTCTCGCATGTTTCTACCTCTGAAGGATGCATACAAACACTTGTAAGTGTGAACTGCTTAAGTAATTTATGTTGTCTTCCCATGAGAGTCTGAAACCCCCAAAGACTGTCAAACCACCCCATTCATTATAACTCCTAAAGATTGTGCAACCCAATGCAGAATGTGTCTACAACATAGGAGATCCCACATGCCATGCTGTCTTAATTTGACTTTGCTAGTTTTGCTCAGAGCTGAAGTGTATTTTCATCTGGCAGTATTTAGAAGTTAGTACAAGGGGTTGAAATCTCTATGAGAGTAGGAAGTATATGAACAATTTATCACAATAGATATGCATTTAATATCAACAGAATGTTTTCACTCAAATCAAAAGACTAGTAAAAAATTTTGCACACACTTAAGCATTTTTGCTCAAACGGGGAGGAAAAAAAGCTTCTGCCTTGAAGATAAGAGGAGTAAACCCCTGAGACATTTAGATTCCTTATTAACATATTTGGAGCTGTAAGACATTTAAGAAGGGACAAGCTAATTTAACTTTCCCTTTGAAATAAGAAAAATATATAACTTACAATTCATATGGTGACATTTTTAAAACTAATTTTATCTCTGCACGCATGCAAAATTTACAAGTAATAATGAGTGACCAGTGATTGCACAGTAATTTATTGCTCTAATTCTGTTCAAATATAAGGTCTGTACTATGCAGTTTGGGAAAACACAAGATGTGAAGAATTATTATTTGTTAGATAATCTGTAAGAGACTTAATGAAAGACTGCACAACTTTCTGGTCCTGATGCAGATATATTTATCTTTAACCCAGGCTGTTAATAAGAGGTACAACAATTTGATAATACAAATAGCTGCATATTCTTGTTGATTATGAAAGAATGTCTGACCTCAAATAATAACTTAAAAAATAGCTTTCAAATACCAAGATAAATCAGCCATCAGTGTTTCATTGCTCTTTAATGAAGGCTTAGGTTAGTTAATATTTGCTCATTTGATGTATTGATTTGTATGTAAGCTGTAAAATAAAATCACGTAATTTAATGCATTAGTGTAGTTGTATTGCAATGGATTGCAGAGATTAAATAATATGCTTTATGCAGCAAGGCTTAGTTTAATTTGTTTGACAGCTGAGTTTTTGTACTTGTAATTGCAGATATTACAAGTGTAGCTGAACAATGTTGTGTGGCCGTCTATGAATATGAGACCTAAAGCTGATATTTCAAGGCCTTCAGATTCTGAAAACCATTGTGTTGGCTTTTTTTTTTGAGTTCATAAATCAGATTACATTTGGATATAGTATTTAAGACTGAATGCTGCAGAAACAAATCACATACACTTGCTTGAATGGGTTCCTCTCTTTTGGACGATTTGTATTAATATGAATTTGCACCTAAGAATAAGCCTACGTGATCTAGTCCTAATAACAACTTTACAACTGATTTTATTCTCATTAAAATAAGAAATAAATAATATTTTAAGAATTAAATTATGCAGAAAGTCACTATAGGGGGAGTCTTTAGAGAACTATTTCTCATTTATTGCAGCTTTGTTAGAAATTAATCTGAGACTATAGCCAAACAATTGTTGAAGACTGAGCTTTCAGTGGAATAACTAAGGGATGCAGTGTGCTAAACTGTGATTCTCACATTAACTTAAACTTAACAATTTAGTCTCATAGGAAACTGGTGAGTTACTTCAGAAGGTAGCCCAGACACAAATTTGCATATATACGGTATGTGTGCTGAGGAACCTGGAAAAAAAAAAAAGACGTGGTAAGCTAAAGTGGGGACACACAATGGGAAACAGATCTACAGGCTTGCACAGAAAGATACAGAAGTTCCAGGAGGGAGAAACTATCAACTTGAGCTGTTTTTTGTAGGCACTGCAAAGATTTATCATTAAGCAGCAGATCACTAAAAACTTGTTCCTTTTCATGGGCACCTATTCTTATAAAACTTGCACTTCCTGAAGATCCCTGCTTGAAACTCCCCAACAAGGTGTTGAGGAAGGCAGGCAGAGACATACCTATTCCTTTTAAAAATTGTCATTGAAACAGAATAAGTATTTTTCACATTAATGAAAAAAGTAGCTACAGGGAATACCACTACAGTGTCCTGTTCAGAGGACATATAGCTTTAGAGCTTTATATTTTTGTATTAGTCATAGCTCTGAAAAAAAAAGAGTAGAGAAGATCTCTCCCATCTTCTTGTAGGTCACTGAGAGGCATCTGACATCCTTACTGTCTTTTCAGTTCATTAGGCATAATGAAGGTATCAGGAACATGTCTTTCCACATCAGTATTAACACTACTGATAGGAACAGTCAGCTCTAAATGTTTGCTTGTCCCCTGAGCCCCAACATACCCCTGTCGAGAAGAATTTGTAATTCTTCTGGCTCATTCACTGTGAATACTGCAAGTATTCAGAACACAGAAAACATTGAACATGAACTGAAAAGATTTCTTCGATTGCAAAGCAAAGAAAGCAAAAAGGAATGGTGTTTGCTGAAAGTTAGAAAAACAGTTAAATTCCTTCCTTTACATGGTGAAAGGTAAACTTCCAGATAATTAGGTACTCTTTATAGCCATTCAAGAATGAATTTCCCTCTGGGATTAAAGTGAATTCATTATATATAGAATATAACTGACCAGTTTAAAACAGGTATCATTTTTCTATGCCTCAATGTCAGGTGAAGCAACTACCTGCAAGGATTTAAAGACTTCTACAATAAGTTATGAAATTTCAATGCAGGTAAGAACTGCTAAAGTTGGGAATGTTGAGTAATGTTTCAATGAATTCAATAAATGCCTACAAAAGTGATATGTTTCAACATAGTGCCAGGACTGTCAAGATTACTTTAGTTGTACTCAGGCTGCTGAAAGAACAAACACAAAAAAGTAGTCAGTGATCATAGAAAGGTCTCTACTTATCGAGTAGATTACATTAGAATAATGAAAAATAATGCTTTTAGATTTTTCGATATCTGTTTGTCAGCTCTTTACTCTTCAAATGAGCAAAGGGGCAGTGTTCCACCAAAGCAAGTATCAGAAATACTGAAGAGAGTTTGCTCTCTTTATCCTCCTCTGACTCAGATGAAGATCCGCCTTGAGTTATATTTTATTGCAATATTCAAAAGACTCTGTGCAACTTAATAAATAAACAGCAATAGAGGGCTGAAATTACAACAGATGTGACTGCAACAAAACTGTGGAATTATATCAGGAAAATCATCGAACCTGTACATGTTTGTGCTAAATTAAAATGGGTGTATTTTTTTTTCAATTGGTCCTTCTCTTGTTGTTGGAGTTTTAGAGATTGCCATGGCTGAATGAGCTGCAAACAACACTCTGAGGGAAAAGCTTTCATTTTTGTTTAAATTTTCCAATCAGGAATAAGCCTCAAGACAGAAATTGAGTGCAAAGAGGAAGAGGGGGTAAATAACTGATGAGTTGGGGTTTGTGGTTTGTTTTTATTTTAATTAAAAAATAGCTATTTTACTTTTTTGCTTGAAAGTGAAGTACAACATCCTGGCTTCTCCCCTGGTTGCAAAATTCAACATTTTAAATTCTTCTTTTCTGTGTCTTCAGACATAACTGTGAAATTTGCTTCTTTACCTGTCTGAAGCCAAGACCAGAGTCCCAAGAGTATTCTTACAAAATGAAAGCACCCATCTCACTTTTACAAGCTTTCTCACAGGCAGCCTGCAGTTTGCCAAGACAGCCAACAGCCTTTGGGTGTGCCCACCAGGCTCCCCCTGACTAAACTCCATACAGCTTTAAAGATGCCTTGTACAAGGGCCAAAAAAAAGGACAAAAAAAATGTCGAAGTATTATTTCTGTATCAACATGACAGAAAGTCCTTGAAATCCTGTTTTTCACTTTAGTATACTTCCTCCTACAGCTTGTTATATATTAGTATCATCTACGGAACAAATTATTTTTCTGGAACCTATATGAAATAATAGTTAACCTGTGCATCACTATAACAAGACCAAAAAATCATTTTTATCTTCACTAGGAAAAAAGGAAAAAGTCTTCACTGATCTCCTAAAAATTGTGATTTCTACAGCTACTTGTCTTCTGATTCATTGCAAGTAACAGCAGATACCTCTGTTAGGTATCTAGTCTAAGTAAGCCATATAGATTATTATTTATATAAAATAGCTTACTATGTTATTGATCATCTGACAATAAATCTTTGTTCTTTTTATTCTATTCCACATTAAAATTCTTCCTATTCTTATCCATTGTTTACACCTTTGCTAGCCTGTTGATTGTGTCCTTGATGTGCTTATTCCTTGAGTTAACTAAACATCAAAATATTCTGCCATTGTGTATTTTTTTTGCATGTCAAGGGGGAACTACAGGGGTGGCTTTTGTGAGAAGCTGCCGGAAGCTTCCCCTGTGTCTGACAGAACAAATGCCAGCCAGCTCCAAGATGGATCCAGTGTTGGCCAAGGCCGAGCCCATTAGTGTTGGTGGTAGGACCTCTGTGATAGCATTTTTTAAAAAAGGAAAAAAAAAATCTGCAGTATTGCAGCTGGAGAGAGGGATGAAAATATATGAGAGAAACAACTGCAAACACCAAGGTCAGTGAAGAAGGAGGGGAAGGAGGTGTTTCAGGTGCCAGAGCAGAGGTTCTCCTGCAGCCTGTGGAGAAGATCATAGTGAGTCAGGCTCTCCCGCTGCAACCCATGGAGGTCCACGTTGAAGCAGATATCCACCTGCAGCCTGTGGAGCAGGTGGATGCCTGAAGGAGTTTGTGACCTCATGTGAAGCTCATGCTGCAGCAGAGTCCTGGCAGGACCTGTGATTCCAAGGAGAGAGGAGCCCACCCTGGAGCAGGTTTGATGGCAGGACTTGTGACCCCATGGGGGACCTGTGCCAGAGCAGTGTCTTCCTGAAGGACTGCATCCTGTAGAAGGGACCCATGCTGGAAGAGTTCATGAAGAAATGAAGGCTTTAGGAAGGACTCATGTTGGAGAAGTTAATGAGGACTGTCTCCCATGGGACGGACCCCATGCTGGAGCAGGGGAATAGTATGAGGAGTCCTCCCCCTGAGGAGGAAGGAGTGG
Source organism: Aegotheles bennettii (assembly GCA_013398125.1). Lineage (NCBI taxonomy): Eukaryota > Metazoa > Chordata > Aves > Caprimulgiformes > Aegothelidae > Aegotheles > Aegotheles bennettii. The sequence continues at coordinate 23,660 of VZRW01008046.1, read as the reverse complement.
CAGAGACAAGGTGTGATGGACTAACTGCAACCCCCATTCCCCATCCCCCTGCACCTCTGCAGGGAAAGAAGTAGAGAAATCTGGATTGCAGTTGAGCCTGGGAAGAAGGGGGGACTGTGGGGATAGTGTTTTAAGATTTGGTTTTTATTTCTCATTATCCTACTCTGATTTGATTGACAATAAATGAAACTATTTTGCCCAAGTCTGGTCTGTTTTGCCCATGACAGCAACCAGTGAGTGATCTTCCTGTCCTTATCTCAACCCATAAGCCTTTTGTTGCAATTTCTCTCCTCTGTCCAGCTGAGAAGGGGTCTGATAGAGCAGCTCTGGTGGGTACCTGGCATCCAGCCAGATTCAACCCACCACCAACAGTGACCTATTAATGCAATTATTAAATCTTTTTTCCTTTGAAAAAAATATCATTTGAAGCTCCTACAATAGAATCAATTTTGCATAGTTAAAAGTAATTTGCACCACAGAACTGTTCCAGGAGTCTATCAGCTCTGCAAGACTTTAAAATAAAGTTGACAATGATGGTAAATTACAGAGGTATTGCACCAAATTTATAGAAAACAATTTGAAAGCAACCTGGCTGTCATCCAGGCTCCTGAGAATACTAGTTCTGAAAGGCAAACTATCTAGAAACTAGAGATTTTTCACTGTGGAAACAGAATGACTGAAGTCACTCTGAAGAGTGCAAAAGTGATATGAGCCATTATTGTAGTCCAGTGTTTTCCGAAGGACTGCCATGGGCAGTAGCGCTCCAAGAGAATAGTGAATATGTAAACCTTCATGCTCCACCTCTTTGCCTTTAGCTGCCAGCCCTTGTAGTGTGGCTTTGGGCTGTGGATAAGCAGCAGGAGGTGTTATGGGACCAGCTTAACAGATAATCATAGAGATATTGGTGGTTGTGGTTTGTTTCCTGCTCCTCTGTTTTTCATGCTAAAGAATGCCTTAAAAATCCTGGGTATATTTATCCTTTAGCTGTTACTTCATTTTTTATATGTTTTTATAAAAAGTATTTTTAATAGGAAATAATTCGGTATCAGGGAGAGGAGGGGAATGAACTAAACTTTCAATTAAAGTCTAAATCAGAATTTACTGGTTTTGAAGTCATCTAAATTGATGCCTTTATAGTACTGGGCTTTGATGTAATTTTAAATAACTTCATAGAAAAGTGAATTTGGAAAAAAATATCGTGCTCAGGGTAATTTAATGCACCTAAGGTATTAACTGCACTTAGTAAAGATATTCAGTGAGTTTTTACAGAGTAGAAACCCTTCACTGCCTTCCAAGTACTTGCTGCTTTTTAAAATTTGTGATGTAATATTAAGTAGCAGTGGTTTTTGGTCAGATCTCATTAGATTATATTGCTTCACATTATGTAAGCACTATTAACAGATGAAAATTCAGCAATTTAAAGATGTGCTCCTCAACAATGGAAAATTCGTTAACCAGCTAAATATTGCCATAATCTGCAGATGTCAAAACACGCAGAATTTGCTATCATTAGGAGCCTGGATGTAAACCTTATTAAAGTCTATGGGAGGAATTTCCAGATTTCAGTGGATTGCGAAAAACAAATTACAGCATGCTGGTGGTTAACCTGTCAGAACAGCAAAAGCATACTATATCCCAGGTAAAGCTAACTTGGTTTTTTTAGGTTCACTTGGTAACTTTGAAAACGGGTCAAAACAATCGTATACCAGGAGAAGAGGAAAAAGAGAACTGTGGGTCTAAAGTTCTCCATCTGGCATATGTTCCTTTTCCAGTCTGGGAAGCAAAGGGAGGGAAAGAGAAGTATAAGTCTTACCAGTCCTTGAGCAACGGCACCGAGTTAGGGAGGTGTGAAAAGACCAATTTGCCAGAGCAGTGTAAATTAGAGTACTGCACATTTTCTTTAATATGATCTACCAAAAGACAAAATGCCTAACACAAGCCACAAAAAAATTCTAACAAATACTTTGTTAAAGAAGTCAGGTGAGCTCCTGCTGAGTAGCTATTTCTCTCCAGGCTCTGGCAATTCAGGCTGCTTAAATGCAACTTCAGGAGGAGTTCAAATGATGTGGCTGTACAAGAAGATGCTCGAGTAAAACTGTATTTGTTCTGTAACTTTTTCTCCTACTACATTTAAATACAGCCGTACTCCCTTGATTATCACAAAAAATCTACCCCAACAATCTGAGAACAAGCTTAGATTATTGTAAGTGTTTTATAGCTTGCAACACAATCTTTTATTTGCCCACCCTGGGGGAGGTGTTCAGCATGTCCATATTTCCATAAAAAGTGGTTCAAACCTACAAATACACTAGCAAGAAAATTTGTTTTAATGTTATGTCTCATACAGAGCTTTATATTCATACAGCTTAGTGTAACAGTGTTCATCAGGAGCTCTGAAAGTCAAGTAACAAAAACAAATATAAAATAGTGGAGATCCAAAGACAAAAGCTTTTTTAAAAAATAAGCTTTACTACATATAAATGTTTTAAATACTGAGAGTTTGGTTTAAAAATTTTGAAAAAAATTATTTCAGCTAATAACATCTGAATAAGAAATCTGAATATAAAAAAAAGTATAATGAAAAGGAATAACAGGTTCATCATATAGAACATTTTCAAAAGAGGTTTTTCAACTTCTTAATTGAATTATATGGCAAAAGAGGAGCTGTTTTGCAAAAAAATGAAATGAAGAATCTCTATCTTTCTCCAAGAAAAATTTTGACCAAAAAAAACTTTGGCTTTTATTCTAAAAGATTTCAAATGAATTAATAAAATAACTATGAATAGCCCTTCAGGTGTTCAAAAACCATTTGGATGTGGCCCTTGGGGACATGGTTTGGTGGTGGACTTGGCTGATGGTGGCTTTAGTGGTGGTCCTGTGTTGATGGTTGGACTCAATGATCTTGAAGGTGTTTTCCAACCAGAGCAATTCTGATTCTCTGATTCATTTGTACATACAACCCACTAAGGGAAAAATACATTGCAGCTCAGTATTTGGCATTTTTTTGGTATTTGAGCTTTTTAGCAATAAAAATACTGCTTGAAATAGTAATGCAGACCAACTCAGTATATCATAATATCAAATTATTTTATAAACTGATGTTAATCTGAAAGAAGCTTCTCCACTGAAACCCATGCATTATTACTTTGTTATGGAGAGAGGCTTGCAATGTAGAGTAGGAAGTTGTGTAACAGTATTTTATTCCTTGGTAACAAGGGGTATTAATTCAGGAGGTGTAAGCAAGTACATTGATCTTTGCTGCCATACAGAAATGAAATGTCATGTAGAGCAACTTTGTCATTGCTCTTCCAATATACTGACTGATGTGTGTTGTTGCCTTTTAGATTTTAAAACAGAAATCCTGGGTGAGCTCTGTAAGAATTTGGATTGCTATAGATCTCATAAATCCATCATTATGATCAATTTCCATTTTTCTATTGCTTGATGACAATCCATAGGTAACCTCATATAAGATGAACATGATAGAAATCTCTTTGGTATTGAAAATGTTTTCTGTTTAACTCATAGAGGGCTCAATCCTGCACACATCCAGAATTCCACTTGGCATCATGAGGACTTCTAGAAACACTGGAACACTAAAATACGTGTCTTAAATTTCATAATATAATCTCTGATATAATTTCTACTCACCAGGGATCTGCTCGGGTTTCCTAGAGAGATTTTAATAGTTCCTGTTAAAACCATATAAAAAAACCTATGTCAATTATGATTATGATAACAACACTGCATTGGGTGGATCCACCTAGACTCCAGACTCCCACAGAAACCTGCTTTAGATGATAGATGTTAAGGATACTATAGATCGTAATATGGAAAATAATAATCAGTGAGTGGAATTTGTTGCACTTAACTCCAGCTATCTATGCCAAGCTAGTACCTAGTACCCCTGTGAAGGAACAAAACAGACAAATGTGATGAATCACCCTCTGGAAGTTATTTTATCAAACACAGAAGGAATCCCTATGAATAACTTTCAATAAATACCTGAGTTCTGGATGAATACACTTGGATGAGAGGACTAACTTTTACATTACCTAACTACATCCATGGACAAAGGGAGGGCTACAGATGTCATCTATCTGGACTTCTGTAAGGCTTTTGACAGAGTTCTCCATGACATTATTCTGTCTAAAATAGAGAGATGTGGATTTGATGCGTGGACTGGTCAGTGGGTGAGGAACTGCTTGGATAGTCACATCCAGAGAGTAGTGGCCAATGCCTCTATGTCTCGATGAGCACCAGTAACAAACAATGTCCCCAAGGACACCTCTGTATTGTTCAACCATTTCATTAATTACATAGACAGTGGGCTCAAGTCCACCCTCAGCAAGTTCAAGGATGACACCAAGCTGAGTGGTGCAGTTGACACACCCAAAGGACGAGATGCCACCCAGAGGGACCTAGACAAGCTCGAGAAGTGAGCCTAGGGGAACCTCATGAGGTACAACAAGAAACTCAGGGTCCTGCACTTAGGACAGGGCCACCGTTGTTATCAATACTGGCTGGGGGATCAAGGGATTGAAAGCAGCCCCGCTGAGAAGGAGTTGGGGGTACTGGTAGATGAAAGGCTGGACATGAGCCAGCAGTGTGCCCTCATAGACCAGAAGGTCAACCATATCTTGGGCTGCATCAAAAGTACTGTGGCCAGCAGGTCGAGGGAGGTGATTCTGCCCCTCTACTCTGCTCTGGTAAAACCCCTTCTGGAGTACTGCATCCAGCTCTGAAGCCCTCACCACAGGAATGACATGGACCTGTTAGAACAAGTCCAGAGGAGGACCTTAAAAATGATCAGAGGCCTGAAACACCTGTCCTATGAGGAAAGGCTGAAGAGTTGGGGTTGTTCAGCCTGAAGAAGAAAAGACTCTGAGACTTCATTGCCATCTTTCAGTACCTAAAGGGGGCTATAAGAAAGATGGGGACAGGTTTTTTAGCAGAGCCTGCTGTGATAGGACTAGGGGTAATGTTTTTAAACCGAAGGACGGTAGATTTAGGTTGGATATAAGGAAGAAGATTTTCACCATGAGAGTGATAAAACACTGGAACAAGTTGCACAGAGAGGTGGTGGTTTCCCCTTCCGTGGAGACGTTTAACACCAGGTTACATGGGGCCCTGAGCAAGCTGGTCTAGTGGGGGATGTCCCTGGACATGGCAGGGGAGTTGGACTAGATGACCTTTAAGTTCCCTTCTAACTTCTGTGATTCTATATAATTCTGTATTTCTGTATCTATTAAAAAGGAGTTAAAAAATCTACCTCAGGCATGGATATATGCCTTCCAGTGCTCGCTTTCAAAATATTCCATGTTATTTGATTACACTCACACATAGCTGGACAAACTTCCAAATTTTATCCTAAGTATCTGGATCATCCTCACTATCTTTTTTTGTAGTTTGATACAGAGGAACTTCCACCCATGTGTTCCGGAAACCAACAGCTTAGCCACCAAACCTTTCAAGGATTCAAAGTTTACAAAACCATACTCTGCTTCTGTGTGCGGGGGTATATCTGAGTATCTGCCTCCCTCCTATACAGATGTGCTCAAAACATTTTTAACGTGAACGTTAATTTATGATTTCTGTAGTAATGTACTGTTCTGATAAACTAAATGAGATTTATCCCTTATAGGACTAGGAGATTCTGCATAATTTGCTGCACAGTGAATAGGTGTCTGACCTGGGTGATATGTTAGGTTGGACAACAGCAAGGTCAGTATTGCATCTGAGCTGCAGTTTCTTTTCAAAAAGGGCATCAAATAATGATTATACAATACAGGAGAAAACATTTTCAGGCACCAAGCTAGCTAATAAGTATGCATAAAAGGCAATCATTCTGTGAGAATGTGGCCTTCTAGTAGTGTAGCTGTGCAAAGAAGCTTGAATTAGAATTAGGTAGCCAGGAGTATCACTTTTGTCTGTTTGCATATTTGAATTTGATGAGCTTGCAAGCTTCTTACAGGGAGGAGGGATAGAGGAGCTAAATGGAATAAACCTTTGTATCTGGCTTTACAATAAAAGTGTGGAAGTGAAATATTATTCTCACTTAGTTTTGCATCAGCTGAAATATATTAACAATTATATCTGTTCTCGAGTACTCTGTTGCTTAGTTAAATAGGCAACATGTTAAATCTTCACACATTTCCTGGTTAACTTTTATGCAACCTTATTATATTGTTACGAAAGTGTTCAGAATAATCCTTATAGAGATTGCAAGTACAAGCATAAATCCTAAGCAAGGTAGTTAGGTATGTGCTTAAGGTCTTGCTTCAAGGGCCTTAAGCATTAAAAATGAACACACATCCACTTCCTCACATGTCTACAGCTGAGCATATCATAAGCCTTCTGGGGTTACATTCACCTCATGTGACTGTAGCATTTTTAAAAATGATGTAAAACCTGTCTTCAGATAGGTTTCTAAAACCATCTTAGATTAGCTGTTCAACTTTTAGCTGATCTCACCTTGTTATATTGTATGAATTGTATTAATTGTATGAATAAAAGCTTCTAAATGATGTAATAAACCAGAAAATGCTTGGATACCACATGTACTGTAAAAAAAGTTGATTTCTTTATTGTGTGTCATACATTATTTTCTAAGAAGCAGAAAATATTTTTATTTCATTTCATCATAAATGATGCATAGGAGATTGTTAAAATGGAGTTAAATATGTATAGCATTCCTATGAACATTTACTCTTCAGTCCTCAGGTGCTTTTTTTTCCTCAGGCATGCCCAGTTAGAAGCATCAGTATGTTTGGAAAGCCATTTTTCTATCTCTCACAGATAAAACAAGGTCAAACATGGACAGTAATTGAGCTTCTGTTGGTGACAGTCTTGCTCCATTTTTGCCCCATATCCGTGATCTCATCCTCTACCAAAGTTTCTTAAACCAGGAATAGAAAGAACTCTGTACAGATACAAAAAAATCTGCCTTTCCCAAAACAACCAGTAGGTCCTTTGTTCTTGAACAAATACTAGTTTGGAATTCCTGTGTTTCTATCTAAATTCTGTCTAAAGATCCAGCCAAATGAAGGACAGTTGTTTCTCCATACTACATGAGGAGGGTGATAACCAACACTATTATAAGAAAGACAGGCATCGGCTTCTGAGAGTCAGAACATCTCTCTGAATTGTGGCAGAGCTGATGCAGCAGGCAGGTGTCCTGCTCTTCACAGAAGGATATGTCCAACCGACATGGACATTTGGGTTTTTTGGAACAAAAAAGTGATTTGTGAAGTGGGAGTACTATGAGAAGATTGACTGGACTGTTTAAGCAGTACAACTATTTCTTTTTCATCTGGGAGTCTAAATTCTATTCTTTCCATCATAAGCGCCAATGAAGATGGCCTGTTCAAAGTCTTGTATTGGTTCTGGGTCCATTTGAATAAAACAAATTCTTATAAAATAATACAAAGTAACAAATAATACAGGAGAAATAAATTAGCTTTTCTGACTTCCCTATTGTCAGAATAAAAGATACAAGATTTAACACAACTGAAAGACAGTTTATGTAAAATGGATAAAATAATAAATAATTGATATCTAATGCATATAAAAATATACATATAAATTGTAATTATGTATAAGTATAATTTATGGGTACCAAATATTATTTTGGAAAGAAATTAAAAGAACACAAAACAGATCATACAAATATACAGCAAATGAGAGCATTATGAAGGCTACTCAATATTAAAAGTAAAAATACAATTTCCAGAAGTTTCATGCTTTGGATAAAAGGTAGACATTGTTAGGTAGAAATGTTTGTCAGAGGTGTCTATTGTAGCAGCTTTAACACTAAAGAAGTGAAAAGTCTTTGTTTCTACAGTAAATTACGTTGTTTTTTGGTAGAGAGGGTTCTGCCTTTGATAGAAAGACAATTTGATATAAAAATCCCATTCTTTGTGCTCTTACATCTATATATTCTTATTACTTGCTGAAAATACATCATCAAAAGTTCACATTTTTGTGCATGTTTTACATTAAAAAAATACCACTGAAAATTTCCTGGTAACATAAACAAAAAGAGTCTATTCCATATCTATATCAATCTCTCACTTTGTTTTGCTATGTTTTTGTTGATTTGTTGGATTTTATTTGTTAGTTTTAATGTTTTTCGAATGTTTGTTAGATTACTGGATTAAGCTGGAAAAAATCACTCTAAAGTGTGTAGGTTTTTGTACAAATCTCTGGAAAACTTTTTTGTCATCACAGAATTCTTTTTTGTTTGTTATAAAAAGGGTTAATTATATAAAATTATATATAAAAATAATTACTTTAGTCACCTCAAAGGATACAAAGCTCTTCTAACAAAACAGAGAAAGTCTGGTCTCTATATCACCACTCATGAAGGTATTTTTATATGAAGGGATACATTTTCAAAGCACTGCAAGGGAGGTATGTGCTAAAATCTGTTCATGTATAACAGGATTTGTGCTAATACCGCCTACACACTACTTTGAAACTATACCCCTCTCTGTTTTTAATAGTTTGTAGCCATGGAAGGGACTGTGATTTGGAAGAAGCTGGCATTTGTGGAATAAAAAACTCACTAAGAAAACAAAATTACAATAAAATTGGTAAATTTCAAATAAAATGTACACTGTAATTATCACTATCATCATAATAGTATTTTTTTAAAATTTATGGAAGTGTCTTTTATATAAATGTCACAGTAACATAAGAAGATTTTCATGTTTCATCACCTCCATTGCACATGTCACAAATCAGGCTGATGAAATTTATTCTGCAAAATAATACATATTCTCAGTGTATGGGAAGCAAGGAAATTATATTGAATTTAATAAAGCTACATAGATTTAAGAGAATTTTGGATTTGGTCCAAAGCCTTAACAGCATCCACTTTCATAGCTGTTCAGGAGAAGAAAAAAACTGATTTTTAGCACACTCTACATAACAGAACAAACAAGTCCCTCCAAAGATCTTTCTGGTTGCTATTTTTAGTGTTGTTCTATATACCAAAGAGTTTCAGATTATAAAATTATAAGAATATAGAAGAGAAGTTACATATGTACATATATTTGAATGCATATCTTGTCTATAAAAATATGCTACTGTGTAGATGACTATAACTTAATTTTGTCAATGATGGACTCTTCATTCTGAATTACCCAAGGTACCAAATGTTACCAGTGTCTTAGGAAAGGTGCCATACCACCTTCTATGTGGCAGTTTCTGTGCAGAACTGGGATTCTGCCCTGCAGCTCAGAGATGGAAGCTGAGTGGAGGAATCTTGCCATGATTAAAATAGAAGTTCAATCAGCTCTTTGATTTTTTGTTCAGAAAAAGAAGACCAAGACTTGTGGAAAGGCAAATTGCATGAGGAAGCAACTTCTTGAATACTATTATTACATTCTTTTGAATGTGTGGTAGACTCCACAGAAGAGAGAGTCTTCCATTTGTAACAGTCTAAAGGCAAAGGTGGGAACTAAATGGTTCAAGCAGTGGCACTGAACAACACATTCACTATCACCCCATGTCTCAATCCTTTGGTAAAGATTCTACTGGCCATTCAAAGATATGCAAATGAAAAAATCAATATAAAAAGAATAGAACAGAACCCGATACAGAAATATCACTAAGAGTGTCACATCAGATGACTGGCTTGAACACAGTGCTAAAAGATTGTATTTTATGAATTGTAAGTCATGTATGTAACAGAAAATGAAAAGGATTTTTAAATAAAATGTATTTACACAGGAAATCAAAAGATTTTCATTATAAGAAACAAGAAATTGGTTTATCACATCCAACACATCATCATCTCTTCTTCATGTTGAACAATGACTATCAGTTACCTGAGGCAACTATTAGAATGTTTCTTCTAATAAAATTTGGAGAGAAAAAAGCCACGAGTGCTATGGTCATACCTGTATAGCATGTTCACTAAAATCTTCATTAGAATAGATGGGGGTGTCAGCTTTTCACAGGTAATGAGGAAAAAGGTCACCCTTCAGACAACATGGCTCCTTGAACAAAGAACTGTTATCAACTAACAAAGTAAATGACTGTTATCAGTTTATCTTGCTAGACAGAGTAGGAGTTCTTGCCCTCACAAAGCCCCCTGCTGAGGAAGCATCTTGTGTTAAAGGACAGTGGCTGATCACTCCCCCAAGGTGCATAATATTTAGCAAGATCTTTTGTGAGTTCTTTGTATACAGGGCTGTCCTGGTATTTCCTCAAATTCCGCAAGAGTATAGAATGAGCGAGAGGGAGAGAAGACATTAATTTCCACCTCATTCCCTGCATCCAAGGAAATTCAGGAGCACAGTCTTTTAAGTTCTGTGAATTAAAATCCAAGTGGAAGTGAAGAACATGTATGACAATCACAGAATCACAGAATATTAGGGGTTGGAAGGGACCTCGAAAGATCATCTAGTCCAACACCCCTGCCAGAGCAGGACAATCTGGAGCAGGTCACACAGGAATGCACCCATTCCCCCGTGTCCTATCACTGGACATCATTAAGAAGAGCCTGTGTCCATCCTCCTGACCTTCACCCTTTACATATTTATAAACATTAATGAGGTCACCCCTCAGTCTGCTCTTCTCCAATCTAAAGAGACCCAGTTCTGTCTGAAGTTTTTAACAAAGGTATGTATTCCTTTCCAAAGAGACACACTCTAGTTCAGCTACAAAATATTGGCCTTGACGGCATAACTTCAGTTGTGTGCACATACATATCACTTCATGACCATGTTGCATAATATGAGGTGATCATATAGGTTCTTTAGGGATCCAAATTTCCATGGAACAAATAAGAAACAAACACACTGTAGACAAAATTTTGTCTACAGCATACACATTAAGTCCTACATTGTTTTCCCTTTTATTTGAAAGGAAGAAAGGAAGAAAGAATCACAGAATTACCATTTCAGATGTTACAAATATCTATTGATCTCTTTTGATATTAAACCCAAAAAAACTCAATTGTTAACAAAGCCTTACTATATCATAACAAAGCCTTATCTATATCATCAACACAGTTTGCATGTTATGCAAATCAAAGCTGATTTATTACAAGTTTTCCTACTTCCAACAAATGGAGCTGTCCAGAAAACAGTATTGTTCCAGACCTCTCAGAAATCACCAAGATGTTAAGCACAACATATTTACTGTTATCACAAACTGATATACTTGTATCTGGATGTGGGAGTGGATTTTTGATCCTCATTTTGCAAGCACGTAGTAAATTGTTATCCAATACCTAACTTTAAAATCACACTTTTTCGCATTTCCTTTGTGACTTTGAAAAACATTTGCAATTCATTTTATATCTTTGGTAAGTAAAAAATTGCAAACCTAGAATGTCCGGTATCCTACAAATAGCATATTTCCTCTTACCAAGATGAAAATATACAAGGCATATCCAGATACAGGTGTGGAGGAGCTGATGCTGGCAAAAAAGACTAGCTCAGTGCCTTGTTTTCAGATGTAGTATGATGACAGACCATGCCCTGTGAAACACAACTGTTAAATACACTGCTAAATTTCCCCTCCACTTTAGATGCTACAGATCTCTTACTTTTATTTGTCATGTTCTGACACAATGTTGATGAGCTTCACTGATTTTGTTCATGTCTCCCATGTAAAACACAAAAATATTGCCAAACTGACAATAGAAATCTTATAATGATAACTGAGATCTCCCTGCTTGACCAAATCATTGCCTGTCTTGGAACTCAGCTTTCTAAAATGTGGTAGCTATGAGGACATACAGGCTGAGGAAGCAGTATGTCTACATGTACTGCTGTACTGGAGCACACTGAGACATATAAAATTCCCCAATGCATCAGAATGTGGGCTCACAGCAGATTTTTTAAAGTCAGTGCTCCAAAATAACAGCAAACTGGACAGCGGCATTTTGACTTAAATAAAGAAGGTTTTTTAAATACTGTATTCTTTTCCAAGTTCTTAAGTAGGATTATGATAACATAATGCAATATTATTATGTTGTATCTATCTTTTGCTACAATAATTTACATTGTTTTGCAATTATTCTTATATATCAGCTTGGTTAAGACAATTTCCAAATATTTATGTAATTTTCTCAAAATATTATTTGTGGGGCAGATGGCTGATTTCTTATTTCACCTTTTGAACAAAGGTTAAACTTCTCAAGGAGACTGTCCTTTTTTTCTTCTATTTTTTTGTAACAAACACAACTGATCATTTTACAGTTTAATTTCATATCAACAATTCTTGTTTAGTGCATTTTTTTTAATGTTACAGTGGAATTACTGTGTAACATACAGCTTTTAGCTGGTAATACTGTCTTCCTCTTGCACTGTGAAACAGTTCACCTATGGACTTGGGACTCTGCAGCTGGTGTTCCAATGTTTTCACCTGGTGGCCATGATGTTCTCATGTCCTTGCATCTGTGAACACCCGAACTTTACAGTGAGCTTCTCATGGGAAGAGATTGCCTCTGACATGAGACTTACCCCTTTCATTGCATCTCTTTTTATACTTCTAGTTTTGTAGTTTCTGGTTTATACTTCAGGAAAAAAAGGCCTAGTGAACAACAGCAGAAAATAGTCATGACCAAAGCATGCTCCAGCCAGCAGCACCATGAACAGGAGCAGTAGCAGGAACATGAAAGGAACAAGAACAGGTTCTCCAGGAGGGAGCCTGGCCCGGCCTCTGTGAAATCTATGTAGTAGTAAGGAAAAACTATAGCCGAGGACCTGCTGCTGCGTTGGAGAGAACACTCATCAGAGTGCATGTCACTTTTCTGTCCAGCTGACCACTGTGGAAAGTTTTCAATTTCCCTTTTCTTTCATTTTCTCTGTCTCTCCTTCCCTTGTTTTGTTTTCCATGAAAGTAAGTAAGATTTACTTACTACCTACGGTCAATGTATGTAATGTTGTGGACCCCACATGCAGCCTGCATCATTGTCTTTTGCGTAACAATACTCAGAAGAACATCTGTTTCTTGTCTGGATACCTAGACAATCTAGATATCTAAAATAAACTCAGTGCCCAGCCTGTAACCTTTTACTTATAACTATGCCATTACTTTGACTCATTACCTAGTGAACCTCTTTTTCGGCAGACTGTAGAGCAGGTCCACCCATCATCCAGACCAAACCAGAGCATGGCATAACCTCTCTCTCCAGGCTGTACAATTTACCTACACACTCAAAAAACTGAGGGAACAAGCAGAGGAAGCAGCACACATGATGATCAGCCTGTGGAAGTGGTCCTAAGTTCCACAGCTCAGACAGAGGTGAGGCATTACAGCAGCTGAGCTGTAGTACCTGTGCTGAGCCTTGTTACTGTTTCATCTGTAACCCAGGCTCCAAACAGTTTCTATCTGTTTTAACCAAGACTGCCTGGATTAAAAGGGCCTGTGTGCTCTGTCTTTGCAGGGCTGCTGACAGCAACTGTCAGTTTGTTTTGCAGTACTCAAACATACACATTAGAATTTAAGGAAAATTTAAGATTTTTTTTTTTTCATTTCTCTCTTTGCCAGGATTAGTCTGACATGCTGCTTTTACAATGTTATATAACCCTACTGTCAATTTACAGTTTTATTCCGGTTCCACAATACTCTGAAATGTCAGGTCTAAAATAATGATAAATCCCCGCACAACTAATCAGTACCCTGAGAAAATAATTCACAGATATAAAAGCTGACTTCTAAGTAGATGCAGTGAATCTACGTGTATTCAGTTATCCATTGTAGCTGGATAGATTGTCCAATTTTATATCATTAAAAGGCTGTGCCAGTACATGAAAGGAACATTTAATTAACATTAAGTAGAATATTCATGAACATGAAAGCCAGAAGCATGTGAGAATACTTGATATGAATAATTAAGAAATTCTGAGTTATACACTGAGCTCAAAGTCAACTCACTTAACTAATTCTTATATTGTTAGTTAGCTAGTACAAATTAATGAACCCTCCTTATAGTCAGTAAGGAGAGCCAGGCGCCCAGAGAAAATTTCCACCTGTCTTAAATACCTACTTTAGTATATGATGGTAATTTAAGACATGATGATCTAAGTTTTAGAAGCCTAAAACGTAGCTGGATGAACCAGGTCTTATAGCAACAAAGAGTCCCCAGGAAACATGGAAATGAACTGTATTTAAGCTTTGCTCATGAATTAAGCTTGCTTCACAACCTAAGAATCTATTTGATTTCAAGTCAAGATGGAGGCAGTGTGATTTTTGTAATCCATTTTAGAATCTTATGAATAATATACGAGACAATCTATAATTAAACCCACCTTCAAATTCTCCAAGAAAAATCTCAAACAAAATGTTAGACTCATACTGAAAGCTTCATTTCTGGACTTGTCACATGAATTTATTTATTTATTTCAAGTTCTTTATTCATTTTTTAATGAAGTAAAACCTCATTTAGATGATGCATTTAAGCATCAAGCTTGTTGACATGGATATCAATATTTCCTTCAATACAATTAGTTAAACTACATTAAGTTACTTTGAAGTAATGTCAATTTCATCACACCATTATGGATCATGCTATCAGTGCTGTCAAAAGTTTTCAATCTTGCCTGCTTTTATTAGAAGCTGGAACAGAAGGGAGATTGCATTTTTAAATACCTGTGATCTTCATCTGTGTGTCCCAGTCCTATCGTGTAGTAACAGTGCATGAGGTTCTGCTACTATGTTAAATGAAAACAAAGCAATGCCACACAACAGCCCCACAGAGTCAGATGCTCTACAGAAGCCAAAATATCATGTTGAGACTTTTTTTCTGTTTCCTACTACATGATTGAGCTACTCTGTTCATTAACATACAAACCAATCACACGACAAAAGTGAAAAAGGGGGGATGGGAACAGATGGGAAGCTTTCAACACCTCCTGGCTTCTGACCGCAAACCTTCTAGAGTATTTTTTTTTTAACTTCAATCAGTTCTCATTTGTATTACCTTCATCTTCTGCAATTTTAAAGGTGGAAAAGAAAACGCATAGTTGATGGACTGGTGATGTACAATGAAGATATACTGAGGCAAAATCAACAGATTTCTTAACTGCATTCAGCTCCCATATATTTTTTATCCAATCTTAGGTGTCTCAGAGAGTATGTCCATTATATAATCCTTTGTTTTCAACTAAAAGCAGAGACATAACCTTTTAGTTTTCACAAGAGCAGTAAAACAAGATACAAATGATGAGACAGAAATAAAGAAGATACAGAATGAAATATTCAGGTCACAGTTCCTATTGCTCTATATATTGAAACAAAATCTTATTTATATTTAAATTTTATTTAAATGCTTGGTAGAAGGGAATAAGAAGCTCTTCTCCAAATTTAATTCAATCAAAATGTCCTTGGGAATGAGGAAACAAACCCTCTAGGACACTGACACACTTCCACGTAAATTTGGTAGAAACTGAAGAAACAGATGTCAGAACACTCATTCTGAAACGCATTTGTTCACTTTTACAGGCATCCAAAACATCTTGCTTTCTTTCCCCCCAGAAGTGTATATTTTCACAATAAATTTTTGGAAATAAATAGCTTGACATTTTCACAATTGTTCTGACATATTCCAATCCTACTAACTCACCCATAACTTCCAAACAGCAGTAACCATTTTTTAAGCTTGTGTTGCAAAACGTTAATGAACACATGCAATGTTACAGTTTCTTCCCTCCACCATCAGCTACATAGCTCAGGGAGGATTTATCAATACTTTTAAATGGCTGGATTTTGACACAGGTTATTATCACTCCCCATTGAAACTAACAGGACAAAAAGTCAATCAGCTCCATTGAAGTCTGGATCTGCACAGCTGGGTTTTGTAAGGCACTATAATTGAATTGAAGACACTGTTTGGCATCAATGTAGATGATGGGAAAGAACCAAAAAACAAGAGATAAGACAAGAGACACAATAAGCCAGAGAGAAATTATGAAGAAGAGGAAGGTATCCTGATTTTTATTGCTCTGATTTGTGCATTGCTTACAGCAGCACAAAATGAACTACAAAGCAGCAAAAGCAGTGAAGACAAGCATCAATCCACAGCGGTATAACTCGCTCACTTACAGAAAAAGAACAACTAATCTAATTTGGAATTTGTAATGGAACTCTTGGACTGACTTCTTGTTTTCAACTTACTGCAATCTTCTTAAAGAAGAAAAAAGTATTTATTTTGACTTATATTTGGAATTTTTAAAATATTTTATTTTGTTTTTCTATTTTACTGGAAATAACAAACTGATCTTCAATCTCAGTTGGCCTCATAGAGGAAAAAAAGAACTCATTGCTAATTAGTAGCTATAAACGATCATAGAACTATATAATACTCACATTACTTCAACTCATCTCTGCCATTATTTCTTTCGCTTTAAACAGGGATTTCATAAATATCATGATATAATGTCTTGAACAATAAGCCTAAAAGGAAAGGATCTTCTTTTCCAAATTACTTCTCCAAACTCAAATTAGAATAGAAGTTAATGCAGTTATCCTCTGGGCAGCTTTGCTGCCAAGATTTATGCTTTGTGATCATAAAACATTTCAGTAAACTGAATTTTAAGTAGCTGAATTTTAGTCAAGAATTTTTTATCCCACTTAGGAGTTGGTTCATAGTGACAAAATGTATTTCCCTTGTGAACTCAGACATTGTGATAGAGCAAAGGCATTTTAGTTTCTGCTTATCTGGGTTTGAATATAAAAAGAAAGAAACATTTACTAAAAACTATTATCTAAGTCATTTATGGTATATAACCTTGACTACTAGAATTTTCTCTGATTTTCTGTCTAAATAAGAACAATTGGAGAGATGCTCTGCTCCCAGCAAACCTGTAAATGTTTCTGGCAAAAATAAAGCTCAGAAAAAAGGAGGGGGAAAGAGTGCTTATTCCATTTTGGGTGGTAAAAATGAATGTTTAGGGCAGAGACTTTAAATACCCTCTTCTTTTCCAAACAGAAGGGAAGTCTCAGTCTTTTCTTATACTGTTCTTTTTCACATTGTTTCTAAGGATGATAATAATACTTACAAAGACTATTTCATTATGGTTTCCTTCCATACAAAAGCTTCACCAAAGATGCAAGTAAACCTCTAAGACACTAAAAAAAAAAAAGTAAAACAAGAAAAAATTTATTGAATTAAATAGAGGAAATATTTATGAATAAACCTCTTAGGGCGACCAATTTATCACTGTTTTCCTGCTCCAAAAACCTCAGAAGAGTGTTGCAATTTACTCTCTGAAGAGTAATTTTTTTATTGTTGACAGCTAGATCAGAACAAAGAACCAGTACAAATAACAACTCTAACCACCACTAAATAAAGATTACAGGGATATTATATCTTCTTTCACTATATTGGAGGGTTATTAGTCAGGGAGGTTGACTTGAAGTAATGTTTTGCATTGGAGGAGCCTGCCAGTGACACCAAACATAATGAGCTTCCTGACGGTTCTTACTTGGCCTTGACTTTCAGACAAGAAATAACTGGTGTTCAGCTCCTTCAGCACGGGCCTATGGCAGCTGGCAGGAGACAAATGACTCTTTGGGAAGACAGAAGGAAATGTCAAGAATACAGATCTAATTAAAGTACAATATAGAGCAAACCTACACAAAACCAGAGAAAATACAACTAATGACATTCAAATGAAAATTATTTTTTCTTTAACAATTTTTTCTTTTATCTTCTTTCCTTTCCTTCCCTTTCTTTTTTTTTTTCCATTTACAAGAACTTTAATTGATACATGGGTTGTGCAGTGCTATGAGCAAGCTCTAATTTAAAATTCATTTCCTACATAACAAGGTCAAGCTTGCTGCACTGATAACCCTGAAGCAAGTTTGGCTGGGAGCCCTCAGTCATGGCTTTTTTCTGTTGTGTAACAGGATACCAGAAAAGAAACTTCTGAGAAGCGAAACTATTGGGACTGTTGGGACTGATGCCTTTTACCGCCCTGCATCTTTCGGGAGGCGGGGGGGGGGGACGAGGGAGGACATAGTCTGTATGTATATAGACTTAGATAGACATAGGCTTAGATAGACTTAGACTTCTTGGCCAGCAGTGTGTCCAGGTGGCCAAGAAGGCCAACAGCATCCATCCTGGCCTGTATCAGAAACNCAGGATGGGAAGGACATTGAGGTGCTGGAGCGAGTCCAGAGAAGGGCAACGAGGCTGGTGAGAGGTCTGGAAAACAAGCCTTATGGAGACCGGCTGAGGGAACTGGGGTTATTTAGCCTGAAGGAGACTGAGAGGAGACCTTATTGCCCTCTACAACTACCTAAAAGGAGGTTGTAGTGAGGCTGGTGTTGGTCTCTTCTCCCAAATTGCTAATGACAGCACAAGAGGAAATGGCCTCAAGTTATGTCAGGGGAAGTTTAGGTTGGATATTAGGAAGAAGTTCTTTACTGAGAGGGTGGTTAGACACTGGAATGGGCTGCCCAGGGAGGTGGTGGAGTCACCGTCCCTGAGGATGTTCAAAAAACGGGTTGATGAGGCACTTGAGGCCATGGTCTAATGGTTAGAAATATGATGGGATAAAGGTTGGACTTGATGACCCTGGAGGTCCCTTCCAACCATAATGATTCTATGATTCTATGATTCTATGAGTATTTCTTTTATTTATGGATTTTGCAATGTATACATGCATGCCTATGCATAAAGATCTAAAGACAGAAGAAATATTTACACTTCTTTGCACATACATGTAAAGATATAGTGTGGATATTTTTACAAGTATGAGAGGAAGAGAGCCTAATATTCTACTATCCTATCTTACTTTGCAGGAAATGTGGCATAGTTGCTTGACGTTTCAACCAAAATGTTTGCCTGAATATCCACATATTTTTCCATGTAGGTAAGCATAAATATATGTGCACAAACACATTATGTACACTGATTTTTTTCTCCCTTTTCTCCAAATTGCTGTTTTAACATTTTTATCCTACAGTCCAATACTGCAAAAAAGACCAATTATCTATTATCTATTTTATATTCTGCTTCATACTCGATTCAACAGTGCACCTTTTAATTTTGTGGAAAGCTATTGTAGCTTTTTACTGTTCCAGACCCAGTCCCAAACTTTTATACTGAGTGTTGTCTTACTGCAAGACAGAAATATTTAATATTACATAATAATAATTTCCGCAGAGTAATAGATATTAAAATTGAGGTCAAAAGCCTTGTTGGCTAGGGATTTTACTAAAACAAAATCCTAAGGTGTGCAGTAAACATTTTCCTTCTTTGCAAAATTGTAAGAACAGTTTTTACATATTCTAACTTCATCTTTCAGACTCACAGACATGACTCCAACACATCCTTTCAGGGATATCTAGAACATATTTAACAAAAAAAACCAAAAACCAAGCAAACAAAAAAACCACCAAACACAAAATACACAAACAAAAAACCTAAGCAGTTAAAACCAAACCAACAGAACCCAAAATCAACCCAAATAGAGCTGTATTTCACCAACTGAAAACAGAAAAAAATCATCCATGCAGGAAAGCTAAACCTGTAATAGATTTACTTACAGTTTGCCCTTATAGAATATAGGGAGTTACACTTCACGGGAAGAAGTTTATGTTGGAGAATATAAACTAGTAGAAACTAAAATGTTTTTTTAAAAGCATAGGCAGCAGAAGCACAGACAGTGTAGACAACAGAAGATCACTGAGACTGCACTTTTTAAACAAAAGATTTTCAGATCCAGAAGGGAATTTCTGATTAGCTGCTCTGATATAGTCACCATTTCTAGATCACCCATTTCTTAACCACTCTGTCTAGGAAATTGAAACACAGTGGAATGAGTTTCTCCTACTTTTTCCTATTGGAGCTTTATACAAATAATTATCATTGTGACATGCACTCCTACTGTAATGTTATCTCTGCTAAGCTACTATTTCTTCCTTGAGATGGAATAAGGTGCAGAAAATCACTTATAATCTTTTTATCTCATTCATCCCAACACTTATTTTTCCTTTCAGTTCAGAGCTCATTTTAGGTCTCACTTTTCTCTCCATCCCGCATACTGTTGATTAATTAAAGTGAACATCCTTAAGATAGTTTTATAAAAACTGTGATCATTATTTTTGACAGACATTTCAAAGTCTATGTTATCAATAAGTACAAACTGTGACCTTGTCCTCAGGTGTTTTGAACACTTGTGAAACTTTACAGAAATCTCAGATGTGGAATGGATGTCAAGGATATTCCTTACATTTTAACATCAGGTTTGTAAGAAAATAGCTTTGTATTTCAGTCACTTTGTCTTCCTAGGGTGGCCAGTGGGCCTTTACAAACAACCCACCAAAGGACAAAGCTGAGAAATAGTATGTGTGTTTGACACTGGAAAATGTATTTGAACATTGACGCAGCAGGTTCATCCAGATTCACTCTCTGTATTCCTGAGGGGGAATGATGAGGCTGTAACCCATGTCTTCACTCATTCTACTCCACAATCAAAATCATTTAAAGAGAGGGCCACCATTACAATGTGCCCGAAGTCTGAAGTCTAAAAAAAAAAAAGACATAGGTGTTTCTGAATGACATCAGGGCTGCACTGTGTCTTCAGTGAATGAATCACTGAACTCCAAAAACAGGATGAAAACATGTATATCTTTGTGACTTCTTGGTCTCATCTAAAAGTTCCTTCCCTTTCAAAAAGAGCAAAAGGCAGACAAGACCAGGCCGTAATCATGACGATCTATCATGGAGATAATTAAAGGTTACCTCTACAGGGTGCTGTTTGCTTTCT
Organism: Aegotheles bennettii; assembly: GCA_013398125.1. NCBI lineage: Eukaryota > Metazoa > Chordata > Aves > Caprimulgiformes > Aegothelidae > Aegotheles > Aegotheles bennettii. The sequence continues at coordinate 2,925 of VZRW01008046.1, read as the reverse complement.
TTGACATGGACTTAGAAATACCTAGTGTCACATGCAGTTAGCAGATTTGAATCTTCATCAACATCCAAAATGTCAGGTACATTTCTGCTTTTCTACAGTTTCTTTTTATGAGCTTTCATCTTTATCCACGTTTCACAGAATCCATTTTAATTAGCTATGAACCTCTCTCACAGTCCATTTTTGACACATATAAATGAAAATTAGTTGTCTATAACAGAAATTACTTTATTCAATGTCAGTGTTTGTTCAAAACTTAAAAAAAAAAAAAATATTGGCCAAAAGACTGGGATCTACGCTATTTTCTTATTCACCTACATGTAAAGAAGTTAGTGATCTTAATTTTCTTTCCCACCCCAATGGCAAAATACTCAGTGCTACTGAGCCAAATGTATGAATCTTTCTGACTGTCATAAAAAGATAGAAAACAGTCCATGGAGTATAATTCACACCTTGGACCCTGGTGAAAAAGGATCATTTGTAGGACAAATGGAAGCACCAATGACAGGGAAGAGTGCAGCTGCTGCTATGACCGTGACTCTCTGCTAAATGTGAGTATAATGGGTCGTAGGAAGCAGGTAAGTTAAAGTACCTGTGAAAGTGGCCTGATTGATGCCAAGGTCTGCACAAAGTTGCTTTAAAGACATTTCAATTCCCACTCCTGTTCTTAAGCTCAGCACAGCATTAGAAGAAAAAATTATGAGCTCTGTGGTTTCAACACAAGCAAACAAAAAAAAGAAACTATTGTCTTTTTTAAACAACCAAACCCACTTAAATTCTCTTCTCTTGCAGCATGACACACATTCATCCCTCAGGCTTTTTGGGGTTAGTAGATTATTCAATCTGAGATCACAGTGTCTGTGGCTAGAGATTTGGTTGTGAGCTTCTTAAGAACAACTTTGCATTTTATTCCTTCATTTAGATTTCTCAAACCCAATAACTGAACACCCCAGGCTACAGACAGTTACTGCCCTGTTATCCCCAGCAAGCAAAGGCATATATAACTAAATTAAAGTTTTCTTATCTAGCCGTACAAAACCAGAAACAGGAAAAGCAAAGCATCAGCACATGCACCCCAATCGAGCTTACCGGGCTACTTCACCAAAGCTGGTTTTGAAAAATAAATAAATCATACAGCCTACAGTTATTACTTTTTTTTAACTGTAAATAACAAGCCTTTTTGGACCTTCAATCAAATAACTAAGTTCCAGGAGTTACAAAAGCAACTGGTAACAACAGGTGCAAGATTTTCAAATGGGTTAGACAGCTATTTCTCTGGAAAATGTACACTTTAACATGTGGAGTACCAACTGTACTCACACTGGTTGTTTTTTAGGTTTTTTTCTTGTCCAGGAAATCTTTTATCACCCCCAGAGGCCATATGTTGATAATATTACAAAACCAATTCTGCTTGGGCTGTCCATTTTCCGTGAGTATTCAAACAAAAATGAACACCTCAAAAGAATTCTTCAGATTGTTACCAATTAATCAGAGGAAATGCAACGTAGATGATAAAGAATGAATATTGCTTCTGGAAACCTAAGGTAATAGTATCATTGTACTGGGACTCTGGCAGCAGTTACAGCTTTGTTTCTTGCATTTGTTTATTTGGTTTGTGTGACAACGTTTTTGGTAGCAAGGAGGCTATAGGAGTGGCTTCTGTGAGAATCTGCCGGAAGCTTCCCCTGTGTTGGACAGAGCCAGTGCCAGCTGGCTCCAAGACAGACCCACTGTTGGCCAAGGCTGAGCCAATCAGTGATTGTGGTAGCACCTCTGGGATAACATACTTAAGAAGGCGAAAAAGCTGAGTGAGAGAAACAACTCTGCAGGCACCAAGGTCAGTGAAGAATGAGAGGAAGGAAGTGCTTCAGGTGCTGCAGCCTGTGGTGAAGGCCATAGTGAGGCAGGCTGTCTCACTGCAGCCCACGAAGGTCAATGGTGGAGCAAATATCTACCTGCAGTCCCTGGACGACTCTCCACTAGAGCAGGTAGGTGACTGAAGGAGGCTGTGATCCCATGGGAAGCTCATGCTGCAGCAGAGTCCTGGCAGGACCTGTGACTCCATGGAGAGAGGAGCCCACCCTGGAGCAGGTTTGATGGCAGAACTTGTGACCCCATGGGGGACCTGTGCCAGAGCAGTGTCTTCCTGAAGGACTGCATCCTGTAGAAGGGACCCACACTGGAGGAGTTTTTGATGAACTGCAGCCCAATGGGAAGGACTCATATTGGATAAGTTAATGAAGGACTGTCTCCCATGGGAGGGACCCCACTCTGGAGCAGGGGAAGAGTGTGAGCAGTCCTCCCCCTGAGGAGGAAGGAGTGGCAGAGACAAGGTGTGATGGACTAACCGCAACCCCCATTCCCCGTCTCCCTGCATCACTGAGGGGAAGGAGGTGGAGAAATCGGGAGTGAAGTTCAGACTGGGAAAAAAGGAGAGGTTGGGGAAGATGTTTCAATATTTAGTTTTTATTTTCTCATTATCTACTCGGATTTGATTGGTATTAAATTAAATTAATTTTCCCAAGTCAAGTCTGTTTTGCCCATGTTGGTAATTGGTGAGTGAATCTTCCCTGTCCTTGTCTCGACACAGGAGCTTTTCATTACATTTTCTCATCCCCTGTCCAACTTTGGAGGGGAGTGATTGAGTGGCTTTGGTTGGCACCGGGCAACCAGACAGGATCAACACATCACAGTTTGGCTGACCATGCTTCCCCCAGTGTGTGCTGCCAGCATACCCTTATCCCAACACAACCCTTTGGGGGTGCCTTCAAACTCCATGACATTTAGCTGATGTGGGCTTAAAAAGAAATTCCATATCTACAAAAAGTATGAAGATACAACTAAGTAGGGGACAGTGCAACCTCAACTGAAAATACTGGCAAAATAGGAAGCCCTTATAGTTTTCATGAAACTCACAGAATCACAGAA
>VZRW01008045.1:125185-153329 GCA_013398125.1 Aegotheles bennettii | reverse complement strand
TGTGATTCTGTGAAATGTTCCCTGTGATTCTCACTGAAGTTTAAATTGATTAAACCAAAAACAGAAATAGAAAAATGTTTTGCATTGATTTGCTATTTACAGTCTTGAGAATTATAGTATCAGACATTGTTCAAAAGCGACTAGGTACAGCATAGGCTCAGTGGAGAAAACATACTACAATCAGGATTTAATATAGACTTTAGCTGAGCTCAAACCAATAGATCTTTGAGTAACTTGAGAACTTGTTCTGCGAAGTATATCAATGCTTCTCTAGAAGATGTCCCCATATAACTGATGATCCAGTATTAATGACACAATTAATGACACTAATCAATACCATCAGGGGTTTTCTATCTCAGAGCCCTATTTTTATTTCCAGAGGTTTCCAGTGGGAAATCTTGCTGTTTCTATTCTCTTATTTTTCTGATTGTTTTTAAATGGGTTTCACTGAAAATATGTCAAAGATAATTTCATATTAAAATGTACTAAAGAATGTAACCTAACTCCACATAGAGGATGAAAAAGAATAGTCAGGACAATGTCAGCTACTTTAGCAGTTCTCTTTTATTTTCAACACTCTGTCACTATTCTCAACTATTAGTTGTATTACTATTTTATGAACAATATGCTGTATTCATGTATTTGTTCCACAGAACAATTTCTGATACTGTGCTAATTTAAAACTAAATACAAACAATACAAAAATCTTCATCTACTAATGTAATACAATTACCTCAATAAATTACCATCTGATAGAAGAAAAAATGTGTTTATTAACACTTTAGTAATGAAAATAGAGAATACATTGGCCCTCAAGTATTTGGAAGGACTCATTCCTTAGGACTACAAAATAAAGTTAGAGACTTCTATAACATCAATCCCTGTGTCTAGATAGCAGGAAATCCTTAATGAGCTCCAAATAGGGAGGAGGTAAGATAGAAAGGGCAAGGAAGGATGCGGTCCACAGACTTCCAGCTTCTGTATCACCCACTGAACCTGCTTCTACTATGAAGAAATTTGAGTGTTGGACATTAGGTCCACTATTTCAATGTTCCTATTTTACAAACCACGTATCAAATCAAGGATCATTTTTTGATTGATAAAAAACTTTTCTCTAGTCAGAAAGACCACAGATTAAAATACACTCATTTTATTAAAAAAAAGTGAACAAAGGCCATCTTTATTACATCCATTAACATTGAAAGCACTCTAGTGACCTTCCAAAATTATAGATCTGAATTCTGTGGCAGAGCAAGAAGAGAATTTCCATTTCTGAAAGAAAAACTATTCAGTAATAACTATGTGTTATTGTTTTATTTTTTGAAATATCAAATAGAAAAAGGCAGGAAATTCTTTATGTAAAATGTATTCTGGGAAGCCAGTGGAAAAATGTTAATAAGAAGAAATATATTTGTTTATTGAAAATAAAACATTTTGAGGTGTTACCTTATTTTTCTTCAATATAACAAAAGATAAAGTAATTTAATTGCATTTTAACTGAAAAATTAGGCATTTCAGGAAGTCTTCAAATAGTTTTCAGAAAGGTTTTAAAAAAGTCTCAAGTGAAAAAAAAATTGCAACTGACAAGGAATTCTCGAATATTTTAACTCCAAAACAAACAAAAAAGGAATGTTTGCAATGACACTCCAGAATTAAAATCTAATTTGTTGTTGTTGTTCTAAAAATGGTAGCACATCGTCTTTTCAAACAACTTGTGTTTTACTAATTTCTGATGGAATTCTTGTAATGATTTTGTTTAGTAACACAGAAACAGTGAGGAGTCCTATCTGAAATTTATTAAATAATGTGAGATGCCCAGTGATCTGCTGTGGATTTCCCCCTGTATTTGCTTAATATATTATGGTTTACTAACAATTTATGCACTGTAATTGCACTTCAACTGCATCTTTTAAATGACTTCCTGATTAAGAAAAGAAACTAAAAGTAGGTCTAGACTACAGGTACATCTCCAGGTTGAGCCAACTGTAATTGCAGGGCAGTTCCCACAAGTAACAACTCCAGATGAGGTTACTTCTCTCCTTGCCTTAGATCTCAAGTCTCCACATAGTCCAAGTGTGATGAGATTGCTGGGATGAGTCAGACTATGGGTCTTGGATTTCTGGATTTATGAGACCCATTTTAGACTCTCAATTGAGTCTTGCATGTGCAAGATCTCTGTTATGCCTTAGCAGACATTAGCTATCCTCTGAGTTTCCCACTGTGGAACTGAGGGGCATGTTCAAAAAATCACTTGCCAGCCCACCAAACCTCACCAAGAGAGTGATAGTCACTTTTTTCCGTCAGTGACAGGGAAGATCACAGTGGCTAGAATCTCAGCAGAACACATCTCAGTATTTGCCTAAATTAGGTGCTAGGAATCTAGGCCTGCTGCAAACTTGCAGTTTGTGTTGAGAATTCATATTGTATTTTAGGAGAACAGAAAAAGAGAGGTTTCTGCTGCAGACAATTTCATGTCTACTCTTTGCTGCTGAAGCTGTAGAACCTCACGTCCATTTTGTAAATAAATTCTGACAAGAGGGTAACTGTTAATATTTTGTGCCCCAGTCAGAAAACTGGTCTAATATCCACAAACACTCCATATTAATTGCATGTGTAGAAAGTTAAACATTTATTCATTTATTTTTCTGCTCACCTGGAAATAAAAATCAAAGCCATTCTATGACACTGTAGTGAGATATGTAGTTTGTGCAACTTCATTTTTCAATCAATGAGAATTAAGGCTACAACTTTCAGGCTGCTTAAAATGCATGTAAATTATGAATGCTTTGTTTCTAGGCTGATGCTGCACTTCAATGTCCACACAACATATATTCAAAAAAGTGTTTTAGATTTCAGATCAAATTATTTGAATGAGATTGAAACTCAATTACTCTTGTGTCATAAAACGAACACAGGACTATTTTTCACAGCTCTCTAAAAAAAAGATTCTATGTGAATAGCACATCATCTGCTAAAAGACAATGAGCAACAGAATTTACCAGAAATTTTAAAATCCAGAAATGACTGAAAGCTCAGACCTTATAATGTTGAGAAAGGACTTCTAATGCTATAAAACAATGGAAAATAATGTAGCTTGAACTGGTAGAATGACCTTTTATGTTCAGAATTCCTGTGTTTCTGTACAAAGTTACAGCAGTCTTCAAATAATAGAGTAGACCAGTGTTGTGTCACAGGTATACATACACTGAAAGATAGTTCCCATAGATCATCAGTAATTTGATATTCTTTTCCAATCCCAAATCTGTCTGATGCTTATGGTTTTTAAACATCTCCATTTTCTAGAAAAACAAACCAGTATTTTCAGTTTTCCTTTACACTTGTTTTCTATATAAACTGACCTTTTAAATAGCATTATAATATCGGACTGAAGCTTCCACTAACAAAATACAGTGCACAACTTGTTAAAAAGGACTTACATGCTTCTTTAACTGGACTTGAAGAAATTTTTATTGCCTATAATACAGAGAAGACGTCTTTTCTTTGTTCTTTGAAAGACTGCAAAAATAGAAAATATTCAGTTAGTATCAGAGAACAGATGCAAGAACTGATTTCTTCATTTAGAAAACAAAATTATTTTAACTAAAAAATCAGGTCAGATCATCAGTTAGTCTGAATTTTCAAAGCACACTGATTGTAAAAATCTTGTCAGACCTTTACTAGCTATGGCTTCTGCAGGAAATAAACGTTTTTTGAAATGGCTGAAGCACAGGAGATGCAACACTGAGCAATGTTCAACTTCTTAGTACTCCTTCCAGTTTTCAGAATGACATTAATATGATTAAAGCTTTTTTTAGAACTGAGCTATCAGATGCCTTTCTGTATTGAATTGTTCAATAAAATTGAAACATTAAGGGCTACATCTGGTGGGAAATGACACTATTCTTGACTAACTATTACCAGGTTGGTGCCAGTGTCTTGACTTTTTCACCAAGCTCCAGTGAGAAGGTTTTCACAACACAGTTTGAATTTCTAAGATGATTTCTTAAAAGATAATGTCAATTAGCTGGTTTTGTCTTCAAGACATCCTGAAGTGTTTGTGTGTGGTATTTTTCTTGGTGTAAAAGCAGCTTAGGAAGTAACAGAAAACTCTGTTTGACTTCCCAGTAAAGACACAATACGTTTTCTGGTTCCTTCAGGGAATTGGCAAGACTATTTCAGAAGAAAACAAAATTGATCAGACCAAACAACACCTTCACAGTATCCATATTATTTCTGTCAGTAGTCAATAGTAGATGCTTAGGAAAGTATATATGAACATTACAAGGATTATAGTGACCGTTATCCAGAATATTCTGACAGCCTCCAGCAAAACCACTACTCAGGAATTTCCTGAGCTAAAAAAAAATTGGTTTTGAACATATATAAGATTTTGACATAAACTTCTTTTTGAACATATATAAGGTTTTGACATGCGCATACCCTATTGGCAAGAAATTTTAAAGTTGAACTACATGGTGTGTGAAGAAGTATTGTATCTTGTTTATTTTAAACTGTAAAACCCTACTTTCTTTGTTATTGCATCAAAGACCTCTGTTACATCATTCCTCTGTAATAAATTCTAGTTCCCTAGGATGAAGAGTTCTCATTTATTTGATCCTTCCTCATAAGGAAATCACTCTATGCATTTGATTTCTTTGGTCACCTTCCATTGGTCTCTCCATTTCTGTCATATTCTTCAGTGATGGGGGATCAGAACTGTAGCGTTCAGTATATGGGAGAACTTTCATTTTGTGCAATTGTACAGTGATATTTAATGTTTTGTTCTTCACTCCTTTTCCACTAGTTCCTAAAATTTAATTTGCTTTTCTTGACTGATCATGAACATTGAGCTAGCACTTTTATACATCAGTCTACTTCCTAAATTCTTATGGCATGCAGGATTTAAGACTTATTTACTGTTTACTGCTAATGCCAATGATGTTTCTTTGTTGAGTCTAGTTAATTGTCTTAGCTGTGCAAGGTAACATCATAGAACCATAAAATCATAGAATGGTTTGGGTTGGAAAGGACCTTTAAAAGTCATCTAGTCCAACCTTCCTGCAGTGATCAGGGACATCTTCAACTACATCAGGTTATGCAGAGCCTCATCCAACCTGGCCTTTAATGTTTCCAGGCATGGTGCATTTACCACTGTTCCAGGCCACCTGTTCCAGTGTTTCACCACCCTCACTGTAGAAAATTTCTTCCTTATATCTAGTCTGAATCTACCCTCTTTAAGTTTAAAACCCTTACTTCTTGTCCTATCTCAACAGGCCCATCTTGTGCCCATCTTTCTTATAAGCCCCCTTTAAGTACTGAAAGCATGCAATAAGATCTCCCTGGAACCTTCTCCATAGAGAATGCAATTGTTAAAGAGAATGATAGCTTAAAATCAAAACTGCTAAATAATGAAAAGTTGACATCTCACAAACATGTCTGATTTTATCAAATGCATATAGATAATATATTCACATATCTGTCCTGTTCATTATTTTATTACTCATCCAGCTTCCCACTTGTATTTCATTCAAGTATCCACAGATGTCACAAGTAAAAAATAAAGACATGAAAATGATGTTTCATATTTCAAAAAAATATATAGACTGAGAAAGAGGTGCTCTTCATATCACTACCGGTCTTGGACATTTATTCTACAGTTTCACAGGTTTTACTAAGAAGCTACATCTGGGTTAATTTTTCCCATGTGTGACATCTCATTTCTATGGCTCAGAGCTTATATGTAGATTATCAAATGTCAAATGCAAATGTAAAATGGATTCATGCTGTATAAAATAGTCTTTTACTGATATTGAGCTGACTATTCCCTTTAAATGTTAATGAAATTGTTGTAATTACTGAAATACCAAAACAGCCTAAGAGCTGGAGATCACAGCTGTAGCCCATTACTTGTAAACTACTGGCACAGGCACTATCTTGGCAGAAAAAGTTGCACAAGAACTTGTTCATCATTCTTTGTTTTTAAGTAAGGGATGAAAACCAAGTCTAAAGAGCACAGAGAGAAAACTGAGACTTTCTCGTGTAAACATTGCCCCCTACGAGGTGCTTTATCTCCCCGTCTCCCCTCCCTTACAGTTTTTTTTTTTTTTTCTGAGAGGCGTGGAATCCAGATCATATTAAAAAAAACTATTGAGCATTCAGTAAAAGAAAATGAACCTCTCTAAAACTCTTTTTTAATAAAGATGCCCTTAATACCTTTTAATCTGAAATTTACAATTATACGTTTTTTTTTCTTTTTGTCTTTTTTTTAACAGGAAAACTGACCATGTTCAAAAGCAAACACACAGGAAGAAAGTGAGTAAAATAATGGAGATGACGGGGGCACTGTTGCATTTTTTATGTGATAACTTTTCAGCCAGCAAGCCACTGGCAGAGATGTAGTAAAAAGGAAAATAGAGTACTTGAGTGGGGTAAGTAACCTCAAGACAAAAAATGTCTAAGGGCTATGGAAGCATAACTAGGCAGTAAAGAACCAGTGATATCTATACTACAGAAAGCTGGTGACACCTTGATTCTTTGATCTGTGAACTGTGTGACAGGCTTGCAAACGGATAGTTTATTATCCAGGACGTGAATAGCAAAGTCCTACAGTGTTTCACAGGGTTAATATGTATAAAACAGTCATTTAGATGTGTGCCAGGAATAGAGCGTGGGAGGAGTTTGTTTCAGCATGCAAGGAAGTTGTACGTGCGTCTGTATCTATATGTATGTCTATGCGTATGTGTTTGTGTGAAGCACCGTGCAGTACCCAGCTGGTTACAACAGCTGCAACTGGGAAGATCTGTACTGAAGCTGACCATGGAATTTCCAAATCCTCTCAATTCACCTTCTGATAAGATTGAAGGTGGCCCAAGCCTGATCAGGACCTTGTTCTTATTTTTGCGGAGGATCGCTATCGTTACACTCCATTTAAATTCAGGAATAAACATCTCATGACGCCATGCTCCACTGCATCGGAACTGTATGAACAAGGCAATCTTGCAGAGAAAGAGAGAGACAGAGAGAGGGAGAAAATTCCACGGCTGAGAAGAAAAAGAGACACTATTTGTTTTTTTGTCTATGGGTTGATTTTTTTAAAAGAAAACTGCAGCTTGAAGGTATTGGAGTAATATTTCTGTAAGCCTTGTCTCAATAACAATAAATTTATTTGTGTCAACTGCAGAGACAGATAATTCTGCTGTTGTTCTTACAGGGATCTGTTGTTTCATGGATCACATATGGAATTCCAAAGAGAAGCAATTTTCATGTTACCTGACATTATATGAGCTTAGTCATCCAAGGCAAATAACTCATCTTTGAAAGGAGACTACATCTCCCCTAAGCTTATTTAAGTGGACAGTCTTTCCTCAGGTGCAGACACTTGATTTCATTTCTTTCAGTCAGTTTTGAAAGTATGTTTGGCATGCAATGTACTATTGATGTGTGGTATTTTTATGTAGTTAATTTTCTGGTTTTTTTAAGAGGTTTCTTTTTGTTAGACACAAGTAAATGAAAAACATTTACAAATGCAAAACAGTAGTTATTGATTCAGGGATAACAAACATGTTGGTATGTGATGCATAGAGGGAGACTACCTGGATTTTTCCACCATCATTACTCCATATCCATGTAACCATGGAACAGTCAGAAGCCAGTCAGGGTATTATTTGGAAATAAAAGTGAGAAAAACCTTGCTCTGATAAATGAACATTATCATGATAAAGCACTAGGGAGTTTTCCTCAAATGATATTTATTCTTGAAGCAAAAAAGAAAGAGTTAATTGAAGTGAACAGTTGCAATTGGGTACAAAGATATTTTGTAAAGAAAAATACACTTAGAATGGAAATCAAGGGAAAAAAGATCTCATACCATAGCTGCATGAAAATAAAACTGTGAGATATTCAAACTTACATTACTGAAAACAATTCAGTGATTACAAATCTGAAATAGAAAAAAAAAAGAATAACGATTTTGCTTGCCTCATATGGTAATTGGGTAATAAGATGTATTTTTCTGCAAGTCAGTTTCCTCATTCCACTTTAGAACTACAACATAACTCTGGCAAAGTAACGTCTTTATGGTCCTGTGGATTGACATCACAAAGCCAGGGTCTTCTTTTGAAATCTGTGGAACTGTGATAAATCTTCATGGCTCTGTATTCTAAAAGAAGAAAGGATTAAAGAAAGATTTTCAAGAGTGGCATATTACCTCCTCTACATTATTTGGAGAAGAAAGGATTGCATTATGGCAGGCTAGCAGTTATGACTTTCTCTTGGCATTGATAATTAGATAGAATTTATAACAACAGGAAAGTAGTGTTACGGTATAAAGATCTGAACAATTAAAAACTGTTTAAACCACTGGGCTTAAAAATGGAATTATAGACTATGAGCATAAGAGAATGTAAGGAAAATCTTACTTTAAGATATATGTTTTCTAAATTGTGTCCTACATCATCACCAAAAAAAACCATAGAAAAACAACCATCCTAATAGAACAATCTTCTTTTCTTGATAAATAATGCCAAATGAGTTATAAAAGCCAGCAAATGTCATTCATAGATACAGATCATGGTTTATCTGGCTGAGTTGTCATTCTCTAAGAAGGGGGTCTATTCCTACCTAGGAAATTTTGGAATAACTTGTCTCTGGAAACAGAAGAAAACGAGACACAACTAGGGACAGAGGCTGCTTGATGAAAAACAGTAAGTGTGTTTGGGGTTTCAGAGACTGGCAGAAGAAAACCTGTGTTGTTTCTGTGATAAAACTGGGCAGGTCAGGGGTTCTTGCTTGCTTGTTCTCTTGTTTTTCAAGTTAACTGGGAAATATTTCATATACGTGTACTATTGGGATCATTCTAACTGGAGACATAAACTACATGACTTCTTTGGATGTGAATGTTTATCCCCTTCATGTCACCTGGCAATGAGTTCTTCTCATTTCATTTCCAAGGTCCAGTTCACCAACATATGAGGTCCTTACGTATTCTTGGACCTCTAGGCTGAACACAATTTTCTGTCTCCAAGTTTATTGAAGATAAAAACTCACAATGAGGAAACAGGTTCATCATCATTATAATTATTTTAAATCTAGCCTTTCTTCATATTCTACTCCTGTTTATCATTGTAAAAATCTGTGTTTAGTGTGTTCTCAGCAACAAAGATTTGATGAAAATCTTAGATTAAACTAGTAAAGCAAGAAGTTATTTTATTTTGCATTCCTTTGTCTTTTTTTTTTGTCTTTTTTTTTTTTTTTCCAGAATTCATAATTTAGTCTAATTCTCATTTGGCACAAAGAGAGAGTGCCAGGAGCTATTGTCCTCCCTTATTTCTCAGTGTATCAGAGACTAAAATTTCAAGCTTAGACAATGAGTTGCTCACGGTAGCGCCAAACCTTTTTCCATAGCAAAATACACTGGCTCCATGACCAAGGGATACTTTATACCTTCCAAATTAAGCTAAAGTTAATCCAAGTTTAAGTATGACAGGGCTCAATAAAGCCACATCAAAGTTGTACACCAAATTCCTTTCATAAAGTCGCTGAAAGTTAATATGAATTTTTATGAGGTACTATCGCTCCCATAAAAAAACAAACTAACAAGTATGAAGCAGAATTTAATTATCACATGTAAATATGTATGGAGGTATAATGATTACAATGCATTGATTATAATATGTTTAATTTAACAGTCTTTTATTAATAACCCATATAAAGAAACTTGAAAATTAAAGTATATGACCCTAAGTTGTCAAAGATTCAACTATAAAAATTTTAAGATATTTTAAATATCATATAACTTCGCTGTCTTTTTAAGATCTAAACTGCGAATAGAGGGTCGTGTACTAAATCATCTTCTCACATAAGTCTATTGCTTCACTGTTGTTTTTCATCCTAAGCTGGTGACATCAGCCTCAGAAGAAGAGGTTTACAGGGAGTTCAAAGAATTCCAAATAAGCATGAAGTCTGAAGAGACTTCAAGGACTGTGTCAGGCCATGGAAATGAACAGATATTTCTTGATCTAAAAGTAAAGCCAAAACTGTCCACATACACTCAGTATTAATACTCTGGTTCTTTATTATGCTTGTGAACTAGCCATACATAGGAAAAAATTGAGGTTTTTACTCAGATAGCAAATCTGTTCCAGTCCACATCTTTATTTCAGCTGAAGACACCTATTATTAGCTCAAACAGCAACTTTCCCAGTTGAAAACAGACATAATATTTTAGTAAGCCAGATTTATGTCAGGTAGGTTATGAACTTTTATTGTATTCCTGTGATAAATAACATAAACAAGCAGAAAAGCTGTTGGCCATTTGTGGTGAACTGGCTCCCCTATTTCAGTTGAAGAGAGTTTAAATGAAGCAAAAAGACGAAAGCTTACATAAAGCAGTAGAAGCCACAACAAATTGATTTTTTCCACTGCTTTTGTTATCTCATGGAATTTCCACAACATGAGAACCAAACATTTTTTCTTTTGTTTTAAGGAGAAATTATACACTTACCACAATATAATGTGCACATATCCAAAGTCAAAACAATTAACTGTATAAACACCTTGCTGAAGTGACAAAATAAATATTTTTCTGCTTATATTTGCTGTTCATTCATTTGCAGTAGCATTTTGCCATCTTCCAATTCACTGAGTAGGCAGTTTATATAGAGTTCTGTTGAAAAGATTACACTTCTCAAAAGATTATCTGTTTCATACCTGCAAGTACTACACAAAGTTTTATAATTAAGGGCACAATTTGTGAACCTAGGCCAGAAAAAAGTTTTTAAATTCTTGTCATCTGCAAGCTTATGTGTCATACTTTCTTTAGTAGTATGGGTAATATCTCCAATCTAACTTTCCCTCTTGGAATTTCTTAGACTATTTAGAGCTATCTCAGATGTCTAGATCTTGTTTTGCTATGTGCAGTACAGTCATATTCTCAGGACATATCTATATTGCAATAAGAAGTGTGACACCCATATACATCAGCACACCTGTGGTAGCTTTGTCTTAGCTGGCTCAGATACCAAGAGAAATGCTGTAGCATTTCAGAAGTGACTGTATTTGTTCTCCCGAGACACTGGATATTTAAATGACTGGCCCACTTTTTTTATCTACTACCTATATTTGACTTAGAATGACTGAATGTATGTAGATTTTGAACATAAATGCTGTAGCCGCACTTGCACTTTTAGTATTGTAAAAGTTAAACAATCCCAAGAAATACGCACCTCTAACTGTCAGTTCATCTCATCCTGAAATATAGGAGGCAAAGAACAGAACACCATCTGCAAGGTTTTTTTCCTCCAGTGACTCTAAGGTGAAGATAATTAGCATAGATGATTAGCTTGGACCAGCTGTCTTTCTTTCAGTGGATAAAGTCAGATAAGGTGAGTTTCATCCTGACTGATTTGTTTATTTCTTTGGTAAACTGAGTACTGAAGGTGATAAGGTTATTTAGAAAAATTCTGATGTCTACTGGACAGATGGGAATAGTCTGGCTTTCATTGTCAGTGTCCCAAATTGCTCACCACCTCAAGTGGAGTCATAACTTGAGTTCATGCAACCAACAGTAAAAAAAAATAAAAATAAAAATATACTGCCTGCTGTGAATTCCAATGGAGGACCCTGGCTCTCCTCCATTTAATACTGAGGAAACTTTAGGGCTCTAAGTCAGGATTGCAAATTTCAAGTCCAGAGAAATCACCTGCCTTTCAGGAACAGCAACACTGAGCATCAGAATTCCACAGCACCTTTTCTGAACCTGTGCCCTGCAGCAAACACACTTTTCCTTCTGAGTTATTGTTAATGTGGGATTGGATTCAGCTCTGGCACACTTGTGTTGTTAAACTTCATGAACGAGGATATCAAGTCACCACTGCTCCTAGTTTTACATTGTTTAAATGAAGATCTAGATACTGATTTCCTCTTGGCAGCAGAATCCTTTGGAAGAGCCTTCTGGACCTTCTCTGAGCACTCCCATAGCTGCATCTGAACATTTCCCACCAGCTTTCCACCTCTCCATGTCAGGTCTTTGAATTTCAGCTTCACTTTTTAAGGAGGGACAGTTAAACACTCATGCAGGAAGTCACTTTGAGTGCAGAAAGACATACAAAGAAAGATGTAAAAAGAAATGTATTTGTCTGATAATTCAAGCCCAACCTAAGCATACATACACATGATCCAAAACAAGGAACAAAAAGTTGATAGAACAGGGGATTCTGTTGCAGAAATATTATTTTTTTTCATTTTCTTTTCTCCATCACCTCCCCCTCAAGAAAGTGTTTCTGGGATAGGGAGGCATATGTTCTCTTCTCTTTCTTTACAGTGACATTATGTTCCAAGAAATGAAAATTCTGGAACTTTGCTAATGTAAGAGTTTATTTAACACATTCCCATTTTAAACAAATTTTCTAATTTTTTATTATGAAAAATATTACTTTGTCTCAGTAAGTCAGGTATGACAGCCACTCCCAGCCATAGCAATTTTTCACAATTTGCAAAAACTGTTTTAAAAAGTAATTTGTAATTAGATTAGTGAAGCAGTTAACATACTAAGCAGGCATTGAATGAGGGAGCAGAAATGTTTAATCTGGAATGGTTTACAGGAAGACCCACATATAATTTTTTTCTTCCAATGCAATGTTCCATAGTCTTAATCTTTATACTTGCATTATGTCAAAATAACAAAAGTCAGTCTTTAATAGAAAAACACAAAAAACCCCAAACGTTCCTTCTCTGAATATTCTTACATAAGCTTGCAGGTGTTTTATATGTATGCATGTTTATGCATGTGTTATGTGTACATGTGGAAATGAATATAAATATTTCTGATAGTGGGAGTTTATAAGGAATGTGACTCTTACACAAAGTGTTGATTATGTGAATGTTTGTTAGCATCTATTTGTATGAGCTGAAATGTATGAATCAAAGCATTTTAATCTACAAAGATACTCCATACAACACAGCTCTGTTGCCATAGCATCTATCATGTAAAATCTAGTCCCAGTTCATTGCTGAATTAAATAATACATCTCCAAGTAACTATATATACAGCATAAATTCTGTAATATATTCTGTGGCAGAGAACCCATGCCATTATAGCAGCCATTCCCACCCCAGCAACCATGGATTATTTTTTATAATTTATTCAGTTGTGTCTGGGATGCAGAGAGCAGCAGATCTTCTGCCTCTTATGTATAAGCATTTCTGAATTTTTGGCTCCTTTTTGCTTAATTTAGAGCTTAATTGAAGTTGCTATTTCTATTGCTCCCTCATCTTCATAGTAGCTAAATAATGGGCATCATTTACCTCATTCTCTTACAGAATGTGCATTCTCTTCAAGTAGTAATCTGCACAATATTTTTATATGATCATAAAAAGTTAAAGGTCAGTCAGTCCTCCTCTGACACTTTTGTAATCAGGAAGACCTGGCAATTCAGACCACAGCATTGGTTGTGAGAAGTCTAGGTTCAAGCTGTCTCTCTGCCTTAGATTTCTTGTATGGCCTTTGGCCTGGCCATCAAAAGTATCTAAGCATCAGTGCACGGTACTCATCTTCTATAATGATGGACAGAGATGTACCATGCAATACCACTGGAAAGAACAGCTGCCTTTCCCTAGAAGTTAGACATAAAAAGGCATATCTACATAAGGAAATGAAGCACAATCCAGAAATAGTCAGGGTGGTGCTAACATAATCTCTAGGTTTTCAAGGAATATCCCTTCTTGCACATTTTAAGAGGAAAGTGCAAAAACTACAAAGTTTTGGACTGGAATCCAATTCTGAAAAATTTAATCCATGCTCTGTATCATGTAGGAAACCTGGTAATAAACTTAAGTGAAGAATAGCTAATAACTAGATCCAGTTAAGGGTTAGGCATGCTATAGATCTGAACTCTTTGTACTGATGAAGGAAGAAACATCTGGTGTCTCAAGCAGGAGATGATTCTTGTGCTGCAGGAGTGCTCCTGCTTTCTCCTCCTAAATTCTTCCACTCTGTCATGTCAGGTATCTGAATAATTTCTCAGATAGCTGTAATTTTTATTACTTGTGTCTGTAAGTACCAACTAAAGTGTGGTAAAAACCTATACTGGTGTTTTGTATCACATTATGATGCAGATGAGATAATTTTCTTTTAAATAGGGACTTTATTTTAAAGGTGGTTTATTGATATGAGACAAGCAACTCTCCTGCTGAAAGATGTGGTTGGGAAGAAGAAAACATAAAAAAGTCTGCAAATAGCACTGTGAAAGTGTGCTCCTTGCACATATGAAATGTTCATTATGCAGATTAAAGGATTGTTATTACCTATCAGCAATGTATGTGTTTTGCTAGAGGTTTAGTAAACATTTTTGCCTGAGTGGCATGGAATAACATTTATGAGAGAGAATGACATCTTCTGATTATACCAGATGAGACAACAACAGACATCAGTTCAGAAAATTAATTCTGACAAGCACAGTGGCTAAGCGATACTTGGAGCTGTTGCATTGAACTAGGTTGTGTTTCCAGATGTAACCTTGCATGACCTCAGTTAACGCATTTAAAAAAAATGCAAGAAATTTTGCTTCTTCTCTTCTGTAACATAAATGTTGTGGGCACACACAGAATAATGGTTTTGAAGTGGGCAAGAGGTAGGATAGACACAGATTTTGACTTTATTGTCTACTAGCTCAGTATATTCTCCTAGAAGCTATAAAGTACCATGAGGAAAATTGTGCTCAGTCTCCCATTAACACCAGTAAATTGATACTGAAAAGAAGAGGTCAAATTCACATGTGCTGCAGAACACGTCACTTAAGAACACTGAGAGGCAGGGATAAGAAACACTTCTACCCACTCTCTACTTCCAAAAGATATTTGGAGGGGAAATATGGACAAAAAGAACAACTTGGAGTCTGACTTACAGGTTGTGGAAGTGTATAGTAAATCAACAGGGCTGCTGGAAGTCAGGAAAGGAGCAGGAATAATGGAGCAGCAATAATATCGACTTCTTATTTAATTTATATTTTAGGGCTTAATCTACATAAAAAGATTATTCTTACTACCCATAATTTCATGAAGATTACCTCCAATTCTACATGAATTCTGCTCTTAAAATATGAAACTTTTGATCTGTCTATATAATTTGCTAAGAAATTGCTCTACTTTCTTTGAAAAGACACAATCATTTGTCAAAACTAAATTCTATATTGCTTTTATTTATCCTAGCTATTGTCTATAAATCAGAGCATGCTGATTTATATGAGCCAACTAACATTGATCTAGCCCAATAACCTTAAATTAAAAAAGGAGCAGAGCATGAAAGAAATACAGTTAATTGCATCACATCATATCATTAGACCAAGCAGTGCAGGTTCAGATGTCCCTCTGCACACAGAAGGAAAGAAATGAAAAAGCTAGCTAAGTGAGAAAAACATGACAGAAATAAGATCTAAAATAATGTTGATGGCATAGCTTTTTTAATAAACTTCTCTATTTCACAATGTAGATTAATTTGTATTCTTTCCTGGTGGTTCATTGTGAACTTGTGCATTCCATCTTCTTACATCATCTTGTCATTTAAAGACCAGTTTTCTAGTAGTCCAAAGAGAGCACCTTAAAATAGTCATGCAAATGTGGCGACAGGAACAAAGCAGCAGATCCAAAATATTTAGTGTCAATCATTTGCATTCTAGCTGTACAAAATCTAAAACTTTGCAAACATTTGTTTGGAAACAATATAAATGTAAACATTAAAAATAAAATTATTCTTTAAATAAGCCCATTTTCGGAATTGTTTAAAAGGACAACTGTGGGGGGGGAAAGCGGTATGTGTTTAAGACATTTCTATATGAGTCAATTTATCAAAGCTTCTGAAAGAATGAGAGAAAAACATTTCTGCATTCAGTCTAAACTCAGAGAAAATTCTTAGTTATGACTTAGTTTTGACTTAGGGGGTTGAAACTAGATGACCTTTAAGGTCACTTCCAACCTCCTCTCAGGCTAAGATCAAACCCATCATTGCTTCTATATGAATGCATCAATGAGGAAATATGCAAAGAAAGTTTCAGACACATAAAGAGCTAATGATGCAAGGCTCAGTAGCTAGGTAACAGCTGTGCAAAGCAACCAAAATGAACAGGAGATATGGGCAAATGGGTCAGAATGTATTGGCAACAGGAATTAGTAAATTATAGTTCATTCCCTCAAAAGGAATGGGCATTGTCACTAACGTGTCACAGGGGACTATCCTCAGATGGGTATAGAACTACCAGTCAGAGCAGTTTTATTTATTTATGTCAAGGATAATGTCAAAAATTAAATCCATAAATATGTAAACATCTAGTTGTGTGGGAAGCCCTGCAATCCTTCCAGATGCAGACGGCCCCAGTCACCATTAAGGTCTCTTTACGGTGCATAATTCTGAGTCATCACTTCCAGTGTCTGTTTCTTCTGTACTTTAGTTTTCTATTTAGTTTTTATTTCATCATGCTCCTTCCTTCCTTCCTTCCTTCCTTCCTTCCTTCCTTCCTTCCTTTCTTTCTTTCTTTCTTTCTTTCTTTCTTTTTTTCTTTCTTTCTCCCTATTTATTTATTTATTTATTTATTTCGGTCTATCCACTCTCTACATCTCTCCCTCTCTTTTGATTTAGCCTCTTCAAGCAGACTAAATTATTTCATGAATTTAATTCCTGGTTAGTTCTGTGATACAAGACCCACTTTTCATCTGTTTAGAGATCTAAAACAACTGAAAACTAGTTGCTTAATCAGCTGTAATCTGTTCTGCCATGTTAAATGGAAAAGAAACACTCTCCCAAACTACAACAGACACAGATTTCTGAAAGATTTTCAACATCCAGATTCTTCTCAGAGCAGGTCTATAAGAAAAGAGAAACTGGAGAGAAGCTGCAATTCCTTAATATGTCAGTAAGGACTTAAATCAGTCCAGTAGCTGTAGAAATAGCCTCTTGATAGAACTATTTATTTAGACTTCTGATTTCCTAAAAACTCACTAGGCAGTTTAAGTTCTGTCCTATCTCTAGGAAAATGGAATGCGAGGAGCATGTTATATCAAGGCTTGTACATGGTCTACCTGCTCAGGAGGAAGAAACCTTATAGTAAAGTAAAGAATCAAAGAAATTTACTAAGAAATTTTTAGTCAAACTGAAATTTATTTCAATATTCACTTTGTAAGTCTGTATTCAGTCTGATATCAGTTCTCAACTGAGCTCATCTACAATAGTTAATATCCTGGTCTTGCATAGATTTACATTTATTGCTATGACAGTGAAGAAACCAGTGCCATTATCCAGGAGACAGTTAGTATAAACAGCAACAACTAATCTATCATTTCTAACCTAGCCCTTAGCAACTCCTGTCACCAATTAAATTACCTGTGGAACCAATATTTGAATTACAGTCAGAGTAACAGATAAGGATAGCTTCATTTAAAAAGAAGTAGGAGAGAGAAACACACAAACGCTTTCCACAAGCACTGTGGAGTACATCTGCTTCCTGTCATATGAGAGTGGAAAAGCAACACTGCCACAGAAATCCATTATCTAAGCATCCAACCATGGAAGAAGCCACAAGTAAATCTGATCCTTATAGCAACACCTTAACATCTGTAATAGACTGAGAGTGCTTAATTGGTTTGTTCACTGTATTGAAGAAAAATTAACTTTTTTAGGCTCTCCAAAGGCATACCACAGTCTTTACTTGATTGCTATCTCTTCCCAACAAGAGCAGGTTGTAAATCTGAGGAGAAATGTGCTACAGTCATCTATAGATCTTTGGTAGCATACAGTTAAGGACACAGCCTGGTACTTTCTGATGTACCTTGTTACATTCCATTTATCCTTAGTAGCAGTGGATCCTGGCACCTCTATGAAAGATGAGTAAAAGTTAGCATCTTCACCAAGAAATGTGCAGGAGTGGCTTAAAAAATTAACAGAAGACTTTCAGTTTCTTAAAAATCTTCTATTTTTGCCCTGAATTTCTTCCAGATCAACTTTTTATTTTAGCTAGTTTCTGAATCCTCTCTTTCAAAATTTTGGTGCTCAAGACAGACATAGTCCTGACCATGTAATAGTCTTTTCACTCAAGCTGGCAGAATTAAACAGAAAAGTTTTCTGACCTAGTAAGTAATTTGAACCACAGAAGAGAACACATAGATTTTTGTATTGAACTGTTGTCATTGGTACCATGTATGTCCATTCTTGCAAACAGCAACATGACTACATTTCCACTAATGCAATAGCATTCTAATACATTTACAAAAGTTTTCCTTAAAAAAGACAACCAGGAATCCACTGATGAGTTAGAAGTGCTCTTTTCTTCGAAAAATTTGGACTACATCTTTACAAATCAGTCACAATTTAATCAATGGTCTAGACTCTAGTTATGTTACTACTTTTGGTTTGTAATTTACCTCTTATAATGTTACTTAGTTTGGGGGTGAACATCATGACAACAGTTTTAGTTTGGGAAAAAATCCCAGATATATTCAATGGTAAATATTTTGGGTAGTTTTTATGTTTAACAAACCTGTCCTATTATAGAGATAGAGCTGAATGGAAACTAAGCCTAATGAACACTTTTTTTTTTTTTTTTGCACTGGGAATTGAGACTACTTCAAACCTATAGAACTTCAAACTTTACAGACTTATTTTCTTTCTTTTTTTTTTTTTATTTGCCATAACTGCTTGTCATTACTTAATCCAAATACTTAAACAGCTACAAATGTTCTGACTCTGACTTTTTCCTTCCAAACTGTGAATAGAACTGTAGCTTGGTAGGCTGGTGGTAGGCTTGATTTCTGATCCAGACCCACTAGCTTCAATGCCCTTTGGATCAGATCCTTATAGATCTTGTTTTCCATATCCTCTTTCCAGTAAAATGTACTGCATAATTAACTTGTAGTCTTAAATTTGACCTCTGTTTTCTCTGCTCATTATGCCTTTCCAATTTAATATGTTTCCATGTATGGCTAGATTTTGTCTCTTACTCTTTATCCCTTGTTTTATCTAGCACCTTGTCTTATCTGTGACTCTTTATCTAGTTAGTAATCTCTGATGTGGAACCTTGTCAAGTGCTTCTTGAAAATCCAAGTATTATATCTAAAAAATTTCACTTATCTGTCATGTCAGTATTACCTTCAAAGAATTCTAAGAGGTTATTTAAGCATGACTTTTCTTGTCTGAATCTATTCTGGCCACCTCTAATGAACTATACTTCAGCGGATATTCTCCTATTGACCTCTATCAAGATTTTTTTCCCTAAAGCTCATGTTAAACTATGTGGTCTGTGCTTCCTTGATATATCTCTTAAGATATCTTTTTTTAAATATCAGACTTATATTCATCACTTCTCAGTCCTCAGAAATCTCTTTCATATCTAGTGAAATTTTAAAACATGCCATTTAAAGGGTCACCAACACCTCACTTTGTTCTTTCATGAAATATATTTATATGTGAAAGACATCCAAATCTGTGCATAGCTTGGATTCCTGTTGACTGTGTTACTACAAAACAATTTATGAAAATACTATGTTAGTAACTCCACAAACATAAGCATGCTCTAAATATAATTTATCTAAATGAGCAACAAAGGTTTGGGAGGAGAGAGAAAGGACATCCAAGTCACAAGTTATATCTGTTGCACATAAGTAACAGATTTTGCGATTCTCCCGTGTCTGGCAATTAATTTGAATCAGGTATAACCCTCCCATACATATATATATATGTATATATATATGTATTTAAAATCTTTCCCTCTACCTGCTTTAGCTTTTACTTGAATAAATAATCTTTGCTTAAATAGCTATTTTCCCTTTTAATGTATAAACCCTCAAATCTATAACTGTGTACATATTCCGCCATTTCTTTATCCCCATAATGTTCACTGGTAATATTTTAAGTTTGGTTTATTTTATATTTTAACTAGCTTGGTTACAGTGAATGGTTAGCAATACCATTTTCATTTAAAATTCTTCTCCCCATAAAAGTTATTTTGGACTAGATAAAAATTGGCACAATATATTTCCACCTGTCCCATTAAATATTTTTGAGATTTTATTTTTTTAATTTACTGGAAATTGTTCTTCAGACTTATTTCAGTGAATATTTGAGCATAGACCCAGTAGGAGAAAGTTTTATAGATGTTTTATAGATGTTTCCACCTTTAAGTAAGTTGGCAAAAGTGTGGTATCATCAAAAGATGGTCACATTCTACAAAGTTTGTGAGGAAACTGGATAGGGTAGATCTAACTCTGTCTAGTGAAATTTGTGACCTAGCAGTGTCTGACTAGATTCAGAGACACTGTCAGCTCTGAACTTGAGACTGCTGATGTAAGATGAGAGAGCAATAAGGAATATTGGACCCGGTAGCTACTTTTAATAGCTGTGTTTCAAATACGAGAAATGTTGGTAAAATCCAATCTGACAGCCATCACAGACAAAGACAATAACTAAAAAGGATTAGGGAAAGCCGTGTATACAAGTCATATGAAACTAGGAGGTAAGGTTTTGAAGAGAAGCAAGAGTCAAACAAAAATTATAACAACTATAAAGCAGTAGTGTAGAGCTTCCAGCATGGACAACCTCTTGGATTACAGGATTCTCCAAAACAGAACTCAAAAAGGTGACAGAATCCTTATGACACAACTGTGAGGAAACTTATACATTAATACAGGGACAGAGTTGTTAAAAAGACAAATTCTCAACAGGCTTTTATTCACAAAAGGAGAAGGCCTTGATTAGTGAGACAGAGAAATAATTCTTTACATGAAAGTCTATTTGAACATATGCTAGATACACGTTTGAGCTGTACCAAACTCAAAATGGAGCACTCTACACGTCTTGACAATTACCCTTTCATTCACACTCTGTCCATGAACATGGCAGAGTTGCTGAAATTCATACACAGGAAGGAAAATGCAATGGAATTGCCTTACTATCATCACAGGTAAGAGCTAGAACATAGTGCAATGGCAGTACAACAAAGGTTTGATTTGAGTTTTCAAAAACAAACAGCTGGTATCAAAACCAAAGTCATTCAATCCCATGTGGTTATCTCCTCAGACCAATATTTTTCATGCAGAGGAAGCCAGGGTCCCTGAGGGAATCACAGTGTAGTAACTGTCAGTAACTGTTGGCTATTTAACAGAGACCCTTGTCTGGAAAAAATCAACTGTAGAAAAGAGAGTAGAGAAGTTTGACTGGTGACAAGCAATCTTAAAAGTAAATGATTGCCTGATATTAGCAAGGGAAGATAATTTGACTACCTGTCCTTTTAGCAAGAAATCTTGCAAAGACCAAATGAAGTAGATACTTCAATGTTTCAGTGAACAATTTTTGACAGTCAGAATATTTCAGTTCAGCACCTTGCTTTTTTTTGTATCATTTTAAAGGTATAGTTGTAATTTGATTAATTACAGACACAGGTCTCTTTGCTGCTGATGGCTGTATTTTGTATGCTCTGACATTAAGCTTTTAATATATAAATAGGTAGACTTTGAATGCCATTTGCACGATCTGTAATGTTACTGTGGATCTTTTTTCCCTTTCATTAAAGTATTTTATTATTCAGTGTTTGACATTACAGAGAGTCAGCTTAACGCTACAAGTAGGGCATGGTTTGAGAGCTATTTTACTGCTATTCTTTCTTCTGCTCAGTACATCTTACAGCCTTTGCTATTTAAATAGTGGTCTGTTCCCACACAGAGAAGTGGGAAGTTGTTACAAAGATGATGCTACTTTAACATTTACAGAAATCTCCAGCAATGCTCTGTGCAAGAAGAGATGAAAAAAATCCATTTCCTCAGTGTTTCTCCACATCTTCAAGGTTGCTATAGTTTGTTTCATTGTCAGCTGAATTACTGAGTTCTATATGGCAGATTCAGATGTTAACAACTCTTCAATTTTTGAGTAGGCCCAGCTACCAAACTGTTTTTCATGAGATAAGCAGTATGAATCATACAACACCCTAAACAGAAAAAAAAAAAAGCACAAAATAAAAGATAGTTCATAGTTTATCTCACAAAGAAAATATACCTACAAAAACGTCTTGTTCTCTGTGCAAATGTAATGCCACCATCATCACCATCATCTAGGTATTTCACACAACTCAGCCTTACACGATTTCCTAAGTCCTTCTAAATGTTTCTGGTCAAGTCAATTTTCATAGTAATAAAATCTTTTTTGAATGCCAATACTTTTAACAGTTACACCATTTATTCCATAAAAATTTTCTTGGAAAATGTTATTTACAAGCTGAGTTTCTTTGCTCTGGGCTGACTGCCACCTCATTTTGGCTTACTTCATAAGATTCTCCATTTAAATATGGCTATAAATTGGTATAAATCTCCTGAAAGGTTCTCCACTCAGAAATACAATCTATTTGTCCTCTTCAGCTTCTGAGAAACAACACATCACTGGAATACTCATAGAATGTGTCCTTCGTTCAACAGAGATAATAAGTTTCAGTTACTTAAACTAAGCAACTATTTCCTTTCAAAGAAGATATTATATTTGCCTAATTGCATTTAAGTGCTAAAAACTATAAGGGATAATTTTTCCTGAGAATTGCATTTTTTGGGGTCTTTGCTAGTAAAAGGCCAGCTGCCTGTTGCAAAGGTCAATAGAAAGCTACAGACAGTTTGAGCACTGAATAAAAATTCACAGATTACTGAGCACAGGCACATTTTTGTCCCAAGCAACTCACAGTGAATCTTTCCCGTAAAATTCATATCATTATCACATGCACTAAGTAAGTATGAAAGGTAAATTAGTGATTTTCTGTTATGTTATGAAACAATCAACACTGAGCTGAGCTAAGCAAGAAAGATACTAGTCTGCAGATTTCTGGAAAAGACTTACTGAAACAGCAATACCACCAGCCTTTTTTGTTTGTTTGTTTTGGTTGGTTGGTTTGGTGGGGGTTTTTTTTGCATTTCCTAGTCTCAATTAAAGAGGCCTTTTCACCAGCTTGTTCCAGCAAGATATTCACAGTGCAGATGCTGTGGTTCCATTCCAGTCAGAATAAAGACATGCTACACAACTTTGCCTTTAATTTTTGGCTAAACAAACAGCCAAACAAACAGTAGATGAAACTAATGGAGAGCTTAATTGTATCTATCCATCAAGTCCTAAATTTGTTTCCTCTCAGAATAGCAGACACTGTCTTTAAATCCAAAAGGACTGATGGCAAGATACCAAGTTTAAAATTCTCCCACTGTCATAGGCTGTTTTACTAATTATCCAGATTCCAAGGCAATCATACAACCGTAATCATTCACCTCACGCCTGGAAACATAAGTCTTGTTCTTTTGATGAATATTTATAAGACAGTGTAAAGCAGTCTACTTTCTTTTCGCTTCAGGCAAGACAATTTGGAGTTCATCAATATGTATTACCAAGGACTTTTATAAAAGACACTTCAAAGGAAATTCATCAGGCATTCCTTTTGTCATGATTTCTGTTAGACTGATGCTTCCTTTTGACAAGTATCAATAAATTAACCTCTGATGTCTAGAAACTTGATGTCTTATTCAGAAACTTCCTCACACAGTAAAGTCTGTTCCTTAAGTTTCAGATTAAATTTTTAGCATCTATCCTCTAATTTAAGGATAAAGGAAGACAGAAGAAGCAAATGAGGGACAAAATAATCAATGTATTTATACAGTGGTTCTATGACATATTTTGCTTTCACAGATGACAGGAATTTTCCAGTTCAGAATTTCCATGACCTACATTACTTGTTACTTTTTCCATTTGACTTTTGACCATATTTGGAATTCCTTTAGAAGAAAAATTGAAACTCTTAGTCCCTAGTGCTCAGACTGAACAATAAGCGAATTAAAACCAGATTAATGCAGATACACAGTGTTGAATGACAGAATGTCTCTGTCCCAGTTAAGTATTACTTTTCCTCCTTTAGTTTCCGGCACAAGGGCTCATGTTTCTGGGAAAGAGGGTGGGATTTTAAAGTGCAATAGGAAAAAAAACTTTCTGATTAATATGCAATAAAAATACTTCAATGTTGTATATTGTTTCCTTTCCCCATTTAAAAGTAAATATAAACTTTGTGATCATTTATTTATTTATTTTGCCAAATATGCACGCACAAGCAAACTATCATGGAACATACAAAAATTCATAAACTAGTATGTGATGGCAAATTAAATAGAATTCTCTGTAGAAATGGGGAAAATAATGGGGGGAAAATGATAGTTTAAAATTGTTCTGTTTAACTTTTTTAAATAAGAAATTGAATTATTGTAAGAGTACTATATTGATGTGTGCGCGTGATTTGCAATTTTAGTTTCAAAATGAAGGCAAGTATTTCCACTAGTAAAAGTGAACTCTCCAGTCATGCTACGCCATAGTGAGCCCATATACCATGACCAGGCTGCTCTCAGATCCCTGGCAGCAGAAGCAGCAGCCTGAAGGGTTGTCCATTTCAGCCTTCATTAAAGTACAAGTTGCAAGTCCCCAGATTTTCTGCCATGCCTGGTGCTATGTTTGTACCATTAATGAAAACATCTTGAAATACAGTTTCTTGTCAGAATGCAATCTACAGACTGACAGTCTAGTTTGAGTGTGCACTGTGGGAGGTGAGGAACAATGGTCTTTGTTCTCCTTCTAAAACATATATATTGTGATGAGCATTTCAAAATGTTAGGCCTTCTTAAAAACATTCGTAAAGGAATATGAGAAAAAATAATTTCCCTTTGTGGGTGTTGACTAGAATAGTGCAGTAAAATCAACATGAAAGCTGACAAATGTTGATTTATCATTTAGATTTAGCTTGTCTGGATCAAGATGCAAACTGCACAAGAGACTTTCTGAAGTCTCCCCAAAAAGAAGCTGGAAAAAACAGCCAATACTCCCTTGACAATAGACTTAAAATACAGTAAGTCACGGATAGCAAAAGACTTGATGAAGGAACTTGCACAGAGCAGCAATTATATGGAGATGTCCTGAAAATGAACTGACAGACTTTTTGTCATTGGATTTGAGTTTTGTTTAAGACTTTATTTTTATCTTCTGAGGATACAGAGAGACTTTGTAAATCTACAGAAGACAATAGAATAAGAACCTCAAACTAGTAAATATTAAAAAAAAAGTTGCAGAATGTAATATCTGAGGTAGAACTAATTTTTGTGTATTTGGAAAGTAAAGTAACTTGATAGAAGAAGGTAAAGAAATTCTGATGGCTGATACTCATCAACTGCATAGTACTTAAACTGAAAAAAGTAACATGCCATGGCACATGAACAAGGTTTACTATCCCAAATTGGCAAGCTGCTGTGCCTTGATCTCAGCTAAATTGGATTGTTTACTAATGGAAATAGAGGAAAATTTATTTTCTCAATCTTTCTCTGAAAAAAAATCTTTATTTTCCTCATAAATATATCCTTTCTGCCACATGAAGTGCTTAATGTTTAGATTTGAAATGTTGGTTATTGTGGACATTTAATTAGAATAAGTCACTGCCTAAATTATTGTGTTTAATGTGTTGCTCTGAATAAATATTTAATATGGTACCTCAGGTGTTCCTGTCTTAGGATTTTGATATCTATATCCTAATTACAGCAGAGCAGTTGTAATACTGAAGCTTATGACACAGCCAGTAGAATTTCTAAGGAGAAGTTCAAGATGGATTTTAAAATATTCATGCAAGGTTAAACTGTCAAGTCTTGTGAAAATTCAGGATGAAAATAGGTAACTATCACCTGATGTTACTTCTGTTAAATGGGTGCATATTAATAGATGGATGAAACTTCCCTAGGGCTCAGTTTATGACAGAAAACGTCTCTTTCAGCCTCAATTAAAAAAAATGTAAAACCCAAACAATGCAAGTAGGGGGAATGACTTATGACAGTCAGTCTCCAGAGAGATTATCTTCCTGAACTTCTGATGCTCCTGGCATCGTGTTTTCAATTTGACGCAAAGTTTTAAGATTAGCAACAAGAAACAGCACCCTTGAGTGACCCTTGAATGAAAACACATATCAAGTAAGTCCTACACCTTGGACCTCTCTTTTTCATGTAATTCTCTGTCTTGCCTACTCTTTCTTTGGCATCATGATTTTTACAATCAA
This sequence comes from Aegotheles bennettii, assembly GCA_013398125.1. Classification (NCBI taxonomy): domain Eukaryota; kingdom Metazoa; phylum Chordata; class Aves; order Caprimulgiformes; family Aegothelidae; genus Aegotheles; species Aegotheles bennettii. Next base: position 127,251 of record VZRW01008045.1, on the reverse strand, counting down.
TTTAACATATTCAGCTTCACATGTCAGTGCAGAAGATTTCTCTTTCCTCCCGGTTCTTTGTCTACCAGGTAGGACATGCTTCAGTGCCTGACTCCAGGAGCTAAACCACTGCAGCCTGAGGAAAAAATTAAACTTAGCTTGACTGTGTCAGATACTTCTACTTCATGAAATATTTTGAGTTGTAAATCCTCTTATTTCCTGCAGTGGCACAACTTTGAGTCTGATGGAATGGGAATTGAAGGTCATGTACACTTTATATTTTCCTTTGATGGGTTTACACGCTTGCTGTGTAAATGGATTGCAACTTCTAGGCTTTGACTCTACCTTCTTCATCCATCGCATATGGATCCAGGGTGCTTACCTGAGCCCTGGCACGTGAGCACAAAAAAATGGTATGCAATGATACTTGATAGAGCTATTCTCACATCCTGGAGAACTGAATTCAGTGAATTTGAGATGAGTGTTTTATGAGGTGCCTGCAACAGAAAGAAAGGACTGAGAAGGAAGCAGTATCTATAACATGACTAAATCAATCCCAAGTTAAAGATAAAAGCTTGACTTATTTGTTAAATCTATAAAAGTCTTGTCCTGTTATTTAAGACTTCCAACAGAGTTGGAAAAGCTGATATAAATACCTTCCCTACTAAAAAAAGAGGTTGAACAAGACCTAGCCACTATCACAGTTCTAAAACCACTTGGAAATAAAAGTTTGTAAAACATAAAATCATAGTACAAACAGGTATCAATTTGCTGATTTTCACATGTGTTTGTACATTTAAAAATATGCAAGGACAAGAAGGATGCTGGATCAAATGCCCTTTTAAAACTTGTATCAGGTTGTCTTTTCAAGATCTGCAGATAGCAAAAATAAATACATGTCCTCAATTTAAGTTTTAGTGATAAATAGTATTCCTTCATTAGTCATTTTTAGTTGCCCACACTGAACATAGAAGAAAACAAAAGTAAAAATATCAGAATTTGGAAAATAATTAGGGTAGAATTCTGCTTTTCTGTTCTAGAGGTTTTGTATTTACTCTTCCTTTTTACATTACATTTCAGAGACTTTGTATCAACAGCTTGCACATCTGGTTAAGAAACAGCAGGAAAAGATAAAAATGTGTGAGTGTTTTCATGCCACTTTTCCTTTCATTGGAATATTTAAAAGCTCACTAATTCCAAACTACCTGATGTAGGTGACTTTTGATGTATATCAGGGCACTTCTCCTTTGTATAAACTGCTCTGAGCACTGTAGTCTCACAGAGGAATAAATTGAGATATTCAGGACATTGGAAAAGCCATAATACTCAGTGTCTTCAGATTTGCACTTCCAGTTACAATGGTAGTGTATGGCGATGGTAGAAAACATGTCAGAATATCAACTAGCACAGCAGTTTGATGAACTTTTGGTTATCTCTGTTTACACTTACGACCATTTTTGCATATTTATTGAGCTTATTTGAATAGAGTCAAGACATTTAAATGATGTTACTGTTGATAGCAAAACAATAAGATTATGTAAAGGGACTGTAACACCTCATATATGAGGAAAGATGAAGAGAGCTAACACTGTTGAGCCTGCAGAAAAGAAAGTACAGGGGGATCTTATCAAGGTACAGAAATACTTAAAGGGAGCATGCAAAGAGGATGGAGACAGGCACTTCTCAGTGGTGTCCAGTGACAGGACAAGAGGTAATGGGCTGTTATAGTTTGAGGGGACAGGCAAAAATCTTATGGCTTTTGCTGCAAGGACCCAATGAAGGAGAGGTGGAGTTTAGGACCCTGTTGTGAAAAGGGGTCTGGGGTATCGGGTATCAGTATTCCCTCCCATTTCTTGCCAAGCTCTATAAAGCCACAAGGACAGGAAGTTGCTCTCTCTTGCACGCTTGTGCGCCCTCTGTCTCTCCTGCGCTCCTTTTCCTTCCTGATCGCCACGTGGAGCCAGCCCGGAGGAGAGGCCCAGCCTTTGTTTCCAGCTCTCCACATGCTCTGTGGCATCTGACTGCATCGGGTGCTTGGGGGGTTTTGAACTCTCTTTTCCCCATTGGCTTTGCAGTGGAGGACTTTT
>VZRW01008045.1:90457-125176 GCA_013398125.1 Aegotheles bennettii | reverse complement strand
AAGCAAACTCTATCTCTGAGTTGTGGCTTGCCCTGGCCCTTTCTAAACCGGGACATGGGCACAAACTGAAATACAGGTTCCCTTTGAACATCAGAAAAAGCTTTTTTACTGTGAGATTGATGAAGAACTGGCAATGGTTGCCCAGAGAGGTTGTAGAACCTCCATCCTTAGAGATTTTTAAAAAAATGTCTAGAGATAGTCCTGAGCAAATGGGTCTAGGTGGCCCTGCTTGAGCAGGGGGATTGGACAAGGTGACTACCAGAGGTGATTTTTAACCTCAACCATTCTGTGTTTCTGTGAGTCTATGGAGAAAAATATTTAAGAGAAAGTAGAAACAAATGCAGATTTAGAATTGAAGGTTTTCTGTGTTATTGTTAAATGTTTGTGAACCTGACATAGAAGATTTTGTGTCAAATGAGCAGTCAAGATCAGGAAGCATTGATCTTTACTTTATTTGTTTCTTCAGAGCAATTCTGTGAATAATTTTAACTTACAGATTTGTGTATGTAAAATGCAATGAAGTATCCATGTGGAAAAGGAATTGGCCTCAACACAAATAAGTTAGGTGAGAGGTCAAGAAGAGAAGATTAGAAAACCATTCTCTGGAGTGTTAGAGGCTTTTATTTCTCTAAGATCTACAGATCTCAAGCAATGAGCTCCAAAACTATATCCTACCACACATTATTTCCTTACATTTATTTTTTTTATATTACAATTATAGGTACTGTTAGAATTCCCTAATAGCTCATTAAGCAATGGTCATCACCTGTTTGTTTCTTCCTCTGCAGTAGTTTCTTCTTTCAGTTGAATTTTAGGTGATCAGATTCCTTTTCATTTTTTTAATTCCCCTCTCTCTCTCCCCCCCTACCCAATTCACATAGACAGATCTAGGTTATAATATCAGAAGAATACTGGTCAAAGAAACATGCCTTGCATGTGCAACAAATTATGTGATCTGCAATGACTTGGTTATTTAGGAAACTTGTTCTACTATATAAAACCAGCATACAAGAAAATTCTGTTTGGTGAACAGCTGCCCCCTTTGCCCTAGCTGCTGCATCAATAAAGTAAATTTGTACATCATGACCTTTCTTTTTGTGTTCCAGTTGGGGCTGTATGTATTTAAAATCCTAAAATGCAATATGGAGCTGAATGGAGAGAAAAATATATCTGTCATCAGTCATGCTGCTGAAAAGACAAGCTGTAGTATTCTTTACTAGTGGCTGCCCAGCTCAGAGGTAGCCAAGGGAAGAATAAATGGTGAGCTCATCTTCTGGGTCTGTTAGGATGGGATAGAGTTTCCCAATAAGCTAGAGAGGTGAGCTGTTGTTATCAGCATCTACTGCTGCAGTTCAGCTGTTTGGACTTAATGCTTTTAAGGATATCTAAGTTTGTGCTCTGGTATAAGATAATACAGAAAAAACATGTGAATACATATTAGAAATAGAATAATATGCAATTTAGTATATATGAGTAAGTAAAAGCACATGTTGTTGTAATTATAGGAAGTCAAATAGGAAGATAAGGTTCAGAAAAAGAAAGAAACCAAGTTTGCCACAAGATATTAGAAATTGAGATTAATTGCCAATGAGCCTTTCATTTCTAATGACACTCCACAGTGTACTTCATGGTGTTGTGATCTTACCATGCTTGGGTTTGTCATGGTGGCACATGTGTAGTTGTATGAACTGCAGCTGGGTTATGTGCCATTCACAACCTGCATGCAAAGGCAATCCACAGGAAACATTTAACTCTTCAGAGACAAATATCTCGAGACCCTGCCTAGATATTACATTTGACATCAGTAGAAGGCTTGCTGACACTCAGAGTAAGAGTCTACAGTTCAATGAATGCATCAACAGACAGATCCATATTATCTGTGAATCATACCATTATTATCAGCACAGGACAGAGTGTATAACACTGCTATGTAAGCTGTGTATCAGCATTGAAAACTGCAAAATAGCCAAAGATATGCTTGTTCCCTTCATGTCCATGGTCTAGTTACACTTTGTACTTAACCAAAAAAGCTTTTTATTTCTTGATGTATCTGAGCATCAAATACCTTCCTAAACTTTTTTTTTTTTTTAAATGGTTGAAAAATAAGATATCCATAAAAACATTCTAGCTTTTCATATATGGATTAGCAAGTTTCAAAGTATACCAAGACAGGTCGAATACACTATGATTAGGGTGAAGTGGAGTTACAAGTAGAAAGCAAAACACTACTGACCGTCATGCTTTTGGTTTTTGGCTGACATTTTGTGTTTGTGAAAAAGGAAGACAGGTGGGAGAAAGCAAGCTCCCCTTGCCCCACTCCACACACACCCCCCCCAAAAAAAAATGGGGGGATTTTTAGGAGCTTTCTCCTGAGATCATGTAGATATGTGTTCTTTTAAAATTTCATTCAGAGAGGATTTTTGTAATCTTAATCAAGTGGTCATGGTATGTAGTATGTCACCTGCTTCTGACCTGCAGATCAAAGAAATTATGAAGCTTGTCTTTAACATCTGCAATTATAACCTCCTGCATTTTTGCATACTTTGACTAGATTACATTTACAAACACTTCAGATATCTGTGTCCAAGCAGATTAGCCATAATTTGTATTTTTCAGGGAGCTTCATAAGCTGTCCTCTGCATAACTGGAATACAGTTATATTTATCCTGTCATTAAATAAAATTTATCTACTTAATGCTTTCATCCTTTGGGCCTACAACAATTAACAGGACAGCATAAAACAAGTAGATTCACATACACGCCTGAAACTCAGAGTAAAACAAAGTTACTGTTTCCTTAAATTGTATGTTCTTTTATTCTTGGGAGGTTTTAATAACATTTTTTGAGGTTTTTTTTCACTTTTATTTATCATAGTTATATCAGGTAGACACTAGGACTGCTGAGCTACCTTGAAAATACAGTTAAGCTTTCTGAAAAAGAAAATTACTATGTGATATACCTGGTGTATTAATTATGCTTTAGTCCAATGATTGATTACACTGTGGAGTGGGAATTGCTCTCAACCCTCTCCCCTTTGAGATTCTGCCACAAACTTATCATTAGAGCACCTGTACCCTCACACAGGCATTCCATGATACCATCACTGGTTTTAATCTTCCTGTAATTTTGGGAACGTGCTATATGCTCTCCAAGGTGCAAGAAGGACATGTTGTACCCATTAACCTTTCCACACAATGAGTGTTTGTTGCATCCAGCAGTCTGACAGAGGCCCAGTCAGCTGCTGGGTATGACCAAGCAACAAAATGCATGTGTTTTGTACAGCATATGATATCCGCTAACAACCTGAAAGTCAACTTCCTCATGGAGTGAATTTAGAGTGAACAAATTAAAGCTCATGTAGTAAATAAATCATCATGATAACGTCTGCTTGTGTTTGCTAAAGGAATATGGGAACCTTGGAGAGTAAAACATGAGCATTTTAAGGGCTGTCTCAGTGACAAACTGTATGAAGTAGACAGATATAAGGAAAATATCTTGTAGTGGTGAATTTTTCATTAGAAGTCAATAGACTCTGTAAAGCTGTCAAATGTTAACTAGTTTACCTTCTGCTTTTGCAAAAAGGTTAATGGATACAGCACATTTGCTAGTGTGACACTGAAAAACAAAGCATGACAAATGGTATGTCCTTGTATTTGTTTTGCACCTTTTTAAAATTTTTTAATTATTATTTTTTTTTAAGCCTACTATATATAACAGTGGCTAGAGCATGAATTGATATTAGGGCTGTCTAAAAAGCCTGACCCAAATACAAAATATGACATATGGCCCTCATGAAGTCCCAGGAGATGGATTTTCTCAAGACTACATATGAATGTAGTGCTGAAAGCCCTGGTACGCTGCCCATTAAGTTCTTCTGAACTTGTGAAGATCATGTTTTTTCTTCTTTGCTTTGTCTATTTAAAATGAGGGCTTGCAGGTCAGAGACTGTCTCCAGCAGTTTCATGAACCAAGTACCACAATGAAGCTTTGATTTTTGTTGAGTCTTCTAGGCATGACTATAATACAAATAATAAAAATCGCACTTTATCTGAAGTGTTAGGCTCAAATTCTGCGACGACACATCTAACTCACTATGGGAATATTTTTCTAAACTTCTAATACACTATTCAGTATAAGCTTTGTCAGGAATGAGTAGGACTAGACTTTTAACTTGTAGCTTGCAAAATATTTATCTGCACTCTTTATCGTTACTATGACTTGTTCGGTGAATGTCACTGGACCTAGAATTTACAAGTGAGTAAAGTTAAGGACTGGATATTAGCTAGTATCTTTTATGAGCTCCATGATGTCATTCAAGAATTGGATGAATTGTTCCCACTTAACATACACAATAAACAAACAAGAAGACTAATTAGTCAAAGAAAAAAAAAAGCCCCAAGTGTCCAAGGAAAAAACCAGTTCATATGACTGCAAAAAACTTCCATCAAATTTTGTGAAAAATCAGGGGTGATTGGTAGATGGGGTCACTTAGCATTTCTCACTTGCCCAAATCCCTACAGAAGTACTATTTAATTACAGAACTTCTCTTCCTCTGTTGCCTACTTGGGGAGAGACACACTCCACTCAAACTAAAATCTTTGGATAATTTATATATCTTGAGAAAAAAAAACTATTACTTGTGATTTTCACACCAGACTAGATGGTATTTTGTGGCCTAAAACTCTATCAAATTATGAGTAAGGTCACTCATCTTTTGCACCTTTTAATCCTGTGATTTAAAATGTATATGATCAATATTTCAAAATGGAAAACGCTTAGGTCAGACTCTCAAGTGATAAACAGAAGAAGTGGCATTAAAAAGTGACACTCATAGCTATATAAAATCTGGTTTGTGTTGTTTATTTCACCTTTTTAAAGCACAAGAACTTCCATCAGGCATTGAATGGCTGCTTGCATGAACTTCAGAAATCTTTTCCAACACTGATGGTACTCACACAGTAGAAAAATTATAAATAAGAGTAAGGAAGTTAAGTTCTGTTAAAGTTATCCTGTGCACATGGGACATAGTGTTTCTCAGAGGTTTACATAGTGAAAAAATATGGGCTAATTTTCATGGAAACTATATCCCTGCCTAATTACAAATCCCTGCTTTAGAGTGTGGTGTCTTTTAAATAAAAGTCTCTAGATTCTTTCATGTGAAGAAACAAATATTTCTTTTGCCTTCCTCCTTCATGTCCTAGTAAATATCTGGCCCAATTTTTTTGTTAAAACGTTCTGAAGAATGCTCACCCTGAAGTACAGCTTACCAGGAAAATTATTACCTCAGCTCTTAAAGTTTATTGAAGTAATAGGTTATTGAAAACAGAATAACCTAGAGAAGCACAAATGCCACAGTGAGAAGAGCAACATCTTATTAATAATGGAGTATTATCTGTATTTGAATCTTGAATAAGATCAGAAGAACATTCTCGTTAAGAAAATTTTTGTATTTAGAAGAAGTGGAAGATGGTTACCACAAAAATTTTTTTACTATGTGTCTTAAAGTTGTTTTCAGTAAATTTAATGTTTAAGACTTGAATTGTAACTAACGTCACTCATGACACCAACTCCCTTTGAGGAACTCTACCCTCGCTCTTTTGGCAGCATGCCCTTTCTCATCTGAAGAGGTAGACGAGGAAATACAGAGTATGGAAGAGACTTTGTCTTAATTGTGCATGAACACTGTACTAGATTATTTCAAGTAAGTATTTCCTTTATTTTCGTCCATCTCTCTTTTCACTTTTTAATGTGTTATTTTTATTTCTCACTATTACCTTGAAACATTGCTATCACTAGGAGTAATTTCAGATAAGCCCTTTCCTAGTGATTGGTTAATATATTCATTTCTAACATGACTGTAAATCTAGCAACAGTAGCTGCTCTTCTCTGAAACAAAAAAAAACTCCAGGTTTTTCTATATAATTCAACATACCAAGATACCAAGTGGAAAACAATTGGTACAGTTAATATAATTAATCTATTTTAAAAAAATGTACTCAGCTAAAACATATACATTTTCCTGCTTGTAGACTTTGATGTTTCATTGACATGGAAACTCTGATGACATTCTTTACAGGTGTTGTATAATGTTATTGACAAGAATAGTGTTGCTTATATAAGCAAAATCATTGTGTGCAAGATAGATTCGTATCTACATGTCCTTGTTCATGTAGTATGATCCTACTTACTTCAGGCTACAGTATCTGATCCATAGCTATCAGCATTCAGCTGGCAGCTTGATTTAGAAAATATAGCCTGAAAATAGCTTAATTCCACATATATTACTTTCTGACTGCTGCTGTGATTGCTCAGCCAGAGTCCAACTGTGGAAATGTTAAAACTATTCATCAGGCATGAATATTCATCAGAGTGGTATTCTTAGTTTCCTATACACCACTGAGATGGAAGACACAGCATCTAGGTGAGAGGTGTGAATAAACCCTTCAACTCTCTTAAAAAGTAAAATCCCCTATGCACACACTCAGATACATCAGGAAATCCAGTGAATCAGGCCTGTGCTGTTGAAAGGTAATACCTTCTGAGTCCTCCTGGTGTAGCTGTATTCAACATGCTATTTGTCATAACAGGGAACCACTCCGAAAGAAAATGCCAATCCCTAATAATTGCAAAATCATGACTCAAGCTTCTCAAATCCTGAGCTCAGTTTAAAATCATGAAAGTTTTTTAAAGGGTTTATTTATACTTGCTTTTGCATACTCAAGTCTTTAGGGACTAAATGACAAATTAAAACATGCTGCTTCTAAATAGAGGCTGAGACTGACGAGCAATCAGAGGATCTAGAGCTTAAAAAAAAGCCAATAAAACACAAAGACTTGTAAAACTGAAGCTAAAATGGTGAAACTGCCTTACTATAAATGTTCGTTGACTTCAGCAGGATTTTGGTCCAGCCACAAGGAAAGGCATATGATCTCAAAATCCAATTCTGTAACCCTTACTAATCTCATACCACATATCCTGTTGAGTTCAAAAGATGACATAGGGTGAAAACTTTGTATCTTGCATCCTGAATAAAAAAATGCAGGGCGAGGTTCGCTGCTTCCAACAGTGCAGTTTCTGACGCTGCATCATGCATGATGTCTCTCAAGGCTGAGTCCTGGCACCAGACCCACAGTTGGCATAAGCCAATAGAACTGCATTGATTTTCGTGGAGCTGCAGTATTTGACATCAACTAAGGATAAGGTCCATTAACTTCCTATTGTCTCTAGAGCATCTGACCATAGCTTTGCCCTGATACATATTCGTATGGTAATGGAGCTAATACAAAAATCATTGTTTGGCAATATTCCACAAGAATAAAATCCACATTGTGGCAGAAGTGCTGTGCACAGACTATATGCCATTTGTGTCCCAGGTACTTTTTCTATACAAGACTTGTATAAGACTTTTCTTTAGGACAAGATTCAGCTCCTATTGAATATTTGTCCAAGGAGAAAAACAGACATACAAGCAAACAAATAAGCCAGGCATAAAGCATTTTCCTAGTGTTATCTTGAATGAATGCAACAAAAAGTACTGCTTTGAAAACAATGTGCTTAATGTAATTCTTTGTCACTTACAATTTATGATTTAGGTATGTGAATATGATATTGGAGGGAAAAATTATGTAGCTGGTTTATATTAGCATGAATTAAAAGGGGTTTAGCAGTAAAAGAACATTTACATTAAAACAAACTCTTTTTCAACAGAAATCCAAATAGAGTCCTAAAACTACCATGCTTTACTTGGTCTTTGCTTGACAGGATAGCTTTACTTATTCTGTGACTCCACAACTATCATTACAGACATTTATCTTCTGGCATTATTGTGCTTTTCTAAAACTTCCCAGAAAGTTCAATGCCACTTTAAAGAGTTCACAGTATTATCACCAATAATTAACAGATACTCTGTCTACTGTCCTGCCCATAAAAGGAGAGTGCTACCTATCCTGTAATTATCAGGGTAAAATGCCTACAAGGATAGAGGAGACATTTTTATTTCCTGTACATTACTCAATACTTTTCTTTTTGGGTGTCTGTTTGTTTGGTTTTGTGTGTGTGTTTTTGTTGTTGTTTTGGGTGTTTTTGTTGGGTTTTTTTGTATGTGTTTGTTTTGGTATTTTTTCCTGAAGATTAATATTCCTTACCCATGGAATGTGTGCAATGTGTGCAACGAAGGTGCCATTCAGGAAGATTGAGAGGATAGACATAAATATATTTAAGAGGTGTCACTTAGGCAGCCTCAGCTTATATTACTCCTGGTATATCTACTCCAGCCTTGAATAATAAAGAAAATTATGTGGGCTTCAACTTGAAACTCTCACATTGTAACAGATAATTTTCATTGCCAGAGTATAATGACTTCCAAAATATTTTTTCTGTCAGTTCCTCTTGTTCTACCATGTACCAATGTCCTGGTTTTCTGGGAAAAAAAATTAAAATATTTTTTCTGTTTAGAAAGATTGTAGTTTTGAGAGACTGTACAGTCCAATTCTTTGAGAACAAAAGAGGTAAGATGTCCTGGCATGCAGGTTTCCATAATGACCAGAGTCAAAGGTAGTTTTTAACCATGTAGGTGTAGTGGGCCAGGAGGGGTGAAGGCCAAGGAAGCTGACGCAAGCTGCCCAACCAAAGTATTCAATACCATAAATGTTGTCCTCACTATAAATCGGAAGTTTGCTGGGATGTGAGGGCTTCCACCATGGCTGCCTTCCTAAGAGTGGCACATCTGTCCTCTCTGGCTTGTCAGTTGTCCCATGCCTGAGGCCTGCTCCTCCGCTTGCTGTGACCACTATGTTCTTGCTGGAGTTGTTGTGCTCACTGTGTTGTCACCCAGCCCTCACTGCTAGAAGCGCACAGCTTGAGACTGCTATCTGGTACTGAGTATAACATTGTATCTTCTATTAGTGTTGGGGTTAATATTAGTTCATTATGATTATAATAAGTGGAATATCTCCCTTATGAGGAGAGACTGAGGGAGCTGGGTCTCTCTAGCTCGGGAAAGAGGTCACTGAGGGGTGACCTCATTAATGTTTATAAATATGTAAAGGGTGAGGGTCAGGGGGATGGAGACAGGCTCTTGTCAGTGATGTCCAGTGATAGGACAAGGGTGAATGTGTGCAAGTTGGAGCATAGGAGGTTCCGGGTGAACATAAGGAAGAACTTTTTCACTGTAAGAGTGACAGAGCACTGGAACAGGCTGCCCAGAGAGGTTTAGGAGTTTCCTTCTCTGGGGACATTCAAAACCTGACTGGATGCATTCCTGTGTGACCTGCTCTAGGTTGTCCTGCTCTGGCAGGGGGGTTGGACTAGATGATCTTTCGAGGTCCCTTCCAACCCCTATCATTCTGTGATTCTGTGATTCTGTGATTCTGTGATTCTTAAATCTGTTTTCATTTCAACTCACACATCTCCTTTCCTTTTCGTGATTCCCCCTTTCAGGTGGGGTTGCGTGATAGAGCAGCAGTCCAAACAGCAATAACCAAGTATCTGGTAATAAAATAGTATATTAGCGATCCTCTAGTCTGCTAGGACATGTTATGAAATTGGGACCCATGTACTCAGGTGCTCTCAGCAGAGGAAGAACACAAACTTGTCTCATCATTTTTCTAACCCATGAGCTCTGAGCTAAGTTACACCCAGTACTAATGGTTTCTTGAGGACGGATCCCTGCCTTAATTTGATTCAAACAAATGAGCAATTTGGAGATGACTGAAACTGTATTTCTGGCTGATGTGGGCAAGAAGATATCAAATAATGAAATATATCAAACAAGCTAGAAACTGTACACTAAAATAATAGCACTGTAGTTAGGGAGAACTCGTAAGATATTTTAAACTCTAAAAGCCCCATTTCCAGAAGAATTTTAGTTACAGAGGATCATTAATTCTACTGAAAGCCAAAGGGTCTTAGGCTAGATTGATTTCAGTAGGAGTTAGTCACTTTGAAAATCTCATTAGGGTACCTGTCTACATCTTTACACTCCCAACTTAAATGTTTTTAACATTTAGCTAAGTCCCTTTTCAAAATGAAGGCTTAGGCTCTGAAACTACATAGACTTAGGTTGTTAAAGATATTTATTATCTTGCAGCGATTTCAGTGGAAATGAGGAACCTAGATGCTTTTCAAAATTCTAACTGCTATCAAAGTTAAAACTGAAAAATGTGGTTAGGTAACAAACGGATTTGTATCATCTCAGATTATACAGCATGTTTCCCTGACCATTATTTTTTTCACTTTGCAATGAAAGCTGTATTCTGTTCAAAATTGAGCCATTCTTTTCCATGTTTGTGTATGAAACAGACATACTGCTCTAGTGCAGAAAGAACAGAAAGAAATGTTCTAATCGGGAGAAATGCATGAAGACTCAAGAGCAGTGAGCTTTGCCATCTCATCTGACATGTATAATGGCTCAGAAGGACATCACACATCCCACACACAACAACTATAATGGCTCAGAATCAGCATGCAGTGCCACTGCATGACACACTGAGCAGCTCAGAGCAATAGGTTTTGCCGTCACATTACAGGGGTTCACATATGTATAGACATTTCTCTCAATTTTTATTTAGGGTAGAAGAAAAAAAAATAGTTTGGGAGAAAAGAAGAATGGGTCTGGGTTCAATGTTCAAACATAGTTCCAGGTTAGGGTGCACATTTTGTATATGACCCGATCACTCAAGAGCTACATTAATTCATGGAGAGTTTGGGATTGCTTGTTTATGCTGTTTCTAAGAGGATTTATGTTTAACATAGGATTTCTGCAAAATGCTTTGTGGTCTCCTCAGTTTCTTTTGGAAAATAACTAGATTGAATGGAGCACTTTAGAAGATATTTCATTTCTTGGCTTTTAAAATCAATAATTTTCACATTGTCATGAATATTTTTTTTAGAAGCCTTGGCAGCTATTTTTGTTCATTGTAATTGTGACTATAGGTGAAGATGGAGTACCTTTCTCTCATTATTAAGAGCTTAGTAGCTCTGAGCTAAAGGCTGCAATTCTTCATGTCACCACTGTGGTGGCAAATAAGATTTTCCATTTAGTTCCTAGTAACCTCATTTATCAAGGACACAGTATTTCAAGTTTATAAAGATTTAAGGCAAACAAAACTGGACTTTTAAATGCTTCTTTTGCCATAAATTGAATTAATCCATTAACAATGAATTAATCTAATGGAACATTAACAGTTATGATATGCTGGCCTATTTCAGACTTTGTGTAAAGGTTTGTGAAGTTAATATAAATGTTAAATCATCTTTTCATTAAGGACAGTTTCAGCACACTGCCAGCACACTCTCATACACTGATATGAGTTTCACCCAAAATTATGTATATATTTTTCTCCATGGATTTTTCCCCCTTTCATTATAGTTTATGTTTTTAATTTGTGCATGTGTGTGCATGCACACAACAATCAGGAGTATGGATCATATGAAAACTGTCACAGATGTTTAAAAAACTGTAACAGAAAAGTTCTGTTAAAAAAGTGATGTTTTCAAGGTTTTGTTGAGGTATTTATTATTTTTTTTGTCCATTTTCTCTATTTTTCCCAGTGATGGTTGAGATAGAAAAGGTCATGTTAGCAGATAAGAAATGTTAACTCCCTCTCAATCTTCATATGACATGCCTTCTGCGCTCGGTGACTAACCTTCACTTCGATGGATAGTTCATGCTGGTGGGCTCTGGCTGAAAATTTTAATCAATGCAAGTGTAGAAATTTGACTGAAGCACTTTTGTACACACTATCTTAGTCAATCCTGGTTTTTTGCTGGTTTGTATGATCCTGACTGAAACCTATAACTGCTGGAATTAGCTTCAGGTTTGTGATATGATGCAATTTAAAATTCAGTGAAAGCATGAAATTGCAAGTGACTCACAAAATGAAATTAACATAGCTCAAATATTATCCAGTGTACTGTGTTTTCTTCTGCCTTCTCTCATATCCATTTTTGTTCCTTTAGAGTTCTTGAGAAGCATTTGAAAATTTGGGGTAGGACAGCACTTTTCAATCATGATGCAAACACTTAGGGATCTCTGAACAACAAAAACTTAGATTAGACATGCTAGTAAGATTATACAAATATTTTTATTCTACTATTCTCCTGTTGAGTCCAAACAGCAAAAAAAGTTATACATTATTATAGTGGAGATTATGGTTCTGAATAAAACTGAGTCATGTCCCACCATGGAAAAGGCTGCAGTAAGAATCATTTTTTATGTCTTATCAGAGTGGGGAATTCCATGATCTTTGTTGTTATTCTGAGCACTTTCTGTCTGTGCTTTAGACAAATTGTCTTTGAAAAGTCATGAAGAACAGAAGTGCCTGACAACTGGAAGAAAGCCAGTGTCACTCCAGTCTTTAAAAAAGGCAAGAAGGAGGACCCAGGAAACTACAGGTCAGTCAACTTGACCTCCATGCCTGGTATAGTGACAGAACAACTCATTCTGAATGTCATTTCAAAGCATATGGAGGAAAAGAAGGTTATCAAGAGTATTCATCATGGGTTCACCAAGGGGAAATCATGCCTGATCAATCTGATAACCTTCTACGGTAGCATGCCTACCTGGGTAGATCACGGGAGAGAAGAGGATGTTGCCTATGATGACATCAGCAAGGCTTTTGACATGGTCTCCCATAGCATCCTCATAGGGAAGTTTAGGAAGCATGGGTTAGATGAGTGGACAGTGAGGTTGATTGAGAACTGGCTGGATGGCACAGCTCAGATACTTGTGATCGGTGGCGTGGAGTCCAGTTGGAGACTTGTAGCTAGTGGTGTTCCCCATGGGTCAGTACTGAATCCAGTCTTGTTCAACATATTCATCAATGACCTGGATGAAGGGACAGAGTGAACCCTTGGTAAATTTGCTGATGATACCTAACTGAGAGGAGTGGCTGATACACCAAAAGGCTGTGCTAACATTCATCAAGACCTGCACCTGGAGAGGAATAACCCCAGGCACCAGTACAGGTTAGGTGTTGACCTGCTGGAAAGCAGTTCTGGGGAGAAGGACATGGGAGTCCTGCTGGACAACAAGTTGGCCATGAGCCAGGAATGTGCCCTTATGGACAAGAAGGCATTCTGGGGTGCATTAAGACGAGTGTGGCCAGCAGGTTGAGGGAGGTTCTCCTCCCTCTCTACTCTGCCCTGGCCACATTTGGAGTATTGTGTTCAGTTTTGGATTCCCCAGTTCAAAAAAGACAAGGAGCTACTGGAAAAAGTCCAGTGAAGGGCTGCAAAGATGGGGGACTGGAGGGGACTGGAGCATCTCTTTTATGAAGAAAGGCTGAGATGAGACACCCGAGTCTGTTTAGAGAGAGAAAAGCTGAGAGGGGATCTTATCAACACTTATAAATATCTACAGGGCGGGTGTCAAGAGGATGGGGCCAGACTCTTCTCAGTGGTGCCCAGCAACAGAACAAGGGCAACAGGCATAAGTTTGAACACAGGAAGTTCCATCTGAACATAAGTAAAATGTCTTTACCTTGAGGGTGACAGAGCACTGTAACAGGCTGCCCAGATAGGCTGTGGAGTCTCCTTCTTTGAAGATATTCAAAACCCAACTGGATGTGATCCTGTGTCACTTGCTTTAGGTGAAATTTCTTTAGCAGGGGGGATGGTCTCCAGAGGTCCTTTCACACCATTCTGTGATTCTGTGAAATGTTCAGCAATTTTGAATTTATTCTTCCTTTTGTTAATAAAATTACTTCCAGTCTTTCAATATGCTCATTCATTCAAATTCAGGAAGAAACTGAAACTTAATGAAACATTTTAGATCATGTATATCTTGTTAATTCCTCCTTAACTTGATTACAGAAAAAGAGAGAATCAAACTTGAAGAGTTAATTTTTGCCTTTTATTTTTATTTTAGTTCTGCACATTTCTCAGAAGATGTCTGTAGCTTATGTTTTATATGATAAATTTATTATTTTTATACTTTCATTTTTGTTTCTTCTCAGGAGTTGAATTATTAATGACTAGTTTTTTGAAAATCCACTTTGTCACTTACTAAGCAGTTACAAAATAATTAGATTTCTAGAATAGAAAGGTATTTTATTTTGGTCATTATTATTTAAAAATAGTATATTCTTGGCAAAAGTAGTCTGAAAATTGAGTCTTAGATGAAGAATGAATTTTGTTTTCAGGGTTTCATTGAATTCTGATTTAAAAAATAGATCTATCCTTATGTCATTTTGGCAAAATTTTTTTATCTGACAGGTAATGTTTCTTTTTCCATTGTATAACAAATAAAATAACAAGAACAAATTAAATCTTGCACATCCTTTTAGTAATTAATTTTTAAAATATTTTTTAAACTTGGAAAAGTTCCCTAGTTATTTTCTGGTGGCAAAATTGCTGCTATTTTATAGTACCTTTAAAATATTTCTTTTTCCTATTTCCTGCTATTCCATTTATAAATGTCTATCAGATTATTTACAAACTCAAATATTTCAAAGCCAAAACTAATCTCTTAAGGGCAAACTAATTTTTTTAATACAAAGGTATAGAGAAAGGTATTCTAATCACAACAAAATAAAGTGGACATTGATTTAGCAATAGATGTTTCTTATTTATACATATTATACTTATTATTTTGATTTGGTTACTAAGGTTACATTCCTACAAAGATTTTCATCATGACCAACTATACTTCATGTGAAATTCCACAGATTTTAGTTGGTTTTGTGCGTGTTGAACAACCATTATTACTATTTTCATCATTAGTAGAAATAGATTGACTGTGATTTAAAAAGTACCTTTTTATAGACAAAAAGAGCCCATATTCCATTTCCATAACTTTAACCAAAGAGGAATTAATCTGGTCATATTTATAGTCCTTTTCTTATCAGGACTTAAAAATCTCCCTGAGAATCAAAGGTTTATCTCTCCTGAGCCTCTGATGCCAAGGTAGAGAGGAGAGCACACAGCTGGTGGGAAGGCAGACCTTTCCACTTAGATGAAGTTTCTAAGTCACTATTCATCATATTTGAGAAGTCGTGACAGTCCAGTGCATTTCCCATTGACTGGAAGAAACAAACCCCTCATTTTTGAAAAGGGAAAAAAAGAAAAGCCTGCTTCATTAAGGTCAAATTGTGCCTGACAGATTTGGTAGCCTTCTATGACGGGGTTACAGTGTTGGTAGAGAAGGGAAGAGCAACTGACGTCATCTCCCTGGACCTGTGCAAAGCATCTGACACTGTCCCACATGACATCCTTGTCTCTAAATTGGAAAAACATGGACTTGACAGATGGACCAGTTAGTGGATAAGGAATTGGCTAGGTGGTCACACTCAAAGAGTTGTGGTCAATGGCTTGATATCCAAGTGGAACTCAGTGACGAGTGTTATTCTTTAGGGGTCGGTATTGGCACCTGAGCTCTTTAACATCTCTGTTGGCAACATGGACGGTGGGGTCGAGTGCAGTCTCAGCAAGTTTGCTGATGACAGCAAGCTTTGTGGTGCTGTCGACACACGGGAGGGAAGGGAAGCCCTCCAGATGGACATTGACAGGCTTGAGAAGTGGGCCCATGCAAACTGCATAAAGTTGAACAAGACCAAGTGCAAGGTCCTGCACATGGGTTGGGGCAATCCCAAGCACAGATGCAGGCTGGACAGAGAATGGATTGAGAACAGCACCAGGGAGAAGGATTTGGGGGAGAAGATCAACATGAGCCATCAGTGTGAGCTTGCAGACCCAAAAGTCAACCGTATCCTGGGCTGCATCAAAAGAAATTTGACCAGCAGGTCAAGGGAGACCATTATCCCCCTCTACTCTGCTCTCGTGAGACCCCACCTGCAGTACTGCGTCTAGTTCTGGAGTCTCCAACACAAGAATGACATGGAGCTGTTGGAGCAAGTGCAGAGGAAGGCCACAAAGATGATCAGGGGGCTGGAGCATCTGTCCTATGAAGACAGGCTGCGAGAGTTCTGGTTGTTTGGCCTGGAGAAGAGAAGGCTCTGGGCAGACCTCATAGCAGCCTTCCAGTATCTGAAGGGGCCTACAGGAAAGCTGGAGAGGGACTTTTTGCAAGGGTACGTAGTGATAGGAAAANCGACCTGGTCTTTGGACGGTGTCCTTGCCTATGTCAGGGGGGTTGGAACTGGATGATATTTAAAGTTCCTTCCAACCCAAACCATTCTTCAAATCTATATATTTTGATTAGAGAATTTAAATATGACATTGAATATTCCTCTCTTTGAATCTGATCCAGAATGCTAAACCACCATTAGCTACAAACCTTTTCAACATTTAGCTTTTCATAAAAAGTCAGAGGAAAATTTTTATAGTAGTTTTAAAAATAATTTTGTAACCACAGTATTCTGCATATACTTATAGTCTATTTTTTGTGAACTATATTAGAATTACAATAGCTCTCAGAGTTTTCTTGATGAATTGTCAATGGTCAGTTCTATTGAGCAAAGATTGGTTTATTTGACTGGAAATGGACCAACAGTGTGTTCAGTGTGTTTTATATATATTCTTCATTGGAAATATTGTTATAATGTGTCATTCGTATTTCTGCTATTTTGAAAGAGCAGATCTGTTATCTAGTCTGCATACTGAATAATTCAAAGAAGTGTTCTCTGTTAAATATTTAATCTATTCAAAATTATACAGTTCCAATATAGATCAGTTAAATGCATATGTTTATGGAAGCCCACTTTTTATTAAACCAAATTAAATATTGAATCTAATTTAATAATTAAACTGAATTACTTAGTGGATCAATTTAACACATAACCTCAATTTATGTCAACATACTCAAAACCCAGAGGAATAAATATTGAATGGGTTAAAAGTAACCATACTTATCTGCTGTTACAAATATTTATTCTAAACTAAAGAATTGAGATGTATGTGTGTGAATATACACAGATGTATACTCTTTTATTCTTTTATAGTCCCAAAGAATCATAGAATATTTTGGGTTGGAATGGACTTTAAAGGTCATCTAGTTCCAACTACTCTACCATGGGCAGGGACACCTCCACTACACCAAGTTTCGCAAAGCCCCATCCAACCTGGCCTTGTTGATGTTCTTAAACTAGAAAAGAGAAAATATCTGGCACTATGTTGCCACAACGGGCAAAAAAGACAGTAAAAAGAAAATGTAGTGTATATATACTTGGGTTTTAGAAACCCATTAATGAATTATCTAAACTTTATTAACAAAGGACTTGTTAGGAGTGTCCTTTTTCAAGCTCCTCTTCCCTTTCTTATTTCCAGCCTGAGCTAGGCACCATTTTACATAAGCCAAGGTATTATCAGTGATATTCATCTATTATTTCTTTGAATTTGGTTAAAGGCAGCAGAGAAAATGTTACATATTTACTATTGCAGATGCTTTGAGTCCATGTGTACCAGGAGATCATTTAGCAAAAATAGACTCATAAGCTGTGTTGTGCTGTAGGCTATTTCAGCTAGACTAAGAAAACATACTGATTTGAACTGAGTACTCAAAAGCCTAGCAGTTTGGTGTATGACACTACTTTCACATAAAACTAACTCTCCATATTCTTTATTAAATACCTCTTTCTAGTCCATTTCAAATCATAGTTCAGCAAGGAATTGACCTTTTATTATTTATTTGCAGTGAATTATGAGCATATGATAAGCATAGGAATCTAATAGATCACTCACTTCACAGGTATGCAGGATCAGTCAAAAACAGAGGTGGACAGCCGCACAGGATTCATCCAGATGACCAGTACTTAGACTTTGATAGATAAAAGCAAAATGACTTGTTATAAGGCATCATATAACCAACCCTGTAAAATATCTTGATCTAACTAAATATATCTCACATAAAACTGTCAAGGAATAAAAAATAGCAACACGGAGAAGAAAGATGGATAAAACTGAGTTAAAATTGAACTACCTGAACAACAGGAGCATAAAAAAAGTCAACATTTGTATCATAGCTTTGGAGCAAATAGGTAGGAGAGAACAGAATGAAGAGAATAGAGCTTTTTTGCTTCAATCAGCAAGTGTTAAAACATAAAAAATTGAAATCAATATATGGGAATACATGGATTGATCACATATAGAAATCAATGCAGAAAGAAAAGATTGGGTTTGGCATCAAT
Source organism: Aegotheles bennettii (assembly GCA_013398125.1). Lineage (NCBI taxonomy): Eukaryota > Metazoa > Chordata > Aves > Caprimulgiformes > Aegothelidae > Aegotheles > Aegotheles bennettii. The sequence continues at coordinate 107,093 of VZRW01008045.1, read as the reverse complement.
AACTTTAATGGCCAAACAGAATAAAATTCTTGAAAGGCAGAAAGATCTTACAAATATTTTCATGATCCAGATTCTTTTTAAATCTATGCAGAGAGAAGTCCTATGTGTACCATATTTCCTGAAGCTGACATTCTGCAGCTTTTCTGCAGCAAGAATATCAAGAAGAAAGTGCTTGAGAGAAGACCTGTAGCCTAACAATTGACCATATTTCTTTAAAATGTGTGGTAATGCCACCTAAAGCTTTTTTGGTCTATCTTTGTAGTGAGAAAATAAAAAAGGCAGTCAGCAATTTGGCAACTGTGACATCTCTGATGCTTTCAGTTTGATTAAAATTTTTGGCAAAAGTTTTATTCATTGGGAGTACATATTCGGAAAACAAATCCAGAAAACAAAATTACTAATCCTCCTTGTACACTTCTAAGTTTCTTAAAATAATTTTAAAAAATTAACTTAGATTAAGAAGTGAGGAAATGTTTCCCTAGTCCCTGTGCATGCCCTATCTGCATATTAGCTTTACGCTGGGGTGGTATGGGACCCTTCAACTCAGAGTTTATCAAAAGAAAAATAGAGTGAGCAGCTCACTAGTGACTCTTCACCAAATGACAGCTTCACCAAGGGCAAGGCTACAGATGTCATCTGTCTGGACTTCTGTAAGGCTTTTGACACAGTCCCACACAACATCCTTATCTCTAAACTAGAGAGATATGGATTTGATGGATGGACTGTTCAATGGGTGAGGAATTGGTTGGATGGTCTCATCCAGAGAATAGTGGTCAATGGCTCTATGTTTCAATGGGCACCAGTACCAAGTGGTGTCTCCCAGGGTTCCTTATTGGGGCCGGTACTGTTTAATATCTTCATCAACAACATAGACAATGGGCTCGAGTGCACCCTCAGCAAGTTCGCAGACAACACCAAGCTGAGTGGTGCGGTTTACACACCTGAAGGATGGGATGACATCCAGAGGGACCTAGACAAGATTGAGAAGTGGGTCCAGGGGAACCTCATGAGGTTAAACAAGAAGCGCAAGGTCCTGCATGTAGGTTGGGGTAACCCTTGTTATGAATACTGGCTGGGGGATCAAGGGATTGAAAGCAGCAGCCCTGATGAGAAGGACTTGGGGTTACTGGTAGATGAAAGGCTGGACATGAACCAGCAATGTGCCCTTGCAGCCCAGAAGGTAACCGCATCCTGGGCTGCAACAGAAGAGGCGTGGCCAGCATGTCAAGGGAGGTGATTCTGTCCCTCTACTCTGCTCTGGTAAAACCCCTTCTGAAGTACTGCATCCAGCTCTGGAGTGCTCAGCACAGGAAGGACATGGGCCTATTGGAACAAGTCCAGAGAAGGGCCACAGAAGTGTCTAGAGTCCTGGAACACCTGTCCTACGAGGAAAGGCTGAGACAGTTAAGGCTGTTCAGCCTGGAGAAGAGAAGGCCTCAAGGAGACCTCATTGCTGCCTTTCAATACCTAAAGGGGGCCTATAAGAAAGATGGAAACAGGCTTTTTAGCAGAGCCTCTTGTGATAGGACAAGGGATAATGGTTTTAAACTGAAGGAGGATAGATTTAGGTTAGGTATAAAGAAGTTTTTTGCCATGAGTGTGGTGAAACACTGGAACAGGTTGCCCAGAGTTGTGGTAGATGCCAACTCTCTGGAAATGTTCAAGGCCAGGTTAGATGGAGCCCTGAGAAACCTGGACTAGTGGAGGATGTCCCTGACCATGTCAGGGGAGTTGGACTAGATGACCTTTAAGGTCCCTTCCAACTCAAGCTATTCTGTGATTCTGTGATTCTTTGATACTGTGTCTGCCTCTAAGGGATATTTAGTGGGTGGAAGAGGGCTCAGGGGATAAAAGAGCATACTCTGGCAAGTGTAAAAGCAACTGATCACAGCAACTTTTAAAAAAGTATAGAATATGACTTCTTTTAACTTCTTCATTTTCTGAATGTAACATATCAGAAGCACACATCTGCAGGCTTCAGCAAATATTTGCATTTAATATCTGAAGTTTATACATGAAACCAAATCAGCAGAATTCAATGGTGTGCTACCCTCAGTGAATCTTCATCTCTCTCTCCTCTCAAGCTATATAAACCAGGAGAAAGAGGCACCCACCATAATTTTTTTGTTGGGTTTTTTTTTAGTAGATAAAGTTACGGTACAATGAGGTCTGTACTGACATTTCTTCCTTTGGATTTTGAAAACAAAAATCAACTTTCTCTACATATTTTATTTTACAACAGGACAAGAAACCCTTTTTTTTTTTTTTTTTGGACAGGCATCCTGGGTTTCTCATGCACGCTGACTATATAAATAAGTGACTTGTTTATCTAAGTCACTGTCCAGTGAGATTTTGAACAGTTTCCATATGGTGTGAGTGCCTTCATCTCACATAACTTTGAGCTCTTGAAGAGTACAATCTGAGAAAGGGTAGGATTTATTTTTCTATATATAACTTGCAGGTATTCAAAGAGCTTCACATTTGCATTTTTAAATAAGTCTTAAAATTAAATACTATGCAGAAAAAGCAGTATTTCGACAGATTCTTAAGATCTGCAAATTAGAACACATACAAATTCTAGGAAGAGCCATAAGATAGATCAATAGCCCTTAAAATGCCAGTTCCTCTCTTCCTTTCTCTTTGCATTCAGCCACAGCAATGCCTTGCTTTCAAATAGTACAAAATTTGTCATGCTGTTACATCATGTCAGTTTTGCTCAGAGGTAAGATGATGCTAGGACTTTGACTCCTTTCAATCCCGTCCCTGCCTTGGAAAACTCTCCTGCTCCAGAGTCTAAGATGACATAGAAACAAACTTATGGAAGGATTTAGGTATCTCATCTTGCATAGCTTGATCTCAGTAGTTTACTCAGTAATGTAAGTAGATTATGACTCCTTTTAAACACATGTGCAGACTTTTAGTGAAATGAATGAGAAAGTGGGAAATAAAAATACTGTAAAATAAAATCGTATTTCAATATATCATGTTGTCACAGAAATAGGAAGATAAAAATGTGGAAATATTAGAACAAACAAATACTAACTCCCCTTTCAAACCCTTGAATTTCCCAGTATTGCTGAACTTGAGGAGAATTGTGTCATCTAGCAAGAAGATGGGATGTAAAAATATGTGTTAGTGGAATCCTGAAGACCTGTGCTAGCTGCTGAACTTACAGTATTACATCTTTGTGAGTACAGGTGCTAAGCTTCATTAGAACAAGTCCTTTTTATTTCCTCTGTGACATTCTGTCCTCTTTCCTCTAAAGCCAGCACTTTCTCACTTACCTTGTCTAGATGACTGTACAGCTTGGGTTTTCAAGCCAAGTAGGGAATTACAGCATTTAATTTTGAAAAAGCAATTGAGAGGTTGATTATCAAAGGTTATCTGGGAAAGGAAACATTATGAAACAGATTTCTGCCAGCTCTTAGGCTTGTTTGCAGGTGCATAGGGACGTGAATAGCTCCCTCATCTGGACCTCAGTGCTGTTCTGAGCTATCACCAATTCTTTCTGTCTCCAAGACTTCTGGGGTGTTTTAAAAAGAGGCTACTGGGAAGAAGGTATCAACAATGGCTCCGTCTTTTGTCTTCACAAAGACACTGCATTGCTGAGGAGAGAAATATACTCCACTTACTTAAAAGACAGATGAGCAAATAGATTATTTTTATCTTTCAGATGGCTGTAAGTGCAACTCACTTTTGACTATTTTAATGCAGACAGTGATTAGATACTGGCAAACTTTACTCAGGATGGTATTCATTTCTTCACTTCTCCAGGTTTAAGCCAAGTCTAGAAGTCAGATTTAGAGCCTGAAAACGGCACCAACCTACAGATTTAGACAATTGCTACTGGTGACTGTAATGCAAAGTGTCTTAGCTCACCATATACTCAGTGGAAATAAATTCAGTGCAGAAAGTAGAGATAGGAGAGCAATTCACCTAACCCTAAAGTGAAATTAAATACTTCCCTATGATGTGACTTAGCTACCAAAACATAAGATTCTAGTGTCACTTTAGATGCTTTTAGTTCCTCCAACCTACACAGACCTCGTCTTCCAACGGCTGCTATTTTGAATGTGAGCTCTTGAGTTACAATGGACCTTCATTTGTCCTTGGGTCACATCCACCAGCCTGTGCAGATGTACTGTGTAAAATTGTGCATCTGAAATGCTAATAGACATTTGTGTTTACACAGTTCATGTCTGGCCAGCTGAACCACTCCCTAAATTGCACATATAGTAGCTGCTAAATCTCTGTAAGCTATAGTGGGAATTTTGGAGACATGGCCTTATTTTAGCTGAACACTATAATGGTATTCAGTATTGTTTGAGAAGCTGCAGAGCACCTACAACGCATGTAAAAGCCTGCTGATGTGACAAAGACCTGTGGTAGATCTGCTCTTTTCAGGCTAGGTAGAAAGTATCAGATGTCTAAATGAGCAGTAGATGACTACTTGCAAACGACCAAATCAAACTCTCACACACATGTACACATCTGCACACTGACTCCTCAGTTTAGGTGCCTTAGAGTGCAGCCCACTGTCTGGCTTCATTGAATAATGACTTTCAGATTGAAGATCATATTATCTAACCTTCAAAGTTTAGTCCATGCTCTATGTCATAGCTTATATCCTAAAATCTCCATGAATTTAAGTAGCATTTTGTCTCTTGTAACATCCAAATACCTTTCCATTACTAAGAAATTCTGTGGATCTGACTTCATTATCCTTCATTCTTATAAGAAAAAATCAGTTCCTTTAGAGAGGTCCCAGAAAGGAGGTACTTCTCATTATGTGCTTCCTGCTTTAGCTAAAGAGTAGTGCTTAGTTAGTTGGTTTCCTTTGCTGTCCTACTGCAAGATCACAATGTAATCTTCAGTCAAGTGAAGAAAGAGGTTTTGAAAAATCATCACTGTCCTCATAAACAGCTGCTGATTGTTCATCTTCCTGAAAATGTTACCTCTTTCATAGACTTGCTAGACAAGTATTCCCTAAAAACTTTGTAAGAGGATCAACTTACTTAACAAATTGAAACCTATTAAATTATGTTTTTCCTGTAATTATCTTCCTTTTGGTTTTGAGCTTATGATAAGAAGGATGAAATGCATTTTTCAGGGTTCAAACAGCAAATTATATTTGTTCTGATACATAACTAGAGACATTGCTTATTGTATTTATAGTTTCAAAAGTTTAAAGCCTACAATATTCAAGTTGACAACTTAAATTTTATGTTCCAATCAAGCAAGAGAAATTTTTGCAGTACTAAAAGCCCACAAACTGTGACATCATGCCTGTGACCCACAGGGGCACCATCATCAGATTTGGCTTCATTAAACTTTTTTGACATGTGTGGGAAAATAAATTAAATTATGACATATAATATGTACATTTGCAACCTGCATGAAGTTTATTATTTCATTAGTAGGTGATTTGAAGGGTTATTTCATAAAATTAGCCAGATTACACAGGATAAAGTAGTCCAAGAGTGTCTCACAAAGACTGCTTCTCAGACAAGAAACAAAGGAAGTTTGTGAGATACATTTAAGGGACAGATATCCCAAGCAGCTCTTGGGAAATATTTCCAAAGACAATCAACTCCCATGTTAATTTTTTTTTTTTTTTTGCAAAAATCAGCTGTTGGGGAGGGGAGTCTGTAAAGAGAGAGGTGGATAAGAATGATGTTTCGGAGTGACTGTGTTTGCCTACAACGAAGAAGGTAAGGTAAAGTAAGACAAGATAAGATAAGAAAAGAAGGTCTCATGTGCAAGAACATGTAGTGATTGCTGCCTCCCTGCGAGATGGCTGAGGGTCAGACAGGGCTCATGCTGCTGTTCTATGCTGCTAGCAAGGCCAGACGTGCTCTGGGTTCCCAGGAGCCACTCTGTGACAATGCCACCCACAACGGCTTCCCTTTGATGTTTCTCTAGAATTAAAATGGAGAAAACATCTCAGTCAGTCTGATCAAACTTAAATTAAAGATCCTTCCAAGGACCAGCAGGCTCCCAGGTTATCTTTGTTTTATCCAGATAATTATTTATTTTGTCACCCTGATTTTCATTTTCCTGCTCTCTCAGAGAAATAATCAGATATTCTCACTGGAGATAGGTGTTAACTAACTAGTGATTTAGTGTGAAATACTCAAGCTTCATCATACAGAATATTAAAATACAAAAAGGAATAAAATGGCTCTTCATGTAGAGGTTAATGTAGAGACCTATGTGTTCTGTGGACAACAAAGATTTTCTCATGCACCTCTGTTTGTAAATGTTACTTCATTAACACCTTTGTCTCCAAGACAGACATTCATCCTGTTTAACTTTAGCCTTCTAAAAGTTGTCTAGTCTGTGTACCCAACCAGAGGGGCTGACATTTCAAAAGAAATTAATTTGCTTAATGATTCATTTAATTAACCTGCTTACTGATTCTGTAGGTGCCTATTTCTTCCTTTTCACTGCATAGTTCAACACCTTGTGTAGGCTGGCCACACAAGGGTTGGATTTGGTATCTTAAATAAAGGCATGATGTGCTACTTGTGACTCCTAAAGTGTTGCAAAAATTTGTATGCAGCCAAATGATATTCCACAAGATATAAGACATATTGTAGAGAGGAAGAGGTCAGGCAGAGGATATCAGGCAGAATACTCCACCTGACATTAGATGCCCAGCTGAGTGACTTAGACCCATTTCTAACTTCCAGACAGAAAAAGATAGGTGAGTCAAATTCCACTCTAAAGATGTAAATCAGCTTCCCAACACTATACCGACAGAACCCGCAAGGCAACAAGTCTAAAGAAAAACTGTGTTGTATTCCAAGAACAGTATTTAATGAAGATTTACATCAGAGTTGTAAGTCCAAAGATGTCTTACTCTTCCAGGTTCCCACTGTTTTTCTGGCCTGATTTGCCCTTCAGTGATTCCCATTTATGGAGGAAGAAGTACTTTTAACTTATCAAGTGTTACGTGCTGTCCAAATCTAATACCATAAACACTGCAAATAGCTGTGCAAAAACTCAGGTTAGTTAGACTCATTGACTTTCTGGTTTGGCTTACAGTCTGGTGTTTCTAACATTCCCAGATATATGCTTCATATGAGAAGTAGTGTTCATTCTGTGGTGACATTAAATTGTTAATTTATATAAAGTAAAAATCTTTTTATCTTATTTTCTAATAGTGACTATTGCATTAGAAGAGTTTATGCTATATAAGATCTGCTACAGAAACTCAACTAGTAATTAAGAGGTAGCTAAAAACACTCAGAAATAATTCTAGAGTTCTCAAATGTGATACTGAATATGGAACTGCTTTCTGTCAATGTGATCTCTTCAGGGTCTTATACGTGCTGACTATTCAAACTCTGATCTTTAGCCATGTGCTTTACTTTTCCTTCTAATAGGGAACTGATAAATCTACCTACCTTTTGTTGGATTTGTTGTCCATCAATTCTGATCAGTAGGTTTCACCACCTATTCACTAAAAATTCAAATAAGATGTGTCACATATTTCTTTAAAACTAAGGTATGTTTATTCCAGGTATCATTTGAAAGCCCAATAGATAAAATTGCAGTGCATAGCATATCTATAGTTTGCAATGCAGAAGGAAAACAGCCTCCTAGAGACATGTAGCATAATAAAATTCACAAAGCAATAAACATATTGAAAACATTAAAAAAAACCCCGAAAACTAAGAAACAGCTAATAATAAGCAAAATAAAAAATGCAGTAATAGAAATCACATTTTTAAAGGTCAAAATTTTCTATGAAATAAATACGTGTTCTTATACTTGTCTTTCCTCATCTAAGAACTCAAGAACACCAGTTAAAAGTACATGCAATGACGAACAAACAATACTGTCCTCATAATTCAGAATTATCACTGACATTACCTACATATATAATTGGTCTTCATAAGTCAAGAGGACGGACATTTGAAGTTCTTATCAGAACTGTTTTTCTGCACTTCTCTGAATGCAGGTATTAAAAAGACTAGATTGTGAAAATTAACAGAAAATAAAGATATTTCTCTAATCAAAGAATGGTTTGGGTTGGAAGGAACTTTAAATATCATCCAGTTCCAACCCCCCTGACATAGGCAAGGACACCATCCAAAAGACCAGGTTGCCCAAAGCCCCATCCAACCTAGCCTTGAACACTGGAGGGGGCAACCACAACTTCTCTGGACAACCTGTCCCACTGTCTTACCATGCTCACAGGTAAGAATTTTTTCCTAATATCAAATCTAAATACTCTTTTAGTATGAAACCATTTCCCCTTTTCCTATCACTACGTACCCTTGCAAAAAGTCCCTCTCCAGCTTTCCTGTAGGCCCCTTCAGATACTGGAAGGCTGCTATGAGGTCTGCCCAGAGCCTTCTCTTCTCCAGGCCAAACAACCAGAACTCTCGCAGCCTGTCTTCATAGGACAGATGCTCCAGCCCCCTGATCATCTTTGTGGCTTTCCTCTGCACTTGCTCCAACAGCTCCATGTCATTCTTGTGTTGGAGACTCCAGAATCACAGAATCACAGAATTCTAGGGTTGGAAGGGACCTCGAAGGATCATCTAGTCCAACCCCCCTGCCAGAGCAGGGTCACCTAGAGTACATCACACAGGAACGCATCCAGGCGGGTTTTGAATGTCTCCAGCAAAGGAGACTCCACAACCTCTCTGGGCAGCCTGTTCCAGTGCTCCGTCTCAGAGAGCAAGAAATATCTTTACATTTCCACCCATTATTCTTCATTCACATCTGTAATCCTCAGTCTCTTAGTCTTCAGGATACCACTATCCATCTCTGCACTTCTTAGGATCCCTTTTTGGGTGATGAATTAAGCTCCCTCACTACAGGGGTATAGTTCCATGCTACTGCTTAAAATAAAGATTGTCTTGAAGAGGTATAGTTTGTCTCAGAGATGAAAAGAAACCACAATTCAATTTCACAGAGGGGGACCATGACAATGGGAATATCTTTAGGGAAGGTGAAAGTCTATGGCTTTCAGCTCTTCCAATCAATGCCATTAGGTATTACTGCTGGGTTGGTTAAACAGATTATAAAACAAAGCATCCTTGTCTGTGACAGGCAGGCACGGTAAAAGTCGTACAGGTTCATGCACTTACGTTTGTTATGAACTTCTGTTTCTTGATCAGTAGATGAGGGAAAGATTGTGGATGTAGTCTAGATTTCAGTAAAGCATTTGACACTGTCAACCCCAGCATTTTCCTAAGAAAACTGGCTGCCCATGGCTTGGATGGGTATACTCTTCACTGGGTGAAAAACTGGCTGGAAGGACAGGCCCAGAGAGTTGTGGATAATGGAACTAAATCCAGTTGGTGGTTGGTCACTAGTGGTGTTCCCCAGGGCTCAGTGCTGGGGCCAGTTCTCTTTAGTATCTTTATTGATGACCTAGATGAGGGGATTAAGTGTACCATAAGTAAGTTTGCAGATGACACTAAGTTGGGTGGAAGTGTTGATCTGCTTGAGGGTAGGAAGGCTCTGCAGAGAGATCTGGAGAGGCTGGTTCTAGGGGCAGAGGCCAGTGGGATGAGGTTCAATAAGGTCAAATGCCAGGTCCTGCACTTGGGTCACAACAACCCCAGGCACCAATAAAGCCTCGGGGAAGAGTGAACAGAAAGCTGCTCAGCAGAAAGGGACTTGGGAGTGTTAGTTGACAGCCGGCTGGATATGAGCCAGCAGTGTGCCCAGGTGGCCAAGAAGGCCAATGGCATCTTGGTCTGCATCAAGAACAGTGTGGCCAGCAGGAATAGGGAAGTGATTGTCTTGCTGTACTTGGCACTGGTGAGGCTGCACCTCGAGTGCTGGGTTCAGTTTTGATCCCCTTGCTTCAAAAAAGATATTGAGGTGCTGGATAGTGTCCAGAGAAGGGCAACAAAGTTGGCGAAGGGCCTGGAGCAAAGGTCTTAGGAGGATTGGCTGAGGGAGCTGGGGTTGTTCAGTCTGGAGAAGAGGAGGCTCAGAGGGGACCTCATTGCTCTCTACAACTCCCTGAAAGGTGGGTGCAGTGAGGCGGAGCTCGGTCTCTTCTGCCAGGCCCATAGTGAAAGGATGAGAGGAAACATCTTTAAATTGAAGCAGGAGAGATTCAGATTGGACATTAGGAAAAATTTCTTTACTGTAAGAGTGATTAGGTATTGGAATAGGTTGCCCAGGGAGGTGGTGGAGTCACCGTCCCTGAAGATGTTCAAGATGTATGTGGATGTGGCACTGGGTGGTATGGCTTAGTGGTGATGTAGGCAGGCGGTTGGACTGGATGATCTTGAAGGTCTCTTCCAGCCTCAATGATTCTATGATCTTTACAATTACACAAAGGTTTAGTTAATTAAACAACAAGAGAAAATTGCAGGAAACACCTTCTTTTTTCTTTAATTATCTTAAAAATCCCCAAAATAATTTTTACATTTGAATCAAGTTTCTTAACAGACATATGGTCATAACAGAGAAACCATTTTAGTCAGTAAAGCCTAAGCTAAGCCCAAAATAATTTGATCATTTATAAATTATTGTTAATGGAATGTTTTCTCAATATGGTTTAATTATAATTCAACACAATGTTAAACTTCTGGGAAAAGACCTCCATTAAAAGGTACTTCCTGGGAAAAGCGGGAAATTGAGAGCTCTCAGCTAACATTGCACTTTATTATTCATGCCTAATTCTTCTGCACCGCTGAACATCTGCTAATGAATTTGATTCAAGTTTCCATGATAGCTTTACCCTCATCATTCAATCTCTGCATGAGCTTTGTATTTGATGAGGTTTGATGTTATTTACTTATTGCTAGGAATCCTTATCTTATTAACAATTTAGGCCAAAAGTCATCAGGTAAATTAAAGGTACTTATGAAAAGCCCCCTTCCTCAATTTAAAAATAAAATAATAAACTTGATTTAGAAGTTCTGTAGATTCCCTGGAATCTAACTGACAGATGGCCACCTTGCAGTATGCTGCAGTGGTGCAACCAAATATTTATTAAGAGATTCTGATGCAGAAGGTGAACAAGAGCATCAGAAGCTATTACTTCTAATTGAGTTTTGTCAATCCTCTTTTCCTTTGTGTCTCCACCTTTATAGATAAGCTTAAATCCAGATCAAATATAAAAGTTCCTTTGAACAACTACAGTAGTTTCTGTGCCAAGAAGTGGGAAAGGTTAATTATTGGTCTGCATCGTTGTCACATATTTTGTTATTTGAAGTACTGCTGAAAAGTTAATGCATGAATTGCAATATGATTTAGCTTATTTCAGATTTTATGAAGTTTCCCTTTCTATTTTCATTTTCAATTGCTCAGACTTTCTTTGCAAACCTCTTTTATTCTTGTTAGATAATTTTGCAAAACTGACATTTGAAACACACACACACAAAAAAAGTCGATTGCATTGGTGATGATTCTATCCCCTATTGTCCCCAAGGCAGGCTATTTAACCATCCTGTCCAGTATACCTCTCAACATATGCAATTTTTTTCCTTAGTAGCATGTTGCAATTGTTATTATATCTCTCCTTGAGATTACATTGCTGCAGCAATATTATTAAGTTCATTTGATTGGATAACTTGACCCTTAAACTATTCTGCTCTTTCGAAATTACTACTAGGAGAAAAGTTCTGCAATTATTTGAGATTTTATCCACTGCTGCTGATTTTCCGTTTAATTCTATATTTGCAATCAAAGCACATCCTACTTAATAATTACTAGACAGAGCAGAAATTAGGATAGCAGAGTCTACTCGTTTACTTCTGAATCTGTTTTTACTTCACAGCAGCATCTCTGATCCTAGAGTCAGCTTTTACATAGAGATTGTATGCACCATATGACCTGTTGTGTAATGTGAGTATTGTTGCAGAAATGGCACAAGAGGTCTGGATATAATAATTTTATGAACTCTACATTTGTAGTTTAAAATAGCTATTTTACCTCTTGTATCATAGTGTGCCTTTCTGGTGCATAAATACTTCACATGGGTTTCACAACTTGTAAATTAAGCATTAATTTAATTAACCAGCCCACATTCAATGCTGGCTACATTAGTTTTTACAATTAGAGGATATCTACAGAGCTTACTCATCCAAATATATATTTTCAAGATCTGAGACAATTCACAAGGTTTCATAGTAGGACTTCATCAAATGAAACTGCTTCTAGAAGGACAGATCTCTAGTGGGCTTGATTTCCTACTGCCTTGCTCCTATAGGTAATTACATTTATGCAAAGCACAAACGTTACTAAATCAGAATGATAGCATTATATACACAGTCTGGACTTGGATACATTCTTATCTATGCAAAGTAATGAGTATTCAGATTCTTTCTTCTTTCCTTGGTACAGTTAAAAGAATAAAGTAAGAAGACTGATCTTCTTAACAGCAGCTTTATAACATCTTTTAACTGTGCAATGCACTCAGTTTATTGCAAAATGCAATTCTGACACATCATGTCAAAATGCAAGAAAGGTTGAAGGTCTACAAATACACGCATATAAAAGACTTTCATATATTTACTATCAGAAGGTTTTCCTCCAAGATTTCTCTGATGATTTTTACAGCCAATTTCTGGCCATTTTGCATTATTTCAGTGGCATAGAGTATTGAATTTCTGGAAATTGTGATATAATTTGTCCTGAATAGTGCAAGGAATTTTTCTAAAATGAACCTTTTCTCAAATACATACAGTGTCTTATTTAAATTTGTCAGAAGGTGATAATGGAGGACATATGAAGGAACAGTCCCTTTTATTTATACATCTGGCATTCTGAAAATCGGTTACTTGTAACTACAAGTAATTATGATAAAAATGCAATTTAGGAAAGTTTCTAGCAGTAATGATAATGAAGCAATGAAATAGATTGTCTGGGGACATTGTGGATTTTCCACCACTGGAGGTCTTTGAGAATAGGTTCAACAAACATCTGTCAGGAATATCATAGCACAGACACATTTTTAGCAAGGAAGTAAAATAACACAGTGTCTTTGTTTAAGGTCACAGACTGCCCCAACACAATGATCCTAAGCAAAAATAGAGATTATAGTTCCACTGTGCAAAATGAGACCAGCTGCATGGATTCTCTACAGGTCGCTGATAATATCTCCATATGCATCAATTTTTGTCTGACATGTAGGATGGTTTAAGCAATGACAGTAGCTCCATGGGTATGCACTTTATCTTGTGTGAAGGTTCTACATGGCGATCTGGGGAGGCACAGTACTGCCACTCTGAGACAACAAAGGAATATTGTTCTGCTCTTACTTCTCTGCCCACTCTTTTGAAGAGCAGCTGCTCTAAATTCTTGCTGTTCTGCCAGTCAGACTGAATACTGCTTCCAGGTTTTAGTCCTAGAATTAATTACTTCACCTGCTGGGATACTCTCTAATTTGACAAATCTCTGTGGGTTCCTGACTCTCTCCATTTCCAGGCTCTCCGTAGAAGAGCCAGCTGGTGCAGAGTGATGAAGTAGCAGCAGAGGAGTTGTCCCACAGCAACATCATGTGCAAAAGCACATTTGGCTCTTTACTACACACACACTGTAGACAGACATAATAACATTGAGAGCATTACTCAGTAGAAAAGAGAGGCTGTGAGTGCTTTGTGAAAGTTGAGCATGGTGCTAGTGTGCAGGAGAGGACGACTCCCTTTGCAGCTGTAGACGACAGCCATAAGATTTCTTTTGAGGGCAAGCTAAAGCTTTTGGGTTTTTTTCCTGCTCATACAAGCATAGGGAAGGCAACTCAGGGTGGGTAAATTGGGCTCTGGGTAGGAAGGAATCCCTCTCTACTGCCAGAAGAAGGTCTATAAGAAGAGCTCATTCTCATTAAGCCAGAAGTGCTGTGTAGTTTTGCAAAGAGTTTAGATCATATAATCATCACCGCTTCACATTTCTGCTCCTGCACCGCCACCCTTTTCCTCAGCAATCTTGTATTCATGTAGGCTCATAGGGAACCAGGTTAATAGGATGATACAAGTGAAAATTAACTTTTTAATTTAAAGTTGGGCAGTTTTAATTGATCATTATCTGCCCACCAAAGACCACAACAAATATTTGCTCCATTGCAAGAGGGAATGTCTGTAAGGAGCCACAGGCAGCAAGGAGGATAAGGAACAAAAACACCTTTAAAATTTGTAAATTAACATAATTTTCCTTCTGAAGCCATTCCAAAACTTCCATTTATTGTCCCTTATGCCCTGTGTATCTACTTTCTGCATGTTTTTGAATCACTAATGAAATTGCCTCAGTCAAACGCCTGTAATTCACAGAATCACAGAATCTAAGGGGTTGGAAGGGACCTCGAAAGATCATCTAGTCCACCCCCCCCTGCCAGAGCAGGGTCACCTAGAGTACATCACGCAGGAACGCATCCAGGCGGGTTTTGAATGTCTCCAGTGAAGGACTCATTGCATCAGACCAAAAGCTTAACTCTTCTCATGAACCAGTGAATCCACTCAAATTTCACTGAAATCATTTGAGCAGTAAAAATTATGTGAGAGCAGAATTAAGCTGTTCCCTCAACTACTGATTTATTTACTATGCATAAACTTTAAGGAATTTATTATTTATAGATACAGACATGTAAAATATCCTCTTTCTGTTTATTTTTGGGGAAATTGGGATCATGTTGTTATTTGCTTGTTAAAACATAACCTGATTGCATTCAACAAATAATTCTAGTAAGATAATTTAGAGCATTTTTTCTTAAAGTTTATTTAACATGAAGAGGCTCATTCTCTGACCAGTGCTTTGCAAGCATTTTCCCTAATCTTATCTGATACTTTTGATTTAATTGAGAAAAGTCACTTTAAAACAATGTCATTTTTCTTGCATGCCTTTGTGAAAAAAAAAAATAAAAATAATGTGATTAAGACTGTGCTAAGCAAAGGAAAAACAACAAAAAACAACAGAAGCAAAACCAGCAAAAAACTCTTGTATGCCCAAGCAGAACAAAGGCATGTGCATGTCTATAATAAAAAATTGCTGCAGTCAACATCTAAGTAAATGACCTATAGATGATCTAATTTTAAAAAATTATATTATAGTGGTTTGATGTGGGGAGGAATAAAGGAAAAAGGGAAGAAAGTAAGGAGGTGTTACAACTACGAAATTTTATTCATAAGAAAAAACTTTTACACCATTCTTACCTCAATCATTTTTTTAAGATTTCTAGTTAAAAATGGGTCATAGGCTTAGTGGAACACCTTTGAAGAAGATGTAGAACATCTGCTGAAATCTATTTTTGTATCATTAATGCCACAAATAAAAAAAAAATCATCTTTACTTTTAAATGTTTGCTTCAAATTATGGTATAATACAGAAAAAAAAATCTCAGAGGAATTAGTGGGGGCCCTCCTTTTCCTGTGTTGTCCAGAGGTAATGGATCAAACCTCTAAGCTTCAAGCCACTGGTAGCTCTTTTTTTGACTTTACCCATCAGCAAATTTAAGTCTTTCAAATCCTCAGAGTCAGTATCAACAGTGATTTCTGCTGTTCTGCCATCTGTACAGGCTAGTAGCTCTTCTTGGAGGGAGAAGAAAGAACTCCTGCTTAGATTAGATTAAAGGCATGATGCAAAGGAATTGGTATGAACATCTTCAAGATACACAAGCCTTTATCTGCCTTTGTAAACTACAGGACATTTGAATGGCATTAGATAGTTGAATAGTGAGTTGGAACACAGACATACTGATTTTCTTTTTGTGCAAATGCCTAAGAAAAGGCTTTTCCCATCAAAAGAGCACCACAAGAAAAGATGCAGAGTAGTTTGTATGTCATCTGTATATTACATTTTTCCTCCCATCTTAAATATGATATGAAAAAGGAAATGTGATCATTCTGTGAGCACAGGGTAAAGATTCCAACATCATTTCTCTCAGTTAGAAAATATCTTTTTTTAAAAATAAGTGACAAAGGCCAAGAGTCTAGGCAGCTAAACCCCACTGAAATCCAAGGTACGGTTGTCATCAAGGGACTGCAGGAAAAGAACTATATGAGACAAATCTTCTAACTCAAAGTAGACCTTGAATGACCGAAAACAAGGAAGCTCCCTTAACCATCTTATTGTGTTTATTCTTTGTAATTAGTTTCCCAAAAGCCATGTCAAGTTGTCACTATAAATGGTAATTATGTTCAGGTATAGGAGGAAGGAATATTTCAGCTATGTTTAAAAAAAGAATCAGTGAACTTTTTAAATTCAAAACTTCAGTTTCATTTCAGTTCCATTTCTAAGAGTATAATTTTATAGAATCATAGAATAATAGAATTATAGAATTATAGAATCATCAAGGCTGGAAGAGACCTTCAAGATCATCCAGTCCAACTGCCTGCCTACATCACCACTAAGCCACTAAGTTGGCTGGATCCAATCCCCTGATTGTCCTGCATGTGCCGTGTGATGGCACTCAGGATGATCTGTTCCATGACCTTTCCTGGTACAGACATCAGGCTGACAATCCTGTATTTCCCCGGATCATCCTTCCGACCTCCTTGTAGATGGGTGTTGTTTGCCAATTTCCAGTCAGTTGGGACTTCTCCAGTTAACCAGGACTGCTGGTAAATGATTGAAAGTGGCTTGTCAAGTTCTTTTGCAATCTCCCTCATTATGCCGGGGTGGATTCCATCTGGGCCCATACACTTGTGGGTGTCCAGTTGGCATA
>VZRW01008045.1:15465-88765 GCA_013398125.1 Aegotheles bennettii | reverse complement strand
TACTGAAGGAATAGAGGAGAACACAACTTGTACATCTACACCTTTAACCAACTGTCCCCGTGCCCTGAAGTCCCTTTGGATTGCCCTAGGGCTTCTTCCTTCTATCTCATGCTTACCAACCTGGATTATTAACAAAGAGTAATAATCAGACAGCCATACCAGATCCAGGAGTCTCTTGGCTACAGTCCTTACCCAGGCCCCAGGGAGGCAGCAGACTTCCCTGTAGGATGGGTCTGGTCTACATATCAGACCCTTTGTTCCCTTTAGAATGGAGTCACTGACAACAATTACCCATCTTTTTTTCTATTCAGAGCTTCTGGTGATGCATTTGGTATCTAGTCACTGACGCAGACTCCCTGTAAGCACCTTCCTGGATGTTCCTTCATCATCATTACCATTTTCATGATCCTCAGTTTCCAGAGCTGAGGTTTATATTTAAACCCCCTTTTTATTTAATTATTAAGACTCCAACAGTAAATATGCTTTACTGATCTAAGTAGAGCAAGACTTGAAGTCCCAGAGTGTGACAATCTTTCCAAACCTTTTTATATAAATTTTTGTTATTATGACATCTTTATTTCTATTAGGGGCAAAGTCTTAGTCCTTGCTATACCTGAGCAGGCCGTGGAATGGTTAAGGAAATGACAGTGTTTCTATAATTTGTATACATTTTAGTCCTTGGCAGGTTTGACACCCTTTCATGCCTTAGGACGTATTATACAGCAGATATCCAGCAAAAGGGCAGATGTATATCCCCAGAGAGAAATATACCCTTGGTCATTTTGCTAAGTTGGTTGCTGACAGCAGCAACAGAGACTTAGAAAAAAAATGGTCACATCAAATGATCATTTTCAGAAACATTTCAGTGTGCAGTGATGACGGGTTCTCTGCCTGGATTCTGCCTGATTGCATATACAGGGTCAGGTAGTCACCATTATGTTCTGCTAACAAACGCTACAATCACTCAGGCATATTACAAAAGCAAAGAGAAAAATCATCAACAAATTCTCCTAAATAAAAAAGAAAAAAAATTCTTATTTTCTGGCATTTATTTATTTACTTCTCCCAGGCTTTTAGCCATATTTATTTCCCTTGAAAGAAATTCTTTCTCAAATTTCTTTTCTCTAATGCCAGTAGAATGTGGGGATTATTCAACCATTAAAAGCTATTATTCCAATTACCCTTCTGTATTAGTTATATTCTACTTAGAATGGCAGTTCTGAGAAGTCTTGAAAGGCAAGACAGAGAAACAGCTTCCCCACCTACAAACTGCATTTAATTATTTGTCTTTTCACAATATTGTAAGCTTCAGTAAAGCACCAGATCTTGCTGCTGCCTACCTTGCTGAGGACCTGAGTGATACAGCTGTTCTTCTGTCCTGTTCTTCTATCGTGGTCCAAAGTGTGGTGGCCATGAAGCAACATTAATAACAGGTTGAGTACCACCATTTTTAGTATTTCTTCCCTCTCCCATCTCAGACAGACTAACCTGTTGTAGTGCTTACAAATGGCCAGTGAAATTACTTGCTTACATACATCCAGTGTGAACAAAGAAGGCATGAACAGATATTTATTACTCCTGATAACACTAGATTAAGTCCTTTGTTTATATTTAGGTGACAAGGATTGAATTTTCAGAAGCTGACTTCAGTGATAACTTAACTTGAAATTCCCACAACACAGATTCCTGAAGTACTCATGAAGTACTGTCTCAAGGTTCCTTACATAAAGGAAAATAGGTGTTCTAGGGCACAATATATCTGAAATATTTTAGACAATTTGTTTAGTATGTAGTGAACTGTACCTCAGAAGCACCTTCTTCTCTTCCTTGGCTAAAAGAGAAGACTAAGGAGACTAACTCAGGTGCCAACCTCTGTTGTCAAGAGGACATCATGTGGATCCCACCATTGCTTTCTAAAAAGATAGGTGCATACTTTAAAATAACATCTCAACCCATCGTTCACCTGTTTTATGTCAATTTGAGGGTGAAATTATTTGCTTTCTGGAGATGCTAGGATCTTTTTATTGATATTCAGCTCAAATAATTTCAGCCTTCTAAACAAAAAATATTACTTAGTATACAGTTTTCTAAGCCAGTTTTTAGTTATGGAAAGAAATAGGGACTGCAAAAGGTGATTCAACATACTCTGAACATCTCAGTAGTTCAGAGAGGTGAGATAAGTCAACTTCTAGAGGTGACAATCTCTCTTTCTCCACTGACTTTAGATGAGTAGCCAAAATCCTGGGGTGCATCAAGCACAGCGTGGCCAGCCAGTCAAGGGAGGCAACTGTCCCGCTCTACTCCCCACTAGTGCAGCCTCACCTCGAGTACTGTGTGCAGTTTTGGGCTCCACAGTTCAAAAAGAACATCAGACTACTGAAGCACCTCCAAAGGGGGGCCACAAGGGTGGTGAGGGTCTAGAAGGGGTGACTTATGAGGAGCAGCTGAAGTCACTTGGATTATTAAGCCTGGAGAAGAGGAGGCTGAGGGGTGACCTCATTGCAGGCTATGGCTTCCTTACGAGAGGAAGAGAAGAGACAGGTACCAATTTCTTCACTCCTGGGACCAATGACAGGACTTGAGGTAACAGCAAGAAGCTGCATCAGGGGAGGTTTAGGGTAGATATCAGGAAAAGGTTTTTTCACCCAGAAGGTGGTCAAGCACTGGAAGAGGCTCCCCAGGGCAGTGGTCACAGCACCAAGCCTGACTGAGTTCAATAAGCGTTTGGAGGATGCTCTCAGGCACATGATGTGACTCTTGGGGTATCCTGCACAGGGGCAGGAGTTGGACTCAATGATCCTGGAGGGTCCCTTCCAGCTCGTCATGTTCTATGATTCTATGTTTCTATGATTCTATGAAATAAGTACACTGAAACTAGATGCCAGATTTTAGATGACTGAATTTAGATCAGTGATCTAGGTTTACAGGTTCCACAAAAATATAACTGCTCCTAATTTATTTAAGTGTTTTAATGAATCCTTTGATGAGGAATTTACCATTTAGATCACCCCTTTTCTGGCTCATTACTTAAGGAGATTATTAACCATTTCCTTGAACTATATTCCATTTTATGCTATCTTCAGATTTGATCAAGGCTTCCAGTATTTTTTTTCCCTTATAGAAGAAATCAGAAGAATATAATACTGTTTAGATTATAAATCCTATAGAACAAGGATATGTATGCATGTGCATGTATGCATATGCATTTAAGCCCTGCAAAAAGTCTTTCTTTCTTTCCTATCAGGACTCACACTGTCATGCTCTTACACTGATCATCGTAATAATGGTGACAACATTAAAAATTTGTGTGCATTATATCCTTCCCATGAAAATGAGACAGCACATGCAATTTGGCATGTTCTCAGAGCAACGATTAGCCCACTCAAGGGCATTATTAGAAACAGGAAAACAGAGTCATTCATCATCCCAAGTAGCGCATGTTTACCACACACTCTAAATAGCTGTGCTTAGGAGTAGAGGTTAGACAGTTTCCCCTTTTGATTTCTGTTATCATCCTGTCATGCTGCTCCTTCTGATCAGACAGTGCATAGAGAATTTCTCTTGTCAGTTTCCTCCCTTTTTAATTTCAAGCTTTAATTTTCTCGTCCACCCATATTTCTTCAAAAATCTCACATAGGCCTCTTCAAAAACTTCTTTTCACAGAAAGGCAGCTCTTTCCTTTTCTGTTCTTTATGCATAATAAATCTATGTTCTAAATATGTAGTTCATCACTGATGAACTCTCCCATGTTGCATTGTTTAAGCATGTTATACTGACATTACTTATGTATCTATGGAACCTTCTAATTTCACTTAATTTACCTGTTTGGGGTTTTATATGTGTATTCAAGCTTGATCTGGAAGCAGAACTGTTACTGGTATTATGTTTCAGAACACTTAGACCAAAAAATGCACTAGTGAAAGTGCATCTTAAGCAGGATCTGCATTAACAAATAGCATGGCCGAACTATGTACTAATCTGTGACATGAGATTGGTGACAAAGACCTGACATCCATATCACACACCTTCTGTGACAGAGGGATTACTTTGGACTAGCTCTCATATGGCTAGTACGGGGTGAATGTCCATTTGTGGGTTAATTGAAGCTGAATAAAGGGTTCCTAATATTGTTAGCCTCCAGCATTTAACACAAAGGAAATAAGTAACTGACTATACTAAAAAGTAGACTGCAATTGTAAACTGTACAGCGAAAATTAGGAGACTTCAGGCAGTGTAAAGAAAGAGAATAAAATACAACTCCTGATAACCTTCTCCATCACTTACAGAATCTCCACCACTGACAGAAGGATGAACTGATAATTAAATAGGGTAAGTCTGTTAGAAGCTGAAATAAGAACTAAGGCAAATTTTGAATCTTATGATGAAAACAAACTGAACATAAAAAATAAAATGTGCCTAATTTCCAGAGAGTGTTTCTGAGAGCTTCTTTTTTAATTCTATATGCTGCAACATCAGAGTGAATACTGAATAAAAAAGCCAAACATCAACCTTACACCATTTCTTTATATTTGTCTTCCCACTGCATGAGGGTTTTAAATTATGCTGCTGTAAAAGCCAACGATTCACAAAAATCTCGTGACAAGTTTCATCAGAACAGTCATCAGTAATCATGTGTTGTGAATAATGCAACCACAGATTGATTTGGTGCAAATCCACATGTACGTTTCCACATGCTCAATCAGAAAGAGTCAATGCTTTGATGCTTTATACTACAGAGTGTCTTGATTTTCTAAAAACTAACCCTATTCAAGGCAATACTATTCAATGCACACACACACACACATCAATAGAATGAAAACATTTTACATCAGTACAAGACTCAAAAATCCTCTTATGCCACAAATGCCTTTTGCAGTCTTAAAAGGAATATCCATTTATTACAGAGGCTGAGAGAGAGCTTGCCACACACTGACTGTTTTAATCAGGTCAGAGCATGGTAGTTAGTGTAAAAAAGGATGTGTTTATTGTGTACATGCATGTACAAGTAAGTGTGTGCACATATACTTTATGTATACATATAGTTAAATTTCAATTTGAGTGAGATTAGTACTACACAACAGCCACAGAGAACAGAGCAAAGCAACATGTGTAACTTTAGGAAACAAGTATTTCAGATAGTTTCATATATGCAATTATTCTTTTACCCTGAGCCTCCTTTATTATACATACTGACAAGACAAAATCCTTGAGGTAAAAAATACACCAAGGAGGAAGGCAAACCATGCAGACTACAGTTCAATTACAAAGAAATTACCTCTAGGAGGAGAGTTGTACTCCTCAAATGTCTGAACAATCAGTTTAAGCAGTCAGCTAAAGCAAAATTAATCCAATGCTTGAAAATATAAGAAAACATTTAAACTGTTCTTCAGTGTCACAAAGCAGTTCCTCACTCAAAATGTAACATTGTGGTGGGGTCCTAGCTCAGAACGGCATCCATAAGCCCATGATTTTGGTCTTTGACCTCACAATAATTTACAAGTATTTGCCAGATTCACAGAGAAGACAAGAAAATAACTACACCTTTATCACCAATGTGTACTGAAGTGCAAGGTTTCCAGTTTGCTAACTAAATGGGAAAGAGAAACTAGCTGGAAGGACTTCCAGATTTAATGTCATCATACTAGGAAAACTATTTTGAAATAGAGGACCTACTGAGGTTACAGGCAAAGTTTAAAACTAGATTTATCTTATCAGAGACTCATAGCATAATTTAGGTGGAAAAAGACCTTTAAGACCATTGAGTCCAACCATTAACCTAACACTGCTAAGTCCACCACTAAACCATGACCCTAAGTGTCACACAAAAAGCTTTGTCTGGTTGAGTCCTGTGGTCATAATTTATGGCTCAATTTAGAAGAGAACACTGGTTTATTATTAGGTTTGTCCCTGACTAGTTTAGGAAAAAAAATCAGCTGGTAGATACATTGCTCAGTTAAATTCAAAACTCACCATGATACTATCCATGTTTTATGCTCAGCTTTCTGGAGTCTTTGGATGAGAATTAGTTCCTAAAGTGGCGTAGGAACCAGAAGAGCTAAAGAGCTATCTCTGAATCTAGGTCAGATAGGGCATGATGAACTAATGTTAGTGTGACCAATAGCAAGAGCCTCTGCATTGAGGACTGAGGCTAGCAGCAGTTTCTGTACTGTTTTTAAAGCCAGCTAGGGTGTGATTTGACCAAGACATTTTTAATACTGTGGGGAATGTATACTGAAGTACCTTAGTCATTAAGGATAAAATGTAATGATTACAAGCCCTATAAACAGGTCTCTATCAGTATTGGTCATAGTTTAAACAAGGGCTTGGAAATTTCAGAAATTAGAAATGGAGTATTAAAAATGTATGAAATAAAATCTTTTCTGTTCTTGTCACAGGGATTGTTAAAAAGATGAGGTATAAATATAATTTTTTTTTATTGTTTATGTCTGATTTTCAGTCTAGTTTCCCACTTTGGCTAAGCGTGGACCAAAAACTTATTAAAGTATAATTTGCCCCCCACAAAAAAAAATAAAAAATAAACCACAAAGCCCCTAAACCATCACATCCTGAAAGAAAAGACAATGGGAATATCAGAAAACAAATCACTTGTACAGCTGTGAACAGAACTCATTTTCAAGGCTCTGAATTCTGTGTCATGGCTTTTGTTTTCTGCTCCTATTTTAACAGTCCTGGAGGCAAAGGAAGAAAAATGACATAAAGTACCATATTTACCTTTTTACACCCTTGGAAATCAGAATAATTTAATTTGTAAATGTTGTTTCCCATTTTTCAACCTTTCTGTTCAGCATTTGACTGAAAAAAGCCCTTGATTAATTTTAATGCAACACAATATCAGTGAATTTTCAAAAAGTTTTTCATTCTATAGAAGAGATTATTTAAATATTGGATGTATGCTCTCTAAGCCTACTACCACCTACAAGGTATTAGTATACTTTGTACAAGGTTACAGCAGTGGTGGATAAGGGAAGAGCAACTGATGGCATCTACCTGGACCTGTGCAAAGCATTTAACACTGTCCCACACAATATCCTTGTCTCTAAATTAGAGAGAAATAGACTTGACGGATAGATCATTGAGTGGATAAGGAATTGTCTAGGTGATCACAATAATGTTGTGGTCAACAGCTCAGTGTCCAAGTGGAGATCAGTGATGAGTGGCATTCTTCAGGGGTCAGGTGATGTAGATGGTGGGATCGAGTGCACCCTTAGCAAGTGTAATGATAACACCAAGCTGTGTGGTTCAGTCGTCATACTGGAGGGAAGGGATTTCACCCACAGCGACTTTTAAAAGCTTGAGAGGTGGGCCTGTGAAAACCACATGAAGTTCAACAAGGCCAAGTGCAAGGTCCTGCACATGGGTTGGGGCAATCCCATGCACAAACACAGGTTGAGTGGAGATTTAGAAGAACTTGGAGGTGTTAGTTAATGAAAAACTCAACATGAGCCAGAAAAGTGTGATTGCAGCTCAGAAAGCCAACCATATCCTGGGCTGCATCTAAAGAAGAATAACCAGGTTGAGGGAGGTTATCCTTCCTCTCTACTCTGCTCTCATGAGATCCCACCTGGAGTACTGTGTTCATTTCTGGAATCCCCAACACAAGAATGACATGGTGTTGTTGAAGCAAATCCAGAGGAGGGCCACAAAGATAATCAGAGATCTGAAGCACCTCTCCTATGAAGACAGGCTGAGAGAGTTGGGGTTGTTTAGTCTGAAGAAGAGAAGGCTCTAGAAAAACATTATAGGAGCCTACAGTACCTGAAGGGAGCCTACAGGAAAGCTGGAGAGGGACTTTTTGTGAGGGCATGTAGTGATAGAACAACTATCACTATAGTTTGAAAAAGTTTCAAATGAAAAAGAGTTTCAAACTGAGAGAGGGTAGATGTAGATTGGATGTTAGGAGAGAATTCTTTCCTGTGAGGGTGGTGAGACACTGGAACAGGTTGACCAGGGAAGTTGTGGCTGCCCCCTTCCTGGCAGTGTTCAAGGCCAGATTGAATGGGGCTTGGAGCAACCTGGTCTGGTGGGAGGCGTCTCTTCCCATGCCAGGGAAGTTGGAACTAGATGATCTTTAAGGTCGCTTGCAGCCTAAACCATTCAGATTCTATGGTTGCAAAGGACCAATTAAAAAAATTATATTTGATTGCATGGTGCAAAATCTGACAAGAAAATTAGGATGGATTATTGTTGGTTGTTCTTTTACATATTAACAGTTCATATAATATAGCTGGGTAATATTTTTCCAAGAAAGGATCTGGGGTCCAATTTCTTATAACTTTGCCTAACTTAAAGCCATTATGCTGAAATTTGCTGTGGCAGTTCTTTGGTTCATGACAGACAGCAAATTTCACCAAATGAGAGAAACTAAAGAATGACAACCTATCCCCGTATCACTACTATCACTTGCTCCATCATCTTATATGTGATTAATGAATATATTTTATTTTAACTTTTCAGTGCATGCATTATTTTTATTTAAAACATAAATAATACTATCCCATGTTTTGAAAGGACATGTGAAAGTGGACTTGCAGCTGTTTGGGAAGTCCTAAGATAGCATACTGGTTATTACCTTAAGAACAAGTCCACATCTCTCCACAGACAGAATCTGAGCAAAGGCCACTGACTAATGCATGGTACTCTGAGTATCAGATGAGAAAGCAGTCCCACAGAAAAAAATAACATGTGATCACTTTAATTACAGTGACAGGAAATTAACAGATCTTCATTACAGTGGCAACCAACTTTCCTAAATGCTGAAGGCTTTGCTTTTGCAAACTTAGTAGTACTCTTTTGTCATAAGGTTTTATAAATATTCCAGGACAATATATTATCCTTCAAATGTTTTACATACAAAATTCACAATTTGGCAAAAATTATCTCTGTGAGCATCTATTCATAAATACTTTTTGTGTTATCTCAGCTAAAAAGAGTCTATATTTGACTGATTAGTATTCTGCTCTTATGTTCTCATCTAGCTTCTATAACAAAGCATAATCAAACTGGATGTTCCATGAATTTAAGATCTGTTATCCTTGTGCATACTAGGTCAGTGTATCCCAACTGAGGGAATGGAAGAAAACAAAGGGTAAGATGGAGAAAGTTATTGACTTAATATCAGTCAAGTTATTTGTTTTGACTTTCTTCCCATCTTCAGTGTGCTCCAGGGTCCCCATTTGCTTTTCATCTTTCTTCCCAGGGTAGTGTCTAATGACAGTAAAAAGAGGAATGAATCATAATCAGAAAGCCGCAAGTTTAAGAACTTAAGATTTCTCAAGTGAAAGCTTGCCTCTTCAGCTTCAGCATTATTCAAATAATCTCTACGTATATTTGCAACCCAGGGTAGTTTCCTGTCTTCAAATGAAATCCTAAAAGGAAGAGGGAAGGAGAAGGAGCAGAATATTCACAATGGTTTCTTGGGAAGGATACAGGTGTTCATTCTGGCTGCCTCCTCAGTGGTGTATCTGAGGGGAAAATGAGGAACTACTATTTCAATAGAACAACCTTGAGCAGCCTTTTACGTCCAAAAGTTTGTTCATTCTTCACTAAACAGTGTTCATTTATTTAGTTCAAAAAGTTTTTTCACTACATACCATGGTTAGTATATACTTAACTAAGCCAACTTATAAAAAAATTTCTCTGCTCTTCCATGTCAGGTGAATCAGTCATAATTGTTTGTTTTATTCATACACTGAGAAGTTCTAGGGACCTACTTCAGAAATGCAGCCTTAATCACTATTTTCGTCTACAAAGATTATTTACCTGGATAATTCCCTTTAAACCAGTGAAGTATTAAATTTGGACAGACATTCCTTGCTGAGTTCTTCTCAGTCAAGGTTGACAGTATTTTCTATCATTCTGCACTAGAAAGTCTGCTTAAACAGACTAGGGACAACACATCAACGAAATGCTGATGGATATGAAACATTTCAGAAAATATTTCCAAAATAGTATTTGAATAGATATAAATAAGAAACAGTTAGGGCTGAATTTTAGTCTGAGGTCTCCCCGTAACCTTCATCGTCAGTTTCAGCAGCAAAAAGATGAGATTACACTGAATTGTAATCGCAGTCTAGTAGTTCAGGATTTTCCAGTCATCACATAACTGTGTCAAAATGCAGAACAATGAGCCTTCATAACTAAACCAAGCTCACTCCATCAGCTGCCAGCTACAAACTTTCTCCACGTGGTCCCATGACCAAAATCTCACTATTGCTTGTAATGGCCCCCTGTGATATAATCCCACTTCTACTGCCCATGGAAAAGATAACTATCATATGTCTGGTTTTGTCTGTGTGTTTTGATAAAGCTTACAAATACTGGACATTTGCTTTTGTGCAGATGACAAATGGAGCTAAAAGGCTTGAGTGTAAGATATCAGAGTTCAACTGAGTCATAGAATCATAAAATCATTATGGCTGGAAGGGACCTCCAAGGTCATCAAGTCCAACCTTTATCCCATCATATTGCTAACCATTAGACCATTAGACCATGGCCTCAAGTGCCTCATCAACCCGTTTTTTGAACACCCCCAGGGACGGTGACTCCACCACCTCCCTGGGTAGCGTATTCCAGTGCATAACTACCCTCTCAGTAAAGAACTTCTTCCTAATATCAACCTAAACTTCCCCTGACATAACTTGAGGCCATTTCCTCTCATCCTATCATTAGCAATTTGGGAGAAGAGACCAACACCAGCCTCACTACAACCTCCTTTTAGGTAGTTGTAGAGGGCAATAAGGTCTCCTCCCAGTCTCCTCTGAAGCAAATTATTTGTTCAGTCTTCAGATAAAAGGCTATGCCCACCTGGCAATTGCTTTGAATTTCATAAGAGTGGACATGATCATTGTTATAACAATAAGTCAGTATTATTCTCTGACATGTAGACATGCTTCTTTGGAAATAATAAAAAAAATAAATATAGTGTTTCAATGAGATAGGCAAGACCTGAAGTGCAATTTAGAAAAGCAATCAAAAA
Source organism: Aegotheles bennettii (assembly GCA_013398125.1). Taxonomy (NCBI): domain Eukaryota; kingdom Metazoa; phylum Chordata; class Aves; order Caprimulgiformes; family Aegothelidae; genus Aegotheles; species Aegotheles bennettii. The sequence continues at coordinate 77,769 of VZRW01008045.1, read as the reverse complement.
CAAAGAGATTGAAGGAAAAACAATGAGAAAGAGTGAAAAATTATATTTTAGTATGAAACAAAACTAAAAAGGCAACAAAAAATATTAAAAGAGTGTGGTTATTTGAAGGTCAACAACTCTCAAAATAAAAGCTAGGTATAGAAATTAGGAGAAAATTCAAGAGTGGATAGTCTTTCGGGTAAATATATTTCTGTAGTATATAATATGTATCAAAACTAATGATACATTTTGAGAACTGAACAACTAGAACACCATTTTATCATCCTGATAGAAATAACGCCCCTGGCTAAGACAATACAGTGATAAACACTCTGGATTTTTAAGTAAGAAAGGGATAAAAATAAGATGAGAATTTCCAGAAATTCTGAAAATGCTTCTAATTAGATTAAAACAAGGAGTAGAACTGTCCAGATTTCATCTTATGTCATTTTACAAAACCCTTGCTTTTCTCCAGTAGCTATTTCCCACATGGTCATCTGTCTTGTTGATATTGTTTCTTATTCCTGGTACATTGGCCAAACATTTTAAACATAAGAAGTAAAATGTGTAAGCATATAAAATAATGCTAGTACTAAAATATAAAATAGCAATAAAGGTATTTCATAATTAAGAAAACACTATCCATGGTCATGACAGATAAAGTAGCTCCTGTGGATACACAGATATACTTATACGTGTTTTAGGGAAAGCATATTAACAGAAAAACAGAACAGATGTAAAGAAAATAAGATGGCTGTGTAAAGAGATATCTTTCTGCACTGCTGTGTTTTTAACAAACAAGTAAGATACATGTAACAAAGGAAAGCACTCTGATCTGTTCAGATTATTGTTCCTCTTGCCAGAGACAGTTTCTATCATGAGCAACATCTTTAGAGAGTTCTGATGTGATTTTTACCTCCATATAGTTTTCTTTTTCCCATCTGTAAAAAAAAACATTAAAAATAAAATAAAACACATCAGTTCTGCAGTTGCACACTAAATAACAGGCTAAATGGTTTTAATTTAGGTGACAAATTGGTACAATAATGTAATGTCACCCTCTGAGACTGCCTCAATGAACAACTGACCCCTCGAAAAAGGAGAAGTTATAATCACTTTTTCTTTGGAAATCTCTCAAAACTTGCCTTGAACTTTATTCCCTTTTCTTCTTTACTGTTAGCATCTCAGCACAGTGACAATGAGCCCCATATCACATCTCTGACTACTGAGAGAGCTTTAACATTGTTTACAACAGTGAAAAAAAGGTTCAATATGTGAACCTGTGGGTGTTTCTGAACCCCCAACGTTTTGTGAAATGCCAATCAGAAGTAAATGGTTTCTGGTGCCCCCTATTCCAACAACTGTTACCTAAGCATGCATTTTTACCTGTGATAATAGTTTTAATTGTATTTAAAAAAAATAAAATCAATTAATGAGATATATGTGAATTAAAAAACAATGTGATGGCCTATCAGAGAAACTTGGCTTAACCCAGAACACTTTCCCAAGAGGACTGGGCCAACTGCCTCTTCTATGACATCTTTAACAGTCTCTTCATGCTCTTGGCTGCAGTGGCCAGGACATAATGAAGATAAAGAATATCCTATAAAAATGAAAGCAAGATCCCAACTGAATTACAAGCTACTATGTCAAATGTTAATATTAGGGGCTACTACTTTTCTTTTAGAGGAGTGAAATTTAGGCATTAGCTGTGAATAAAGGCATGCATATTACTTTCTAATTTGAATGTGATTTAATTACATTCTATCCCATTTTCAATTCTGTCATTAGTTTTAGCTAAAAGACTCTGAATTTCTGTTCTTACATGGCAGATCTCTGCCACCTAAGTGATCATGATTTCAAGTAATTATGGATGAGCACAAAAAGAGGAAAAGCTAAAAATAATTTGCCCAGCACCTTAATACCCTCTGACATATCTATGAAGAAATCCTCTTTGGAGATGAACATTGATGATACCAGTATTAAAGGAATTCTAACATACTGTTGATGTATCTCCAGGTTTTTTTGTGTCTTTCTTTTGTAGGCAGTGTTTTGATGCTCTTGTTAAGAAACTGATGAGCCCATGAGGGAGAAATTCTACCACCAGAGTTGACAGAACAGCCAGGAAACCTTCAGTCCCAGTGTGAGTGCCTCTGTCAGTCCCACTAATCCACAGGGGCTCTGAGGTGCCTTATGGTCTCCCACTTCAGAAGTTTTTCTTAGGCAGGGAATCTGTGTAAAGCTTCCTCATTTAGTATCTACACTTCTTGCTAAGGACTATATGCCAAACTATTCTGATTAACTTTGGGAATCACATTGCCTCCCCCTCCCCTTTTTTTTTTTTTCACAGAAGGATGTGAGCTGGCCCATAAAATTTAGCAGAGCTTGCAAGAATAAATGCCAACATACCTTCTTCTGTTATAAAATCTACTCATATAAACCAGTAGAGACTAGTCCTCCACAAGTTTTTTTCCCTACTGGCTGTATTAATCAAAAGTTCATCTCAGGTCAGTAAAGGAGAAATGACACTGTCACAAAGTCTCAACTAGTTTTGTAAAAGACAAATTTATAAGAGGTAAATACTGTTACTTACAGACTTCCTGAAACCTTACTTGAGCACAATGTGTGTTACAGGGTTTTGGTTTATGTTTTGTTTTTTTCCTTTTTCACTTATGACTTTGAACTAAGAAAGAAAAATCTTCTAAGTAAATGGTAAGAAAAAATGCTTAAGATGAGCATTTTTTTTATTGACAACAACATATTTTTCTTATGTCTTTGTTAGGTGTCTTTCTTGTGAATAGTGTGTACATGTCTGTTTTCATAACATAATTTCTTTGGCTAAATCACTAGTTTTCAAGAAAAAATAAGGATTAGTTTACCTTTAATGTCAGCACTGGGGAAAAAAATAAGCATTGGATAGAGATTACTACTTTTATTATGTTTTCCCTTTGGTGTCAATTATTTCAAATCCAGGCTTCAGCTATTTCTATAAAAGTGTGGTAGTCATTTAGACCATGAATATCCTTAAAGAGATCAAAGACTACCAGAAGATTAATACATACTGCAAAAATACATTCTTTTGCTTTCACTTATTCTTCCTAGACTCTTAAAGCAGGTCAGCAGACCCCATTTCCAGCATAAAAATATGAATGCTTTTACCTCTTTAACTCTTTGGACTTTAGATTAGAGCAAAACCACTTCAATGTAAGATAAACTGCCTACAGGTAAGAAGCCTGAGAACATAAGTATCAATCCTATTTTTGGACAAGAAATGTAAACCTAATAATACACTGAAATGATATTTGGCTCACCAGTGGGTATAAAAGAGGTTGTTTAGGCTCTGGACTCTGTTGAGATCTGAGATTCTGTTCTGAGCCTTCCAGAAAACCCAAGCCATTGGAGATTAGTTTCCTTATGACACAAATTCCTCCTGCCTTAGTGCAGAATCAACACAGCAACGGACAGAACTCAAACAAGTTATCATCATCAACATTAGTACTGGTATTTTTCAGGCTGATACATTTTAATGTCAATGCTCTACATCCTCTGTTTCTGAAGTTCATCAATTGTGTGTTTGAATGTTTAAAAATTACTAGTCACTTGTAAAGACCTGATTGCATTTTGTGTGCATCAGTTGCACACTAGTTGCATGCAGCTGATGCTGCATGTAAGTAAAAATTGTCTCTGTATCAAGGACTTTAAAACTCGGTGCATAGATAAAACACTTTATGAACATATTATACCAAATGATGATACATCTGTAGGCTACAGAAGTGTTTCTGAGAGAGAAGCAGAAGAGAAAACTAGCATGAAAGAAATGTGCTTATACAGGATTAAACAGGTGAGGTCACTTGATAGAAGAGGAAAGAGAACAAAACCAGTCTCAAGATGTACTGCACAGGGAAAACAAGTCACTAAGCACTGCTGAAGTAAGAATGTGCAGATCTTAGAAGACCTTTGAATCCTTGCAAATCCTGTTTTGTAAGGAAATTTTAGATAGGGTTTATAAACAGCAAAAATTACTGGCAAAAATATTTAATCTAATAGATAAAAACATATTTATTTGATCAGTGGTAGGTTTAAGGTTTTATTTTTGTTTGAATCTATCACTGCAGTTGTCAATGGACGAGTTGATACTTAACCTTATCCCAAAACTGCATATTATTTCCAAAAAGGATAAGGCAATATAATCCATTATTCTTCCACAAACATCTTTGATACATGTGATTTTTACTGCAGCTACTGAAAGATTCAAGAATCTGTGTAAGTGAGAACATCCTTCCCTTCTGACATACTGGACCAGCTGCTGTGTATTGCTGCATCCAGTCTTTCAAAATCCTCTTAACACAGCATTTTTAGCAGCCTGCTCATCTACAGAATTGCTGTTCCATAAGAAATCCCAGCATTTTAAAACATTATTATCTGATATAGGAGAGGAAATTTAACTATGAAATTTCCCAGAATCTCTAGTTACTGAAGGAAAAAGGAGAAATAGCCTTCTCATACTCCTTAGTCAGTAATGTGAAAACATAGTCAGGCTATGAGGTGCATTTTCTAAAGGACCACCCTTAAGATGATGGTTCTGTTGCAGAATCAGCATTTGTTTTTTAAATTCACCAATTTAAGTGTTTTGAGGCAAAAAAAATAAATGTATCAGCAAGTTTGTTCTCAGGCTGAGACCTGATTATCTTTCAAGATGCAGAAAAGTGTGTATCTGCGCACAGCTCATTGGCTGGGAAATTAAGCTAACAGAGCATCAGTTTCAAACCCTTATTTACTCATTCTAGGCCGTCACAGCACGAAGCAGAACATTGATCAACTACATTGCTAACCAGTGCTCAGGCCCCAGGGTGTCACACTCTGCCAAATGATAGATCTTAATGTATTACTTTGGCTTTAACATAATCTGAATTTTTCTTTTGACCAGCTTTGTCTTATGTAACTAGGACTTCTTTAAAAACTCATTCAGAATGTTTAGATGTTTATGAACAGAAGTATAGAGGGAAAAAACAGGTAGCTTTTTGCTTCACACAGCTTGCAAATTCAAAGCAATTTTATAAGACATAAGAAACTCCTGCCCTCTCAGCATGCCTCCATTCAAGAACAATGGCTTCCTACAGGATCTGCCATCTGGAGAGCAAAAAGATGAAGATAGTGTAAGAAAGTTCTCATTCAAACTATAGTACAAGATATTAGAAATTAGATTTGGTTTTCCCAGCTTCGTTCATCTGGAAAAAAAAAAGTCTAAACAGAAGCACTGTCTGGGCTCCCTCTACAATCGAGAGAGAAAGAAAATTCCAGAGATTGATTCACTCTGTGTCTCACAAACAACTTGAGTAAGAAAGATGGGGTGGTATGTGTGCAATCTTCTACTAAGAGTGCATTTTCTGCATGCAGTAAAAATCTTTAGGGAAGATTGTGACTGCTAAGAAATAATTGTCTCTTCATTCTTCTGAAAGTAATGAAGCTTAGCAACACTTCTGAAAAGAAAATCAACTAATACTGTCAGTTTCTATACTGTCCAAATCAACTATTCAGATATCTGGGAGAAGTGACTCTCCAAAGGACCACATTACTGTGGTTTTTGACACTCATTGTGTCATTGGACATTCATTTCATAATCATGCTGAACATCATCATTATATCATAAGCAGTAAGACCTTTCCTCTCTCTCTAGGGAAACAAGCCAAGTGCTTCTATATTGTTTTCACCAAGCTTTTAAAAATCTCATTAAATTAGAGAAGAGGACATTCAATACCCATGAGGAGATCTTTATGTATAAATGTCATTAGTTTCCATCTCTTCCAGATGTTCCCCTTAGTCAACAGAACAAGTACAGTTATAAATTTCCTAACATCGTTCAGAAACATTAATTCACCCTCTTTCCCCACTATGCCCATATAATTGTAATATGCATGTAGCTCTATGATGGTTGAATTCAAGTGCTTAAAGGTGATATAGAAGCTCTAAATAGGTGTTTTCAATAATTGCACAGTTTATGGCAGGACTAAAGAATATGTGAAAAATTGACCTAGTACTGTATCCATCTTCAGTATTTCCTGTGACTGGCTAAATTAGCTCTAAATAAGCATTTTAGTCTCTAGTAAACTCCATTAAAACTCTTATTTAAAAATAAAACCCAACTAAATACGGAAACTTTGAGGTGTATGTACAATTTGGCAACTTGGTTTCACAGGCATTAGCAAGAAAGATGAGTTTATTTCCTTTTATCATGTGCTTTTTGACTCCAAATTAAATGGGTCACAAACTGAGTCCTTCCATAGATGCCTAATCCTGACAAAATGTTTTCTGTTGCTGTGTTTTTAGCACACATGTCCACTTGTCAGTCCCAGTCTGTGTTGCTATGCTACCGTAGCAATCCTGTTTCAAATGGTTCATTGTCTTTGTCAGAGTCGGTGATGTATCTCTACAGCTGTTCAAAGACCTAGTTAACTAAAGTTTTCTTGATTGAAAGCAAAAAGTTTTTTGTTGTGTGTAGCTTGCTGTATAACACCAAAGTACCAAAATCTGCAAGGGACCCAATATTTGATCTGACCCAATTCTGCTGCCTTCATGAATGTGCCAGAATTCTTCCAAGATAAAAAATGTTGTTCGGGAAGAATAAAATTAAACTTAACTTCTAGTGTCTGAGATTTATGCATAGGTAATTCTGGAGAGTATTTTCCCCACAATAAATTTTCTAGAGATAGTTCTCATTGAAGAACCTGCAAAGCAGGTGCTAAGTACCTTCCTCATTCAAATCAGTGGGAAACATCTGAAATCTTGTATCTGTAGCACCTCGTCATTCAGATCCTGCTTCTGTTTTTATCTGGAAGCTTTTTGCTGTCACTTTGTGAAAAGACTCTCACTAGACAGTCAGGGTCTGAGAGCTTTATAGTGGTTGCAATAGCAACAGGATAAGGCCATGATTAACTTCTGTAGGATATGGGTCAAACCTTGGATAAAGACTAAGAAATTGATCTGTGTTTATTCTATAAATCTAACATACTACAACTCAGATTTGTCCATTGCCATGGACAGTCAGTCTACTGATTCATATTTTTATTCCCAGTTAGCTAAAAGACTTCTGAATCACATGTTAATATGGACACTCAAATGCATCAATACAGGTAAGAAAACTACAGGTGCAAGAAGCTACATTATGATCTACCTATCAACTTCTGAGTACTCTGAGATATGATATTTCATTGTGATATATTTTTATATTTTGTCCTTGTACTGGAGTCCAAAGATATTTTCTCTATTTAAATCTACACTTGAAAAATGAACTGAAAATGATCAGCTAAAAAGATTACCACCATAACCTGTTATTCCTTAGTCAAATGTACAGGTTCAGGTAAATTACTTTCCTCCTTGGATTTGTCACTGTGCTTGACAGCTTGTTCATATATCCAGTTATGGTTATGCATTGATTTTCTTGATGAATATACTATATAAATGCTAAGATGAGCCTGGAAAGCTTACTGTTTTAACATTCTTCCCTATAATAGATTACATATACATACATCATACTTGATGGAGTTGAAATTCTAAGGATTAGGACAGGTTAATAATGCAAAACACGAGTCTAAACAATGTCTTCTCTGAGTACTGAAGAAGATGAAATCCTGAAAAGCATCACACAACAGAAGGAAAAGGAAGTATTTGCATGAATCTTTGTTGTTAGAGTTATGTAGCCTTCCCTTTTTCCTAAAATGAACATGTCTGTTGGCATTTATGAAGAACACAACTACCAAACCCACTCAGCATGGCTACTAGGATTAGCTGCTGACAGACACAATGAAACACACATAAAGAAAGGAAAATGAGCAATTGGTGGAATATCTTAAATAAACCATATAGGTTTGTTAGATAGTGACTTTATTTTCTTTCCTCAAAATTACTGAATTTTACAGCCAAAATTATTTTTGTGTAATAGGATAAACTAAAGACAAGAAAATTTATGTTTTCCTGACTCTATAGGTATTCCTAATTGCTGTCATGTCACTCCTATCTTATTCTTATTCTCCAAGATACTTAAGCAGAGGTCATCAATTACAAGTGAGTTTGATCAAACTAAAGCTAATGAGCTTCCAAGTGACTCTCACATAGTTGGGAAGTTTCACTTCAGGCACTGGTTTTGTTACAGGCAACATGGCAAAATAAAAATAATGCTATCAAATTGATCTTAACTGCTGATATTTTACTTGACTAACAAAATTTAAATACCTATTTAGTATTAGTAATAGACTGCTAGGCTGGAATAATTTAATCTTATGTAGATCTACATAATGGCTTGACATTGATGACGGCTGTGTCCTCCACATTGCTGGTCTGGTAGTTTGAGGAAGTGTATACCATTTCAGTAGGCAGGCATAATTATTTTATACATTATTCATTCTTTCTGTGAATCAAGACCATGAACCTCATCTCTGATTTTCCAAAACACAGGGGACTTCAAAAAAAGCTTCTTTAGCATTAATATTCGCAATTTCTGCCTGCCAGTGCCTGGAAGGGAACATTGTCTATTCACTTGTACCCACAGCACAAATACTAAAAAAACTTTCAGAGATCGCGTCAGGTATCATATTCAGTCAGCCCTTGACATGTATAATAAGGCTAGCAACAAAGGCGCTATGGTGGTGCTGGTTTTTTTTCCTTTTAACAAGCTGAAATGAACCCAAGAGTTTATTTCATGTAGTCACCAAACCACCGTGAGGTGCCAATAAAGCCTGCCTTCTGAGCAGACAATATACCATGCCTGACAGAGGGATGAAAGTTTCCTACAGTGTAGTTTCCAACCACAGGGACCACCTAATGTTTTAGTTGACTCTAAAAAAAAAAATTAAAAAAATCTAATCGTCTCAGATTCATGCTTGTTGCCAGTGAAAATAATAAGGACAACACTGAGAGAATGACAATCTTACACATCTTCAGTATCTAACTACTATCTTTCTTTCTCTAGATGCAGCAATAGTAAACTTTGCTTCCAAATCAGAAACCTATAACAAAACAGCAGCACTGAAAATTCTTTCTTGAGTCCCTAAGCAATACTATCTGATACCTAAAGCTGCTTGAAATTGTTTGCCAGAGATGAGAACTGTGGTGGTGTTGATGATCCCTGTATTTGAAAGCTTTTCAAGATAGCAGTCAAGTTCAACTTTTTCTAAGTCTGTCTGTGAACTTTGGGTATAATCTCTTTAAAGCTCAAGCTAAGATCACCAAGCTTTTCTGAGTTTTCCTTCCCACAACATTTTTTTCTTACATTTGAAAAGCTTCAACAGCCTATCAAGAAGGCTGTGAAGAGCCCCTTTTTCTTCAAATTTTACTCTGACAGAGGAGAGAGCCAGAGAGCTTCATAAACCATCAAAACAAACAAACAAAAAAACTTGAAAAATGTCTTGAATATTTTCTCACTGCCAGCTTCAGCTGTGGCACCTCAGCAGATTTTGCTCATTTTTGCCAGGCATAGGTCCTAATGGACTTATCAATGTCATGAGAGTGTTAGTATTTCACTTAAACAAGTAAATTCAAACCTAGATCAATGTTTTTAATGATCTCTGACATCGAAGTCCAATACTAGTTTTAACTCACCTTCATGTTTTAAACAGTAAGCTGAGATTAAAAAAAAAGATTATGTCTGCTCCTTACTGGTGTGATTATAAAGAATTTTTCCAGCCAGAAAAACAGTCCAGTGCAGCTATGTGGGCAGTGGCTAATAACCTGTTCCCATTTGGGACACTGGTGTGTTATGCCAGCCAGTCCTGCAGACTATGCTTCTGACACAGCATAGATGACCCAAGAGAGAGAAAAGTATGAAATCTAATTTATATGTATTCCAACACCATCAATATTATTTCTTGTGTATGAACTGAGAATAAAGGTATCAATTCAATTTTAAAAGTGATAAGGTTCTTACTGACAACAGCAGAGGTTTGGGGAAAGGTCTTACAGCTTGCATAACTGATATGTAAGTAACTGGCCAGTCAAATTTGGAAATTTGCCTTTTCTGTGCTTTCATGCAAGCCCTAATAGAAATAAAGGTATGATTTGTTCCTAAGTTAAATTAATGATTGGAAACTGAAAGACAGATGATGTGTAAATAACACAGGTGAATTCAGAATATGGCTTTCTGTGTAGCTGCAATAGAATGAACAATTCAAGTGAGAAAAGTGGTCAGGTATAGAACATGTCTTTGGTATAGAATGAAACTGAATTTCTGTATGTGCTTACAATATGGGTACTGCTGTGGGTTTCAAAAAGTCTTTTTCACTTAGATTTGTCAGTATCCTCGACCAATTGATGAAAAATGTATTAATGCATTTGGACTTTCTCTGCTACAGTCCAGGTTTAACTCCATAAAGTAGAACTGCCAGCATCATATAATGAATTCCACATGGAAAACAGATTTTCAGTCATGAAAACATGACTGAAATGTTTAAGGTGTTTCAAACATGAAACACCTTAAACATTTAGTCTAGAAAAACATTGCATCTTCTTTAGAAGAACTGACTAGGAGAAAATCTGAAACCTTTTTTAACTTTCATCCCTTTCATTCCCCACAGTTTTATATTTGATGTCATGCTGATCAAACTGAAAATTATAAAGCCAAAGAAAATGGAAAGGAACATAAAGAATTCTTGAGCAAGGTATACTCCTCACATATATTGCTAGTAGTGCCCAATGATGCAGTAAACCAGTTATAATGCATTCAAACCTAACCCATTTGAAACTCTTTAATAGAACTATTCTATGGTGGATAATATTTATTTCATTAGGCCAAATTGATCTATGGAGGAATGGCACTTGTCTTATCTATGATACTTTATTATTTCTGTATATGCTACTAATTGCTTACAAATCTTACAAAAGTATTCTCAGAGAATGTTCAAACACTCGTAGTTTGCTTAATTTATAAAGAAATTATGCTTTAAATATACATTATTTTTCTGCAGAGTCTAGTACGAACATGACTCAAAATCATCATTTCTTTCCCAGGAGATGCAAATGCCAAAAAAATAACACTAATCTCTAGAAGATGTAAACCATATTGCAATGTATTCTTAACTCCTAAGGCTTAAGGAAAACAAAACTAACTAAAAAACCCATTCTAGACTGAACACTAATAACACTCAGATTTTTTCTAGATAACATGGATCATAAAACTGTATTAAAATATTTTAATCGTGTTTTAGTAAAAGTTTTTCATCCACATCATAATGATACACATTACTTACAGTTGTTTCTTTGCATTAACTTTATCTATTTTTCTAACTAAACAGATTTTATGATATTGACCAGTGTTCCAGAGGAAAAATGAATGTCTTTTAAAAAAATCTTTCATGTGACTTTAAAAAGGACAAAAAAAAAAACTTGCTGTACTTTGTCTAGGAACTTTAGGAAGATCAGAGCTGAGGATTATAAATGGAAAATTTATTTTTCCTAAATGATCATAATATAGTAGAATAGTTAGCGTTGGAAGGCGCCTTTATACGTCAGTTAGTCCAATCACCCTATAATGAGCAGGCATATCTTCAACTAGATCCAGTTGCTGAAAAACCTGTTCAACCTGATCTTGAGAATTTCCAGGAATGGACAATCTACAACATCTCTGGGCAACCTATTCCAGAGTTTTACTACCCTCATCATAAAAAATTTCTTTCTTATATCTAGTCTGAATCTAACTTAGTTTAAAACCATTACCCCTTGTTTTATCACTACAAGCCCTATTAAAAATCTATTCCTATCTTTCTTACAAAACCCCTTTAAGTATTAAAAGCACACAAAAATTGTATTTTTACAGGGTAATGTCAAGAAAATTATTAAGATTCAACGAGAAATTTGAAGGATATACTCAGTCAGAATGAAGAAAAAGAAAAACACTTTTGAGGATTTTAGCACATGGTAAATTAACATTTTGGCATTCCTTCAGTTTTTCTTTACAGCTATTAACTGTTCATCAAGGCCAGGGCCTGAAATAGATTGAGTCAAAATGCTAGTTCATTGCTGCAGGTAGTACACTGATCTATGGATATAAGCTGTGAAATTTCACTTTTGAACATGAGAGGAAGATAGCCCATAACTATTTTCTTCTGAGGTCCTGTGTGTAATCGAAATAAAATGTAATTATAGTCATGTCAATGGAATCATTGTAACAAACCTCTATGCTAGAGATATACCTCACTTTGTAAACATAGTTATTTTGTGGATTAACCTAACATCTATTTCTTGAAAAACAAAAATAAAAATTACACACAGAAGAATATTTTGCTAATATAACCATATCTATTCAAGTATTTTTACCAACATGAGTATATCAACAAGTGGTAACAGGAAAAAAACATATTAAGTGATACATATTGGAAATATTGTTATAGAGCAAGCCTCATGTCACACATTATATTTTAGACCTTGCTACAAAAGTAATTTTTTTTTAAAGAGGATAATTTTAAGTATTCAAAGAAACTCACATTGTAACTTGAGAGATAACTCACACTCACAGAAACATGGCTGTGTTATTTCATTCATATAGGTTTCCTAATTACTATCAGGTCTACTGGCAAAAAGTTTTTACTTTTATTTTGTTGGCTTAATGTCTTAGTCATAAGAAAGGCAAATGTGATAAAAGTTTCCATAACAAAAGAAGTCCTTATTTATTTTTATATTGAATAGGATTTCTGTAAATGTTGGTGAATGATGTTTACAACAGTTTTTTTCTTTCTTTTTCATGAAATAAGATATTAGTTTTCTTATTAGAGTGTTTTTTGTTTGCTATTTTTTAAAAACAGACAAGAATGCTTATATTAGAAATACTGACAAATAAAGAAATGTGAAGGGAAAATACAATGTGGTTTATTGGTAATCTCTTACAAAATAAGTGGGTTTATCTAAGAAAAAGAAAGAAATAAACAAAACAACTAGTTATGTTTTAAATGTTAAATATACTGCATGATTTGGGCTGAAGAAGATTTTATAATATCAGGAAGAAATATCTCATTTATTTGTTGATGCAGGACACCTGTCACATAATAAATCTGACTGAGACATGTACATTTCTGCATACATGCATGTACATGAAAACATTATTTTCCTTTCCTAAAATTCTATTTCACAGAGTCTTCCAAGTGTGAGATTTCCTATGAAAACTAAAGAGGAACATTAAATTTACAGCATGGAAATTGAAACCTGATTAACAGAATTATTTTCTTGTATAACACATCTAGATTTTGAAACAACTTGCTACAAGAGCAGTAATCTGGCAAAATTCAGAAATAATTGTAATTTTATATAAACAATATCTGTTCCTAGTACATAATGCTATCAGAAAGCTGAGAAAAGAAAAGACTGCGTCAGTAATACAATTCAATCTGTCTCCCATCTTTAACCTTAAACCGAGACAAAATCATTACACTGTAAGGCATCTTACCTATCCTATCCAGAATTGTATTAGACAGAGTAGGAAGACATATAAAGAGAAAGCATTCAAGGAAGAGAGCAAGATCCTACTATATAACATAGAGCTATAAAGCAACCCTGAAACACACTACAAAATTCAGTTAGAGATCGTGGTTAAGAGCTGAGAAGTGTTAGGTGACTGAGAAAGTAATGTGATATGGATAAAAGGAACCCTAAAAATGATACTCCATTAATGTTCAGACTCTCAAGTCTATCCATATTGTGCTTTGAAATATCATTTCCAAGCTCACAGTACTGTTCGAAAGTTTCCTGTTCCAGGCTTTAAGTTTTCATATAGGAGTAAAAGCGTATTCAGTATATTCAGGACCATGTGAAATTATATTGCTGGCAGAAAACCCTTCAATGAAAGAAAAATGAACTATATGTCAAAACAGATTATTATGCTGTGGAAACCAATAGAAAAGCTACAAGTTGTGACTGGGACACATCTAGTAGTGCCTAACCACAAAATCAACACAGAAGTACCAGAACCAAACATGTGGAAGAAAATAAATATCTGACCTTGTTCCAAGATGCATTACTGAAATACAAGGGCAAACTAAATCCAATAATGACCAAATACCTGACCAGAAAAAACAATAATAATAATAAGCCTTTTCTCTGACTAACGTCATAAAACATCCTTAACACGTTCATTTTCAGTCCTGCAGGAAGGGCTAATCTGTAATTAAAGCTTTAGGAAAATTAGGACTGCCTATACAGAAGAATGTGGAGCTTGAAAGCCTCGACAAAATAACCCAAGGTCAAAGTAAGAGAGACTAGTGGTTCAATTAACACAACAAAAGAGCAAATATCAAAGCAATCTCTGGAACAATTGAAGCAACTAAGTTGCTACATGTCAAAAATGAACAGCCACACAAAGCAGAGAAAAAGAGATGAGGTTTATGCAGAAGAGAAAATCTAAAATTTCCCTATCATGCTGCTGATCAGCAGTATAGCTGATACATGCTCAGCAATTGAATGGAATTCATTCCTGAAAGAAATTTCCTATTAGTGCTGAATGCATGATGTAGAGGAATAAAATATAAAAAAAAAATAAAAAAAAATAAAAAAAGGACTTCAAAGGCAAATACCATTCCACGGATCAAATCCATATCTGCCTGTGTATGATACTGACGAAAGCTAAATGGAAATGGGGTGATTTGATATGCCACTGCTGGGATTAGTTCTGCTGGCAACACTCTGCTGTCCTGTAACAGTAACTATGTTGCAGCATGATCTAGCTTCCATGCAGTCTTCAGGGGTCTTTCCTTTCACTGAAATGGGAAATGTATCACCTTCTTAATAAGAAAGGAACAGTGGGGGGAAATGACAAACTAAGTACTGGAGGGCATTCATTAGGGCTGCTTTCAGCCTAGCCCAGTGTATGGAGCAGTTGCACTGTCCCAGTGTCAACCTCAGATGGAAATTGTGACTTAGTGGGTCACAGACTCTCAACCTCCTGGCTTCTACAAAAAGCCTCAGTCTGCACCCCAACCACTGTATCCCCCTGCCATATTTTATGTCATAAAGTATGCTAAAGGTGGAAAGAAACTTCAGGTACTCCCCACTCCTGGAATCCCCTGGTCACCAGAGTGAAGAAATATGTTCTTGTAGAGACTCCCCTCTGGTAAATATAGTCAACTGTGGCATGCCATGCCAAAGGGGTATCAGTACACTTCCCTGTAGGCTGATTAAACCATGGCCTGACCCTGAGTCTTACTCTTTTCTACATATGCATGTGATAGAGAAATAGCTCTAAGAAAAAGATGACAGAAGCAAATCAATAATAATAAAGAAGTGGCTACCTTCTTGACAGACATGTAGCCCAGGTTCTTTTAAGATATTAATGTCTCACAGGAGTTATACCTTTCGTTCTTTTATGCCATTTTCCTGCTGACTTCCCCAAAGCATCTAATTCACTTAGAGAAAAAGAAAGGCTGCTGACCTTCCCATTTCCAATAATCATTGAGAGGGGATTCATCTCACCTGATCCTGGCCCCATACAGAATAGTCCTCTAGCTCAACACAATCATGTAGGCATCCTTCTTAGAGAATATTGCTTGTATTTGACATTCATTTCAGGGTGCTCTAAATCATCTTATTGAAGAACAAAATGTGTATGTTGGCATAAATCATTATGCTTATGCTTTTGTGTCCTTCATGAAAATCTGTATTATAAAGTGCTGTCTTCATATATTTTTTTTCCTGAGGCTTAGCATGTTTTGATTATGATGAAATCCATGTTAATTGACCACTCAAAGACTGATTCTATACTTCAGTCACAAATTTACACATCTCAGCTATTTTTAAAATAGCTGGCCTGTTATCGTAGCAGTTTAATCAAGACAGTATGGAGCTTAATGCAGGCTAAGCACTTCTCTGTGCAGACAGTACTGTTGTCATTCTCACAGCAAAATAACATCGAGAAGCTGTCCTTTAAGGTATGTTATTGTAATTGGAACTCAGGGATTTGTAAAGACGTAGCAAGAAGGATACAAAACTGTCAAAAGAAAAATACTTGTAAAATGATGCATAAACTCAGGACGTCACTAAACCTCATAAAATAAAAATGGCTGGGTACCTTTCTCGGAAAAGTGTTATGAATCCCCAATTATACCTAGTATTTTGTACTGCCAATCATAATGCTAATACAGAAACATATAGTTATATAAGATAGGAACAAAAAAAGATGTCTAGAGGTTTTTTAGTCTATTCCCCCAACTTTAGCATCTATCAGTATTTTAGAATGTCAATATTAAAAAAGCGTTCTAGTAGTCTTCTTTCTTCTCTGGAGACAAATGATCTCTTTTCTGTAGTCTAGAAGAAAAGTAAAAAGAACTATTTTTACATTGCATAAAAGCCATGTTTTTTATAACATCTGTTTTTATAACATCTGTTTAAAATACCTGAGACACAAGTTTTTCAACACATCAAAGTTTTATAAAATACCCAAAATACATCTTCTACCAGAAAACCATACTCTGATGTTCGTGAATGAAAACACCTTGTGAAATTATTTACCATTCTTCTGCAGTGGGAGGTTTCCTTTCCCTTCTTTCATGGTATGTTTTCACCAGTCCTGTATTGTTTTCTATTCCATTCCAACAGCCAAAATCATGTTGTATCCAGCTCCCTTTTAATGCCTATCTTTCATCATTGTCACAGCAATTACTGAAGTAAAATGAGCTTCCTCTAGAAGTAAAATGAAAGAATTGATACTGGATAAGGATAAGAATCAGAACCACTTGTGTTCTCTCTCATGGTTTCTTTTAGTGGAAGACTGACAGCTTTCAAGCTGCTTTTCTAGGAACCCCTTAAGAGTAGGACAATTGGCTTGTTAAAGACCTTTAACTGCAAGTATCTCATTTGTTTATTGTGTTGAGTGGTTACCACCTCCTTCTCATAATAGTCCATTCACTTCACTTTATAGTTACCTCTTTATTGAAGCTGTTTGGCAGCAGGCAAAGGGATAGAAGATTCTGTGAAACGTATATATATATAGTGGTAAGTAATGTCTGTGTTAATGACTAGTGTAACACAACTCAGTGGATATCTAGAGCTAATGAGTTGGTGCTGAAGATCCAGTATCCATGATATTCCCTCTCAATTTTGTTTGGAGAAGACAATACTCATGCTGTTCAGTAACTCCTGGGTCATTTTGGTCAGTAGCAAGATGGAAGGGAAGAAGAGGGTTCCATAGTGCGCAATGGAGATATACAAATATTATGTGAGTACCTGCATGCTGTTTCTAGACTCCATGCTCCTTCCTCCCTTGAAGGAGGCAGCTGAGCCTAGACAGTGTAGGTGACAAGATTATGATAAGAAGGTCCCACCAAAACTTTATTTGTTGTTATCCAAACTGCGACAATTTAAGAGCAAAGTACATAATAGTTTTGTGTTGTATTGTAATAATCATCTGTCTGGCACTTATGTTCTTGCTGGCATAAAGAACTGCCTAACAAAAATCTCTGGTTATTGTCTGGAGAAAAGGGTATTTCCTGTTAGTTTGTTGGGGTTTTTTTAAGTGCCTTTCTGTAGTCTTGACATCTCACCATGTCTCGTGTTATGAGATAGAGGATTATTCCTACAGTATTTTTTTCTTATGTAAGCTTCAGATGGATCAGATTTTGTAGGATTTAAACAATTTGTCTGAACTGGAGGACTGAGCCAACCAAGCTTCTTCAGAATGAGGAAAGATATCTAAAGCAATGTTCCTTTTTTCATTTCTCCATCTGCTTGCCAGAGCAATTATAGTCATTATTTTAGGCTGAAAATAGCCGATTAATATGGGGAAAATATATCTCATATTGATTTAGAAATAATTATATAATAATTCCCTAAGCTATTTTTTTACTGACACATTTTGCAAGCTTGTAAAATTCTCCACAGTCAAGTGTGTACTCTGCTGAAAAATAGCTACATAAGTCTTCAAAAAGTGATTCTTTTAGACTGGAAGAAAGGAAGTGAACCGGAGAAGCTAAATGGACTGGACATAATGATGAAGTAAAGAGGATACAATGATCAAAAGATCAGTGCATCACATTCCAGGAAACAATTTCAAAATCCATACATTTTCCATACAAGGGCTAATATTATTAAACATAAATATAGAGCTTTGATTGACAGAACAATCTCTCAGGAGAGGTACGATCTCTAGCCACTCTTAGCAGGAAGGAGATGTATGGCTATATCCCCATGCATAAAATGAAAAATCTAGTGCTCTCCATGACATAATACCTAATGATTTTATGGTATTTCTGATAGTTAGGTTTATATTTACCTAAAGCCACAATTACATACATTACATACATTATGGATGTAGTAATTATAATATTTATTGTAGATGAAGGTACAGATACAGATATAGCAGGAACTACATTCAGAACAGAAGTATTCATAACAAATATTACATTCAGATACATTCAACTCTTTGCAGCATTAAAGTAAATGAGATTGCTGAATCATCTCCCTTAAAACACATAGTTCTTTTGTATGAATCTATTTTATAGCCTTTGCCATGCCAAAACTCCTCACAAAAATATCATAACTTTTTAAAATATGACTCCAAGTGCAACTACTTTGTGGCACTACATATGACTCTCAGGAACGCTTAGCCATCACAGTTGCAGCAGCCACCAGAGTTTGTCTTGTATGACAGGCAGGATACTGCATGAGTCCACATGGCCCCTCTGTCATCACATTTTGGAGCTCCCCTGCTCTGTGACAGGCAGTGGTGCAGGTGCCAGAAAGGGACTGGATCTCTAACAATCTCATCCTGGAAAGATGAGCTGTCCCTGGTACAAAATTTTCTAACAAAATAAATAAAGAAAAAAATAATCCAAGATAAACCCCAAGTTATACTTTAGTTTATCTCAAGAGCAGTAGTTCATGACTGAATAAAAAACTGCAGATCACGGGACTAAAAGACAGACCATGGGCAGATTTGGCTTTAATGTTTCATTATGCTTCTCATCCAGGGTAAAAAAAAAAGAATCTATCTATAAATAGTAATTTGTTCCTTAACTCTTTTCTTTGTTCTTCTGGAAGCTAATTACTGAAGTGTTAACATACCAAGGCTTTAAGCTTGTAAGAATATTTGAGATGAAATGGTCACAAGCAGAGTACCAAAATAGCTGTATTCACCCACAGAAGCACACACACACACATACATGCCCTGCTTCCATTTCCCCTGCCCTTTATCATCAGGAGAATAAATGAGCTTCATTTCTCCTGGAAAAAAAACCCCTGACCTTCCCCTTCTTCACATTTTCTATTTCAGGGTTTTCTTCTCATTTTGTACTGCTGCTCACTAACTTAGCAGGACAATTGCCTCTCAGTGCAATATTCACATAATATCCTCTCATTAAGGAGCTCGGATTGAAGATAGATTGAGGAAAACCCCACATGATTAGGGAATTGATTCTATGGTATTATACCATTAGTATTTCTCAGATTATATTTAGAGTTGAATGTAACTTTTTAAGTGAAAATGACATGTTACTCAAAAATACATTTTGTTCTAATCAAAATTTTAAATGTGACCACACTTTTCCATACCATTCAGATGATGGACCTTTTTCAGTCAATTTTATTAGATTCTAAGTTTTTGTTTTCTTCCTTTTTAAATCTCTTTATTGAATTTGCATAATCAACTAGATTTGCTTTTAGTATACAATCTTGATGACTTATTCAAAATTCCACTTTCAAACTATTTTCAAAAATGTTGCAAATGCTGGAGACATTCAAAACCCACCTGGATGCGTTCCTGTGTGATGTACTCTAGGTGATGTACTCTAGGTGACCCTGCTCTGTCAGGGGGGTTGGACTAGATGATCTTTCAAGGTCCCTTCCAACCCCTAGAATTCTGTGATTCTGTGAAATCAGCTGGCTCCAGTCAAGTCTTCTTCAATTAGCATCAGGGTCAACCTTCCCTTCGTTTCATTGCTTGGTCACACAGCTGAAACAAAAACACAGAGAAAGTGGGGAGGAGATAAAGGAATGGTGGTCTGTTTTACAATGAGGGATTTTAATCACACAGTACTTTGACCTGTTTTTATTTAACTCTGTAGGAGTTTTGCTACTGATTTCAGTGTCTACTGGCCCAGATTTTATTAAAGAGGTCTTTTTGTGGGTTTTGTTGTTGTTTTTTTTTAACTCCACATTATATTATTCAGAAGGGAAATCAATCTACTAAAAGCAGTGACTTTTAGAGTAAATACAGTAGTGACCTGTGGAAATGCACATATTTAACCTTTGAAACCTCTCTGAAAAACATTATGCTATTTTCCTTGGTACCACCATCAAAGGGCTCACTGTAATATGAGTGCTCTCTATTTCTTTTGATTTTAGTGGGAATTGGAAAAATCAGTGCCATTAAAAAGAGGCTTGAATTTTGATACTAAAGAAACTATGGGATTTCTGACTGTTTGATAAGAGGTTAAATATAAAAAGTATACAATCTTCAGATTAGCACTAGACAATCATTTTCACATGCAACATGGGAATCCTTCAAGTCCTTTTGTCCAAGTCTTTTAGATGTTTCAATGAGTTCACATAAGAAAAAAAACTTGTTTCTCCTGGTGTTCATCAATACTGAAATCAAAAGCACTCAGTCATTAATTCTGCTGTTTAAAAAACAAAGCAAAAATTAAACATTCACTAAGTATACAACATAACAGTTTATGTGACCTCAGTGTATATAATCTCTTTTCTGCACTATGTATAAAACTGAAAACATATACCATGTGCATAATACATCTGTGTACATGTTTATCCATGCACATCCATATGCAATTTTTTTCTGTGGTAGTGGTATACACAGATGTTTGCACCTAGTTAGGGATTCACCACCCAGTTCTCTGAAAGAACCAAACTCAACTGTTACATCTACTGTAAATTCAACTACCCCACAAACATCAGATTTTGGGCTGCACTGCTCAGAGCAGGTGTAGAGTCTCACCTTTGGACAAAAAGTGTGGTGATGATTCTGGTCCTGGAAGGATTTCTCCTTTTCCCCTCAAATACTGATACACTTCCAGGTTTAACCAAAACAAAATTTGTTCAGCAATGAGGTTGTACGACTTCTGTGAAACAATCTAATCTCTTATTACTATATATGTATCATCTTACTCTACCGTTATCTAACAGGAAGATGTAGGGAAGACAGAGTCAAATTCTTTCCAGCAGTTCACAGTGAAAGGATGAGAAGCAATGAACAATTACAATATTCAATTACAATAAGGGTCGTCAAACACTGGACCAGGATACAGAGAGAGGTCTAGAGTTCACAATTTATTCACATAAGCCAGCATCATGATAAGAAGCTGAGACAATTGATAAAGAAGTTCTGAACTTCTTTACCACTATGTATAAGAACCAATGTAGAGTATAATTTTGGAAATATTCCTGCAGTTATTTTCAAAAATAACTAGGTTACTAAATCCCTCAGGGATCTAATTCCACCTTCCTTTTATTTCCAGTAATTCCTTTTATTTCCAGAAGTTGTCTGACAAATTCAGTTGCAAGACTGGAGTACATAGCAAACAGTGGCTTGCACAAGCATTGTCTCCCTTGCTCTCTGAGGTAATAATAATAACACAGCTCTGAGAAATGAACCGTTTCCTTTCATCCATTTGAACTGAAAGACACTATTCTGAACTGACCACCAAATCTTCTACTATGCATGTAATATATTCAATTAATTACAAACACACATCTAGATAGACCTAGATTTAGGAGACAGAAAGAGCGGGATGGAAGTAGAGTTCAGCTCAAAACCCATGAGCATCCTTCTTCTTTGTGACTTTCCTTCAAGAGGATCCTCAGAGTTCAGTCCTATGGAATGTGGAGTTACCTCAACTACCACTAACTTCAAAGGGATTCAAGGACACACAGTGCCTCACAGAACAGAGCTTCAGCCTGTCAACATGTTTAAACTCCAGAATTTCTTTTTTAGTGAATAAAATAACATTCCCGTCTATGTTCTCCCCTTTCACTAACACTTTTCTCCTTTCAGGCCCGATTTAGAAAAGTGCTAACACTTACTCCTTTCCTTTTCCAATTATTGCTGACAGTCTCAGGGCCAAATGATTCGGAAGATTTCTTTGTCACATGGGTGGTCTTCAGGCTACAGTACTGAAACACAGTACTAAATTCAGTACTGTAGAACATCAGGCACAGAAGCAAATGCAGAGGAAAGACAGAGTTATTTTCTCATATTTTTCTAAATCAGACTTAGAAGTATGTTTCTGCTCAGGAACCCAATTCTTGTTTTATAAAATGTGACTTCTATCTCATTATCCTGCAAGCAGGATAATGACCTTAACTTATATTAGTTACTGAATGTCTGTGGTGGGATGAAAGCAATATCAGAACTGAATCAATTACCCCACTCTATCACCCAAGATGGCTGAAATATTTAAGCCAACAAGAAAAGAGGTTGGTAAAATTTCCATCTGAAGTCTCCTGACCAAGGTCTCTCATGTCTTGCAATTCCACATTCAACACCTTGGTACAAATTAGTCCTCTATTTTAAGATGGAAGGAATGGAAAGCACAAATTTCTTCTTTCAAGCACAGCAAAAGATTTTGCCAACTTTGATGATAGATGGTATACTGTATAGCCCAGATGACATACCTTCCTTGGGCTTTGCTCCCGTACTCCTCCTCTAAATGAAACCTTTATCTAGCTTTGAATTCCTGTGCCCTCTTTGGAGTGAATTTCCTTATGACATATCAAAGACCATTTTTTCCCAACATTGTGAGCCTTCATCAGTTCTCTAGCCTGACCATATGTCCATTTCAACCCTTGCACTGGAAAAAGGAAAGAGAAAAGAACAAACAGAAGGCAGAAGCGCCCGTTTCATCAGTGGAACAGCTTATAATGACTTAAGTCATATGCCAAATTCTGGCCCTAGATGGGTGATGAGGCAGTAATTTGAACAGAGGGTGGATAAAACACAAACTAAAGGGAAATGTGTACACAATTATTCTGCATGGCTCAGGCTAATTATTTGATCTTGGATTAGTCATTAAATTTAGATTTTGTAAAGGAATTCAGTACTCAAAGCATCTTATTTCCTTAGGCTCGTTTACTGAGTAGTGACAAAGGTATTCATTAACACAGAAGATGATGTGATGATGTGATTTCCATCAGGATCAGGAAGCATAGGACTAGAAAACAGAGCCATATGTGAGGACTTTCCACATCTACAGTGTTACACAAAACTTTGACACCAGACACTTCCACTGCCTTCTCTAAGGAGAGGACTTTGAGCCTAGCTAAAGCCATGAGCCAAGCCACAAGAGGTGACATGCAATCATTTGCGTTGCATATACTTGTGCTTAATGTTTAGTATTGACTAACACTATCTCTGTTCCACAGGCATTGTTGTGGGGTTTCTTTTGGTTTTAAGATCTTGGTGCTTAAGGTCTGATATTTAAGGCCCTGAGGCATTTAACACTCTATACCAGATAGTGTCTCTATACCCAGTGCACAGAAACTACCGCATTTTCACTATACAGTGGCAGGACCCTAAATGAAGATACAGGAACAATTAATGTTATGGGTCCAGGAGTCCTTTGTTGCAGCCCTGTGCCTTCTCTGCCTCTGCATACTGTACAGTGGACTCAATGATGCTCTCTGTTACCTGTGCTCAATATGATAGTGAGATTTTTTTTGAGCCAGGAATTGGTTTACATGATAAGCATTGCAGAAAAAAGCCCCGTGGAGCACACATATGTATGTTCTCCAATTGATAAATACTAATGCTGAACACCTAGGGAACTGGGCGAAGGTAAACAATAAACAAAATGAATTTTAATTTCTGAAATATTTTTTGTATAAGGGAGAAAAGTTTGTTATTTCAATAAGGATGTCAAATACTTTAATGACATTACTTTTTAATAACGACATGTTGCAGAGTACAATATTACATTGAAAAAGCTATGGTAGTATTAGAATTTGGTAGTTGCAGAGGCTGAGTGTATGGAGAAAAAAAGAGTGTTCTTTCATTGAAATATTTCCCCACCACACCGCTTGTGCATTAGCAGCAGAAGCAGGGGCAAGAGAACTCACTGCTTGCAAAAGTCTGAAAACAGCTACAACATTCCCATTGCCAGAATACTTTATTAGTATTCCTTGTTTTACAGACTAGCAAGTGAAAAACTAGAGACCTGTCATCAATTAGAGAGGTGATGATGAGCCAGCCTAAAATAGGCCAGTGAACAGGGTAAGTGCCCCTGTGGTTTACTAAATTATTTGCGGTAGTTTTAATGCACATCTGCAAGGAATACAAATATAAAGCACATGATGTCTGGAATGCAGCATGTTTAAGATTAGCTTTGGTGTTAACAGAGGAGGGGAAACAACTGACATGTTTTAACTGAAATATTTCAGAAGAGGAGCTGTTATTCACATCTTCTCTTTCCCCACCTGTTCTGTTTGGCGTTCTGTGCTTTCTATCTAGGATGAACCTGGTGGAGGGGAGTGTAACTCTGCCAGCCCTGCAGCCAGTGTCACAATGTCCATGGCCAATTTCACTGGTCCTTGACAGTGACTCACCCAGAATTACAAGGGAAGTGGGCTGACAAGACTGACAGTGGAGGTAGTATCAGGGAACCTCAGCTTACCAAGGGTTTTCTTTTCCAAGAAAATTCTGTTGTAGACAGAAGGTGACAATGAGCAGGAGAAAAGAAGAGATTTAGGTAGATCAGTACTACTGAATTAAACCAAATTAGAAAGAATAAGAAAATAAATAAACAATTTTTTTTAAAAAATAGCTTGATCATCTTATTTTCTTCAAATGTTTTTTAGAAGGCTTTGTGGTATAATTCAGTGAGAAACCTTTTACAGTGGCTCAGAAAAGTTTATATCTTTATAATAATGAACTTTTATTCTTTATAGGGAAAACAGCTGGGCTACAACTTATTTGGTGAATGTGTAAACCAAGCGCTCTTTTTTCTTGGTCTTCCTTTTACACTTCTTTTCTTTATATCCTTTCACATTTCTCCTTTTCTTTATATTCTTCCCTCCTACTTCTCCTTTATCTACTTCAGAAATCACTAGGTAATTGAAATGACATGACATTCATAATTCTTATATCTAGCCACATTGACTTTTTTTGTTATTTAAGATTGTGTGAGTAGCTATTGGCATCTCTTCCAGTTGTCTGCTCTTCCTAGAAGATATTTTGAAATATATATTTTATGTGGCCTAATAAGCAACTGCATTTCAGGTAAAAAACACTGAATACAATAAAGAATTGGAGTATTATAAAGGGACTTTTAACCTCCTCCCTTCCTCTTGGCTTTCATATAAACCCTAAGGCTAAATCTGCTACAAACATCCATTCTTGGTTAAGAAATAAATAATGTAGGTGCTCAGAATTCTGCTACTTAATATGGCTGGCCTCACCATCATCTAAGCAGACAGACTGGTATAGAAGAAATAGGTAGTTTTCCATCTAATTTTCCTCTGTGTGTTCATTGCATTTGTAATATGCACCAACTGGTCTCCCTACAAAAAGCAGGTAATTTAGAAGAATTAACACAGAGACTCAACTCACAAGAAAAACACAAAGATTATTAGTCTCTCCAGGGCAAACAACAGGCTAAGGAGTCCTGAGCAATGAAATGAAGCAAGTTCTAAGATCCAAACTGGGAGCAGGAAAAGGAAAAGGAAAAGGGGATAGATTTAGATGAGATATTAGGAGGAAATTCTTTCCTGTGAAACACTGGCACAAGTTGCCCAGAGAAATTGTGGCTGCCCCCTCCCTGGAAGTGTTCCAGGCCAGGTTAGATGACACTTCTAGTGGGAGGTGTCCCTGCTTATGGCAGGGGGGTTGGAACTACAGGGTATTTAGGGTCCTTTCCAACCCAAACCATTCTATGATTCCATGATTCTACTGTTGTCATGCTACTAACATTAAATGGGCTGATTCAATTCACAGAATATCTAGTATTGTTACTAAACTCCACAGTGACTTTTATTATGTTAATTGATAATCTAGTGTGTTCTAAAGCTCAAAGAAAAATGAAATTAAAGCTACAAAAATCAGCGTAACAACTTTATAATGCCTCTTCAATTTAGTGAAATACAATTAAAGTCACACAGAGATAGAATTTACTATGAATACCAAAATGAATATAATTGACAGAGTAAATGTTACAGAGCAGGGCTGCATAAGAGCAAAAAGAAATGTCAATAAACTTCAGTGCCACTGAGTCATCTGGGCAGGCACATTGAACAGCACAAGTCTTGAAGTCCTTAGGGACTGCTAGCAGCAAAGAAAGCTATGATGAATGTTTATGAAATTACAAGTAGATAGTATTGGAAGGGTCTGATTTTATAGGCATGCAAAAAAGCACTAGAAATGCAATGTGGACTGTAATTACAGTAGAATCTCGACAAGTGCATAAGAAAAATGCTCCATTGATTGCAATAATTTCAGCTGAACATGCTGCAATTTGTAAAACTTTTAGTGCTGTCAATATGCATTTTAAAATGGTTTCTTATAGGCTGTAATCTGTGGAGAACTTGTCTCAGTGTTTACACTAAGTTTTCTGAGGTTGGTAGAGATATTGTAGCATAACCTTCCAATTCATACTATTGTAGGCAAGTAATTCAATAGCTTTTCCATGCTGAGCTACTTATTAAAATAACATCTTTTCATATACCAGTTCCCCTGACATCTTCTTACTGATTATATTCTGTCTGAGAGAACTGCACCAATCTTATTTATCCCCATATCATACCTTCAAACTACTTTTGTGGACTGCTGGGATCAATAATGGTCTATAAGACCTTATCAGGGGAGATTGCCAATGCCAATCTGACTCTGCTGTTAGTAATTTGAAGGTGTTACTTTCTACAGGCCTGTGGCTGTGGTGATAAATGAGTCAGTCATGGTCTATGTCCCACGTGACATTCATATTTATCACAAAAATCATTATCATAACTGGAAATGAGTTGCATTCTTGTTGACTGTGGAGCGTAAAAGTGTAGCTTTGTAGAAGCTGCACTTTTAAATTTCTATTTTATTATCCTTAAAAGTAACATATATAGGTCCAGAAAAAATCCTTCTTAGGGTATCTTCAGTAAACCTGTTCTGTGAAGAGAAAGTAAGAGTCCAGTCCCTCTAGCTGTCAACACAAAATATTTTTGAAATAATGAATTCCCAGACAAAAAACCACAACTTGTAAAGTTGCCTATACCTAGCAGACTGGAGTTAACAGGAGTATAATCAGGTTTTACCAATTGTTTTTAAACTGCATAGAAAACATTGAATAAATCTGTGCTGGGGGATTCATCTTAGCTTTTTAGTCATCTACGATGCAGATTTCTACATATGAACTAAGAATCTAAACAACCTTTGTAAATGGAAGGAGAAATTGTAGCTTCTAGAAGATAACTCATCTTATATAAGTCTAAAATTAATTAGATTAATCATGACCAGTATGTGTCTAAAAAGCTCAGGTATAACTATCTATCGACATTGTCAACTTGTGATATTAAGTAAAGAAGATTCATTTGTTCCTGGTCAGGAGAATGGGCATTACAGTTATGTGTTCTCTATAAAATAAGCTTTGTTTCTGAACAATTGAATTATTCAAACTTATTTACATTCCACCTCAATATCATTTTTATTCTTATTTTTTTCATCAAAAATTGGGAAGAGAGAGAGATGCTCTTTGAAAGAACTTTTTATTTATTATTGCAACTTTTTTTATTTATTATTGCAATATTTATTATTGCAACCTGCCTCAAATATGGAGGATCTACATTCAAGTCCTACCCTGAACAAGAATCCATGACTTTTTAAAATGTCTTTCATCATAAGCTGGTATATTCCCCACTAATTGCAGTTTTTGCAAATGTGTCAGTATTTGAGTTCATCTTAAAGAAAAGAAACAGACTCAAAGGTGATACATACACCAGTAAATTAAGCATTCTGAGACTGGTTTTGGCACTGAGGTTCACTAGCACAAAGTGGTCCACCTCCATACTACAGATCTTCATATTCAACAAAACATAGGGCCTGCAAGCTACCTGCTGGGAATAGCACCTGTTTCAATTTAATTCCCAAACTGTGCCTGGGAATTGTTTGAGACTGCTATTCAGTTTGGGTTCAAAATAACGCCAGGTGTTACACTAACAATTTAAAGTATGCAATTAAGTTAGACAATTAAGACAATGAAGGCCAGTGATGACCTCAACAAGTTTGGATTTTCTAGTGGAAACTACTGTGTTGTAAAATGCTTAATTTGTTTTAGTTTCCATGCTTAAATGAAAAATGTTATTTTAGATAGGTAAACCAAAGTCAAAACACAGTGAAGCTGCAAGATAAGGCCAGTGCCCCAGATCATGTTTTACTGCACTCTGTTGAAATACATCCAATTTCTATGCAATTTTCGTAAGGTGGCTTATCGCTGATTTTTTTTTTTATTTTATTTTTTTTAATATTGGAACTTCCATAGGCTGTACCAGTCAACTAAAAAAGGTAATTATAAGAATATGGATCCACTTTTGTAGTGGATTGACCCCAGTCGGCAGCTAAGCACCCAAACATCCATGCAGTCACTCTCAATCCACCTCAGCACAACTGGGGAGAGAATCATAAGGGTAAAAACAAGAGTAAACTCATTTCAAGATAAAAACAGTTCAATAAGTGAAAAGAAGAAAGAGAGGAAAAAACAAACAAATTATGCAAAGGCAGTCAACCAGCACCTCCCATAAGCAGACCCAGCCAGTCTCAGAGCAACCACTATGCTGGAAAAGATTACGCCCTCAACTTCATTGATGATTACAGTGTTATATGACAAGCAATATCTCTTTGGTCAATTAAGGGCAGCTCTCCTGGCTGTGTCCCCTGTCAACTTCTTGTCCACTCCCTGCCCATTCACTGGCAGCTAGAGGGAGAAGTAGAGAAAACCTTGATGCTGCAAAAGTACTGTTCAACGGTAGCCAAAACATTGGTGTGTTATCAGGACCATTTTAGCCGCAAATCCAAAACACAGAACTGTACAGGTTGCTATGAAGAAAGTTAATTCCATCCCGGATAGAACCAGTACATTCAGTCTCACCTCTGTGCCTGGGAAGATCATGGAACAGATCCTCCAAGAAGCTATGCTAAAGCACATGAAGGACAGGGAGGTGACTCAAGACAGACAGCATGACTTCACCAAAAGCAAGTCCTGCCTGACCAACCTAGTAGACTTCTACAATGGAGTAACTACATCCATGGGCAAAGGGAGGGCTACAGATGTCATCTATGTGGACTTCTGTAAGGCGTTTGGCACATTCCCCCATGACAACCTTCTCTCTAAATCAGAGAGATACGGATTTGATGGGTGGACTGCTCAGTGGATGAGGAATTGGTTGGGTGGTCGCATCCACAGAATGCTGGTCAGCAGCTCTATGTCTCGATGGTCACCAGTACCAAGTGGTGTCCCCAGGGCTCTGTACTGGGACCAGTACTGTTCAACATTTTCATTAATGACATAGACAGTGGGATCGAGTGCACCCTCAGCAAGTTTGCAGACAACACCAAGCTGAGTGGTGAGGCTGACACACCAGAAGGATGCGATGCCATCCAGAGGGACCTAGCCAAGGTCAAGAAGTGGTCCCAGGGGAACTTTATGAGGTTCAACAAAGAGAAGTTCAAGGTCCTGCACTTAGAATTGGGTAAGCCTCAGTATCAATAGCAGGCTGGGGAATCAAGAGATTGAAAGCAGCAGCCCTGTTGAGAAGGATTTGAGAGTACTGGTAGACGAAAGGCTGGACATGAGGCAGCAATGTGCCCTCATAGCCCAGAAGGCCAACCGTATCCTGGGCTGCAACAAAAGAACTGTGACCAGCAAGTCGAGAGAGGTGATTCTGCCCCTCTACTCTGCTCTGGTAAGACCCCTGCTGGAGTACTGCATCCAGCTCTGGAGCCCTCAGCACAGGAAGGACATGGACCTGTTGGAATGAGTCCAGAGAAGGGCCACAAAAGTGTCCAGAGGCCTGGAACACCTGTCCTACAAGTAAAGACTGAGGGAGTTGGGATTGTTCAGACTGAAGAGAAGGCTCCAGGATGACCTCATTGCTGCTTTACAATACCCGAAAGGGGTCTATAAGAAGGATGGGGACAGGCAATTTAGCAGAGCCTGTTGTGACAGGATGAGGGGTAATGGTTTTAAACTGAAGGAGGGTAGATTTAGGTTAGACATAAGGAAGAAGTTTTTCACCATGAGGGTGATAGAACACTGGAACAGGTTGCCCAGAGAGGTGGTGGATTCTCCGTCCCTGGAGATGTTCAAGGCCAGGTTAGATGGGACCCTGAGCAACCTGCTCTAGTGGGGGATGTCCCTGCCCATGGCAGGGGAGTTGGACTAGAGGACCTTTAAGATCCTTTCCAACTCAAGCTGTTCTGTGATTCTGTGATTCTTTCATTATACAAAATGAACCAGAAACTTTTGATTAGTGAAAAAATCTTCCAAATGCCCAAAATACCAGACTATGGAAAAAAAAAATCAAATTTTGATTTGTTTATGAAAAGCAGATGTTAAGAAAGATGATATTCTTTGATAGCTTGCTGGGATCAAACTTTTCCTAAAGAAACAGAATGCAAAGATATAAGGATCAGTCATCTGAAATACTTCCAAATGTTGGGTCAACTCAGTATTTACTTTCAAGATTAGCTTTGCTTCAAGACCTTTCAGATTGTACAAATTGTTATAATTCTGATGTCAGTATGTTCTATAAATTATTGGATTTCAGAAGTAGCCAAACTGTACTATGCTAACTATTTAAATTATAGATAGTAAGTTTATAATGCCCAAGAATGTTAAATGGCAATGCTTAATTGAATAGACTAGAATAATATAGATGTAAACAATAACTCTCTGATCCACAAAGTAACCTGAAATTTAGTCAATTTAAATAATTACGTGCAGATCAAATCAGGGATATATATTTAGTCTTGAAATAATACATCCATTAGATCATAAAGTTTAACATACTTTCTGGGAAATATCAAAGTCAAGAAAGTAAAAATGTTCACTTTCTTAAGCATATGCACCATCCTATTTACAGCAAGAGAAAACAAGGCTCAGAAAGCTTTTGCTGAGGGATATGAAGTTCTGACTCCAATACCCACAAGGTAAGAACTGCTCAGTTGGACAGTAGTGTGGTGCATAGAAAATAAACCATCACAATGACTAAGAAATAATTTTGTTTATGAGATAAAGAATCCAAGAGAGTTTTACACTTATCACAGATTCTTTCATAGTCCAGTAAGCCAGTAAATCTCATTTGTGAGCCCTTTGCAAATTTATGACTTCTTTACAGTATGAGGGAGCTAACTAATGTATGGGTTTCTGTATTAATCTGTAGATGATTGAAATGTCTGTAAAAAACTAATCCAACTGGGGTGAAGGGAAAGCAAAAAGAGTACTCTATCTGGAGAGAGGCAAAGCGTAGAAGAGCCACATTAAAGCATCTATTTATGCTGCTGACACCCATTGTTGCGATGGCTGCGGTATATAAGCCAGTACAATAAATACAGATAGGTCCTGGATGAAATCCTGTATGAGCAATGCTTACTCAACAACAGTCAGTGTGGGTTCCACTTCAGCAGGAGGAATATTTTATTTCCAGCTGTCAGTGGAGAAGATGACAACTCCCAGACCAGCATGCCAGTCAAGGAAGCAACTTCATAAAATGTCATGGAAAACCCTTGAGAAGAGATCAGTTACAAGCTGGCAAGTTGATGTCTCTGATACTTAAAAGGTGTCATATTGCAACAATAGGAAAATGATGAAACCTCATTGGTATTCAAACATCTTTCCAGGACTTGTAAATCGTCTCCATGCTCTGCACCAAGAGATCTTCAGTCTCCAGTGCACAAAGCTAAAGATTAGGAATCTAATGCTGAATTAGCATAGAGCAATGCAGGACTGTACAAAGACAACTAGCTTTGGTCCAGAAAGCCTCTCAGCAAAGTTGCATGGTATGGAAAGGGTCAACACGGTGCCTTATATGAGTGGTATAGGCAACAGACCTCCCCTGTCTGTGTCAGATCACATAAAAGCTGCTTCTTTCACTTCAGGTTACATGGTGCATGGGTCACTGCCTGCTGAGACGAGATGCAGAAACTCCTGGTCAAATATCTCTTGCTTTGTATAACTGACCTGGGTGATACTGCAAATGTATGATGTATGTCCTGACAGGCAGTGGGAGACACAGAATAATGAGGGCTGATTTTAGAAACCTCTTAGGTATGTGTTTGAATACAGACCTTTGTAGGGACTGTTCATGTTCTAGT
This sequence comes from Aegotheles bennettii, assembly GCA_013398125.1. Classification (NCBI taxonomy): domain Eukaryota; kingdom Metazoa; phylum Chordata; class Aves; order Caprimulgiformes; family Aegothelidae; genus Aegotheles; species Aegotheles bennettii. The sequence continues at coordinate 45,527 of VZRW01008045.1, read as the reverse complement.
CTAGCTCCATGACGTTTACATGTTGTAGATATATGGAGGAGAACACAGATGCTAAAAATAAAATTTGGTGTATACAGTATAGTCAGACTGCCTTTCTACACTCAAAATTGAATTGAATTGTGAATATTTTTTGAAAGTTTATTCCACTGTCACTCAGCATTGCATTCTGGTGGATTTTAAGGACAAGTAAGAAGAAAGTTTGTAAACACTTGAAGATTTGGCACCTCTATATTCACTTTAGTATTCGAGGCATTTGTGGATTTTTTTTTTTTCAGAATTATGGATAGATATATTCATCCAGTGTATTATACTCATTGAATTAGCTAGAAGAAAAATTAGAGTCATTTCATGTAAGAGGAACATTTACAGTGTACAGTCAACATTTCTGGCAATTTATGACTTACACATTTATTTGAGGTTGTTAAGGTTGTCTTGCTCTGACTAATAAGTCCTTAGACAGTCATCATTTAAGCCTGGTGGATTGATTACAGTAGATGATTCCTTGTTTCCCAAGCATTTTGTTAAAAATTACTTGTACTCTTTCTACTCAGTTGTTTATAAAATATAATATTATCTTGTTTTCATCTTTGTAAAAATAATAAGCTAAACATGCCTTTATATATCTGTTACATTTTTACAAAATATTGTCTAGAGTAAGTCTCCATATCTACAATTTTCTTTACAGTAATTTTTTACAGAAGTACAAGTGCTGATTTAACTGGCCATAAAAAGAGAACATTTATTCCCAGCATCTGGCTTATATGTTATGTTCAGAGCAACAAACATTTTTGATCAAAACAGTATTGGTTCATCTAGACCATCCCCCTGTCTGTGTTACTGTGGTTCATATTGCACCATTTAATTGAAAACTAAGCAGCCAAATGAATACTAATTTGCAGCATCCAACATTTCTCCCTAAAGAACAGTAATAAAATATATTGTAAGAAATAGTACCAGCTGACAACACACATTTAATGAATCACATTTCAAAGAAGAAGAAAAGAGAAAGAAAAGGATTTCAATCATGTTACAAAGTACAAAACCCGTGTTTGCTGTAAGTTCTGATGTCCAGATCTCTTTCTCTCCATCTCTCTTTAAACCCTTTTCTTCCTGCATCAGACAACATTTATTTTCACAAAGTTTTAATGCCAATTTCAGCATATTGGATTACAGGTGAGATAACTTCACTGGTAAAACTGGCAGTGTGAACATCATTATGTTTGCATCTAAGAGTTTTTACAAGCTGAATTTTCAATGTAGTATATTCCAATTTTTTTAAAAAAATTAGTGTAGTTAACATAAAAAGAATTCAAATGTGTAAATACTACCTCATATATTTCTAAAAATGTATTCTCTGATCTCTTGTTCACTCAGACAGATATCAGAATCTTGTTATAGCATAACAGATGCTTCATAATAGTTTAAATATTATAAAAGATGCAAATTAGTAAAGAAATCAAACAATTGTTTGTCTGTATTATAATATTTTATTTCTTTATCATAAACTATTTTTAGACCATACTGCACATTGCTCTTCCCAGCAAGGCAGAGAAAACTTAGCTTAATTTTCAGGTCATGATTGGGACTTTAAAAAGTACACAGACAGTTTAATTATTTTTTCATTTTCCCTTTTGATTTAAATATTTCACATCAAAAGACTATCTCCCTACATCCTTGCATAGCATTGACCTAAGCTTTAAAGCACAATAAAGCAAGGTTATGTAACCAATTCAAATAGCAGCAGCACCCTTTCTCCAACTGTGATCACATCTCAGGCAAATTAGGAACTGGCAGACACAACATGAATTATAATTCTACTCCACACTATATTTTCCTCTAAACAACACTCCAACTCCCAAAAGACAAATTTTGCAGGAAACTCGTAATGAATTACTGGAGACCAGAGGAGGCAAAGAATGTTTTCTCATGAAAGGGACTTTAAATTCATCCAGTCCCTTTTTCATGGTCGTGCAAGTGTCACCTTTTGACACCCAGCTTGGGTTGAGCATCACAAGTCTGATGTATCAAAAAGTTCTAATGTAGAAGAGCAATCTAATGTGATCTTCAATAAATCATTAGCCCATGAAAATACTTTTCTCAAAGATCTGAGCAAATAGCTTGATCCTAGACAAATCATTTAATAATTTCACATCAGGAAGAGAAAATATGTGTCTTAATATATTAGACCTAGTGTAAAGAATACAAACTGAGAAAAATGTTGGCATTTGTAAGGGAGTGGCCCAATGGAACATAAATTCATGGACAAATATGAGGGATGACTCCGGTGCAATTAAAATGGACAATGTCCATTGTATGTGGTTCTTCATTTCAGAAAAGTTAGGAGCAATTAAGTGAAAATTTAGGAAGGAATCACAGTAAAACTGAACCTGTCAAGCATCTATACCTCTAAGTGAAGTTCCATGAAACAGGAATTGAAGGCTGAATGCAATAGTGATTCCAAGTCCACATCTGTCACTGTTAATGTCTGTTCTCAAGACTGTATCACATTAGAGGCTCTATCTCTGAGTTACTGTTCTAGACTTAGAAGAAATGGGATAAAAATACTACATAGTGTATTAATTATCTACTCTATTATATATCCATTAAGAATATAGCTCATAAAATATAGGAGAAATCTGCAATGATACAATAAAGGAAGAGAGAAGAAAACATTTAAATAAATGGGATTCTTGATAAAAGAGTATATAACAAGCACCTTGCTAGTTCTATTGTCCTGTTTTTACCAGAAAAGGAATTTGTTCATTCTTGTTTGAATCTGAAGCCTCTATGTAACATGTCACACCAGCTCTGATTAATGTTACTTGGTTTTCATAAATGATCCTTTTCTCATTTATACCTTAAAAAAAAGTCCCATTGACTTTAAGTCAAACAAGATGGAGTATTCAAAGCCTAAGACCAAAAGCCAAGACAATTGAAAACCCATTTCTAAGTTTTAGGTCTGGGAATAAATTTTTTATTTAGGAATGGAATGTATTAATTCCTTCAATTTATTGTACACACAGCTTTTTACTGGTTGATAAAGTAGAAAATAAAAATCTCAATCATAAATATTCATATTGTCAATTTTACAAGTATCATGTCTAGTTACAGGCACATTCACCTCATTTAAAATACACCAGAGTGTTAAAATACAGGGTGTTTCAAAAAAATGGACTCAACGCCTTGTGTTGCTGAGTCACCATCTTGTGAATGACTGAGACTAGGGCCCGTTTATGCACTGGGAGAGGCACCTAGTGGTAATCATTTGAAACTCTATCCTTTCTAGTGGTAAAAGTTTCATTCATGGATGGCTCGTGGTTGCAGAGATACATTGATTTCAAATTGGGTCCACCCTGTATTTCTGAACTATTTATAGTTCCATAGACAGAAAAACTCCCACAGAAATTCTCACAATCTTTACATTAAAAAAAAAAACACAAAACAAACACAAAAAACACATCAAGAAGCTACTGTACCTTGAGTTCACAGAATCATTGTTTTCTTCCAACAGAAATCCTAAGAAATGTCTTAAATTTTTTCCTCCAAATTGCATGATGACAGTTGTTATTTGTCATTGTGTGCTAAAATGCTCACCTGTAAACACAGGTAATATATAAGTTGAAGCTTACATTTACAGTCCTGGACCTTTGGTAGATATGACAGATATGAAAGAACATGGGTTTAACAATCTACACATGCAGCTTTGGGAAATAAAATTCATGGTCTCAATAACCACCCTGAGACAGGGCTTAGAAAAATATTTTGTTCTCCAAAATTAGCCATCTTCTGAAATCATAGAGAGGAATGTTTGTTCCTGCATTTATTTAAATAAACTATAAACAATGTGCATTTTAACACAGCTTTAAGTGTTAGCATATACATTAGAGGACATGAAGCTCATTGCACACTGCACTGTCACTAATGTTTCTGCTGTAGGTCTTTGATGGGAAGGAAAGTTGAAGATCACTTTCAGATATCCTGGCCTTGGGGATAGACTTATCAGTTTATCATCTTCCATTGTAACTCTTCTGTCTCATCCATCCTCTATTTCAGTTCACTTGGTCTTTGAACCTGGCTCCCTCTGTAATATATCATGCCATATTTTATGAACTGCAGTATATGTTTAAAAAAAAAGGAAGCAAGAAAGCAGAAGATGCTGTCTGGTGCCCTGTTGCAAAGCTGTTGGATAATGAAGAGTTCTCTGCTGTTTTTTCTAACTCCTGGATATAAAACTGGCTTCAGTTTCTCCTCCCAGCCTTCCTTTCTCCTTTCTTTCATGACTCTGGTTATTGTCTCCACTTGTGCTGTTCTTGCAAAACAGTGGAAGAATGCTGTTTGGACTACAAAGAGAACAAGATTCCCCTTGTACCACTCTGATATAACCTGGATTTCATTATATGTTTCAGTCAAAACAGTCACTGACAGCCATTTGTCTACCTCATGAACTACCACAAGGCAGCCAGGACTGACAAACAAAAAATATCTGATGATACAACTGTCCATTTATCTACTTATAACACATGTTTAATTGTAAGTGTTTATATATGGGTGTTGGTAGGTGGAATAGATGACTAAATGCTGTTATGGTCAATAGAGAGGTCTCCATTTTATCTACTCAATGACTGTTTGAGCCTAGTAAGACATTTTGCTGATCCATCACTATCAGTTCAACTTAGTCGCCCACATGGAGGCTTTTAGCTTCACCTGAGATCTTACAGGTTGTCTTGCTGAACATCCAGCTGTTTCAATACTAACTTGAGTGTTCCTTGGAGATACTGCATAGTATTTGGCAGCTCTGAGCAAGTCCTCCTTCTCTGTGGAGTCTCAGATGGCAGTTGACACAAAGGCTTAGGTGAATACTCCAGGTTTCAGTGAACATATTGGTAGTGACCATAAGGACAATCTAGACAACTATCTTATATACAGACATTTACATGTTGAAATTGGTAGGTTAGGTGATTAAAGGCTCATCTCCACACACACAAAGGAGCTCAGAGGCACAACAGCAGCTGGAGGAACCCAAATAGCCTAGTCAGAGGAATAAGTCTCTGACCCATTCCCTCACAGGACATCCCTGGAGGGTGCCAGTCTCCTGGACTGGGAATGAGACCCATTACCACCAGACAGATGGATAAGCTCCCTCGTCAGCCTTACAGACTGACTTAAAAGGTATGAGACTTCTTATGGGATGTAGAGGGAAACCATGTCAGGATTGCACAAGACCTATTATGTGATGTTTAAGGAAGGAACCAAAGGCAGTGAAAGGATGGAATAAGATCGTCTGGAATGGAACAAGAGTAGGAAAATAGAGGGATAAGGTGATAAAACAGCCAAATGAACACATAGACAAGCTGCTGGTTAGTACTCATGCCTGGTCATGCCCTGCATCTGATCTGCATAATCTGTCCTGTCTCCCCATTAAACTCCATTTCTAATTTTTTTCCTGAATGAGGGTACTCTCTTTTTGTGAGCATGTGTGTATGTGGAGGTCTAAGCACCAGCAAGAGGTGTGGAGACCATGGGTTATAAGCACTATGTTCCCATGGTGCCAGAAACTGGAAAGACTAGAGTGCGTGCACCTTGTGTGGGTGTATATGTCAATGTGGCATCACTAGCAAGGATAAAGCTGTACTAGCTGGTGATAGAAGCTTAGTCTGGGCAAGATATTGGAGAGACTAGAGACCCTGAGCGCTGGCTACTGAAGGCACCAAGAGGTCCAATTCAGAATCTGGGGAAAATGTAAGGTCTAGCAGTTGTCTACTTGTAAGGTTGTAAGTGTGGACCAGCTACCAGAAAGACCCATTTGCATGTGTGTATCTGTATACATGAAACAGTTGGGATACCATTGGATCCAGTAGCCAGCTGCTGGTTAAACTGAGAGTGTAAGGCCAACTACTGGGGGGACCCACACTGCATGTGTCTGTACATGTGTGCGTAGTCTAAGTAACAACAGCTGAACTGGAGCTATGGGCCTTGGGGATTCATGTGTCCATATGCCAGCAGCTGGCATGAAAGACCAGGGATCCAGGGAAAGCTACTGTATAAACCTGGGTGTTTAAGGCCAGTAATAGGATACATAGTGCATATGTGTATAAATAAATGCATATATGTATATATTCCCATGAACAGACCTTCATCTGGAGCAGCCAGAAAGAGAGACAAGATCAGGCCATTTGAATTAAGATCCTCAGTTGCTGGAACAGTGATTTTGTTCTTGATCTCAGCAGTTGCTGTTCGGAGCTGAAACTCAGTGTGTCCTTTCAGCAAAAGCCATTTTCTTTCCTTAGGAATGGCAAATATACTTTCTGTTGACTAAATGAGTTTCTATATCATTGGAGGACTCTGAATGCATAATAACCCTGATGTCTTCATGGCCATGGATATTTCTTATCTTAACTACATTCTCCTGAAGCTCTTCTTTGCACATCTTAGACAATTTCTTAGATGAAAGATTTCAGTATACCTACCACAGTGGTCCTTCAACCTTTGACAGGTAGAGTTCACACAACTTCCCAATGAAATACATGACTTTAGGCATCCTCAGATGGCCCTTGCAACTGCAGGTAAAAGATCAGAAGTCTGCCTTTCTGGCTATGCTTCATGTACTATCATCTTCAGCTGCATGTTATCCCCACAGTTAACATACTTTCCTCAAATTTCTCTTTGGAAACTCTTCCCTTCTTCTTAAGAAGTTTAAGTCCCTTAAACTTCCCTTAAGTTTTCTTTAAGATTTAAGTTTTCTTTACCTCTAAGAGCAGAAAAAAAATTAATTGACAGCTTTCTTTCTTGGTAACTTTAATTATTCTTGTAAATACAAAAGAAAAAGATGACATTACAGAACAGTTTCTTTACACATTTGAGTAATTCAGTTTTCCTGTATCTTGCCTGAAGCCAAACACTGACCTCATGGGTCCCGAGAAATCTGTCCGTATGTACTATCTGACTTTTCAAACTTCAGCATTCAATGGAACCAAATACACAGAATTTCATATAGGGTAGTAGAGGAAATTAAACTTCCTCCCCACAGAAATATGCTGTCTTCCATTTCCTGCAGGAAGCTTTCTTACTGGAAGATTTCAGGTGAATTACCAGTCTTTCTGATAATGTGGGGTAAGATTTTTGAAAATAGAAACCTAAAGTTACTCAACTATATCCGTATTTAGGTATCTACCTGATTAAAAGCTGAGCTCCCGTTCATTTCTTTCAGATTGTTTCAGAATCAAAGACTACATCATCAGGAAAGACAAAGAGCACACAGCCAGGCAAGTGTTAGAAAAAAACCTTATATCTATCTACTCTTGAACTTTTATTTTTGAAGGGTTTGGTCCAGCATTCAAGTTGTTTTTTTTTTTGTGGGGAAATAAGTAGGGAGAGATTGCAATAAAAGCAAACAGAAGGTCTCTTCAATTCTAAGTCTCTGAGTATCCTCTCTGATGTGAATCTCATTGCTGGCTGAGAAGGGAATGAGCTTGCATAATGGATAATAAACTCTGCCAAAGCTCAGATCTGTTATGCAAATAAACATATTAAATGAGTGCATTTTCCATGCAGCATAGCTTCTGCCAGGAAATTTGTTGAAAACATTGTTTTACCATTGACAAAGGCAATGTGCCAAATTCAAACCTGGTATGAGTGGGCACAACTTGACTGGTTTCAGTGGCATTGTGCCCATTCACACCAGGTCTGTAATTGGCCTATTGTGCTTCAAAGACTTTCATTATCCAAAATGTGCCAAAGTGCAAATAAAAAAATTCTCCAACTACACGAGAGATTTTTCAGGGTCAACACTAATTTTCAGTTCACTTAGCAGGCATAAACTCCTTCTGGTGGAGTCCAGTCTGTGACTGTACCAACTTTCTAACTTACTGACTGAAAATTCTTGGAAACACTCAACTCCCTCTCATCTGCAGAGCTGCTAAAATGAGCCAGCCTAGAAGGCAGCAGCTTCAGAAATTGTATCTCGGTAAATGATGGGAAACTGGACTGATTCAATAAAAATTGACCTAACCTTCCTGTTCTGATTTCATCCGAGGCAAAATCTCCTTTAAGTTTCAGAAATGTTTTATTTACTCTTTTGCTCTGTAAGTTATGTCAAATGTCAAGCTAAAGTGAGCATACAAAAAAGTATAAAGACTGTCTCTGTGAGATCTTTAACATTGTTTTATGGTTTTAAATTATGTAAATAGACATCTTAATTTTGTGTGTTGTACACACACATTAAGTCATAGCCCTTTGAACCTTTTGAAGTATACCCCTGCAATTTCAGAGACAAGATGTAATGTTCTGAACTCAGCATTTCTTTTTTCTTAGATACATCAAAAACCGAGGACTATGCTGATAACTGTCATATAAAGATGTGTTAACAAACATCAAAATTGGCAAACAATTACTAAGATGAGCAGTATATTTGCCCTGGGATAAGTCTAATGACTCTGATACGTTCTATAATCTTTAGAGTAATATGGGTATCTAAATGGTTAAAATACAGTGACTAGGAGATTTAGATCCTAAAGAGAGAGAATCAAAGATTAACGTGATATTTTGTGTGACTTTACCAAGATGTATACCATAAAAGAACAGTAGATCTAATACGATACAATTTCTTATTCGAGCTGACTTTAACCTTTTTGGAATGTAAACATGAAGGTGGTTGCATAAGAGCAGGTCACCTATTGCCTGGGGAAGCAGACCTAATTTTACTGTCTTGATTCTGGGAGGTTTACATCCCAATCTGTCTTCATCCAGTCACAAGAATTCCTGGTGCAATTTTTCTGACATACAAATTACCGACTTTCATTACATTTTCATCATAATTTGAGTTATTTTTCTATTTCACCTACCTTTTTTGTGCATTAGAAATGCAGCTGTTACATATATGAGCAGCTTCTGTGACACAAAGCTAAAAAACAGGTTCATTGATATACAAATATGGCATAACAACAAATAGTGCAATTAAATCAAAGCTGCAATAATCTGCAGTTCTACTGACAGATATCTGCACATAACTTGAATGTGACTTATGTGTTAAGATAATGAATTCTATAATGCAAATTTACACATGGGGGTCAAATAAGGAACTTCTTTGTATTTGACAGTACATTGTGTATTAGGTATTTGTCACAAAATAAATAATTCATCTTGCATAGCCACTTGCTATGTAAATGATAGTCTATGTATATTAAAGCATTTATCATTAGAATAAAATGGACAGCTGGGGCCAAATGAATATCTCGTAGGACACATTACCGTTACGGTTCCCCTGTGATATTTTAACCCTTTTTACTTCTGAGGGCTGTCATGAGGACATTAATTGAATAAGGCACAGAGTTCATTCTAATACAAGCAGAGCAACGAAAAAAAAGGGAAAAATAACGTAAAGCAGAACATTAATTTCAGATTCTACTTTCTCCCATTTTTAATGTTTCTCAAATCCCTGGTATAATTTGGATCTGATTCAATTTAGGAAAAATAAAGGTTAATATTTTCAAAATATCAAGCAGATGATGATCAAAACATAATCTAAAAATGTTTAACATAAGATGGACACATCCTCTCATTCCAGTCCTCTGCTAGATTCCTCTCCTATTCACTTGCATCCAAACTGGACTTTAAACAGAGCATGAAGATTCACACACCAAAGTGCAACCATGCAATTGGATGGGTTAAGGGTATCTCTCCAGACCCCATGGAGAGGAAAAGTTGGAGTACATGCTCTCAGCCCTTCCCAGCTTTGCAGAAATTTCCTGTAAAAATAAAACAAACAGAAACTACTTTAGCATTCTATGTCTTGCTTCTGCAGTTAGAAACACCATGATAATCAAATCACCTCTCACACTTGCAGTTGAGAATCCAAGGAAACTTCACTAAACTCACTAGAGTTGCTTGAGATTTATACCCTGGTTTAAAACTCAGCACCTTCTCTCCACTGGAACTGCACTGATGTAAACAGGACTTCTAGCATTCAATTGTCAGCTTGAGCATGTTATAAACCATAATGCACCTGATTTACTGATCTAGCTGTCACATAAATTTCAATTATCTTTTTCTCAACGGTTTCAGGATACTTATATGATACTCCTGACAACAACCTAGGCTTATCTAGGGTTAATTTAACAGCCATACTTCAGATTATACAGAAATATGATATAATAGACAGAGAAGAGATTTAAAAAATAAAGTCTTAGCATCTGTGATCATGACTATTGTATCAGTGCAAAATCCAATCTACAGTAAAATAGATTATACAGCTGAATAACAAAGAAAGACAAATAAAAGATTATGGTGTTTTATTCACTTGCGAAGTGTGCCTGTTCCCAAGTTAACCTCCTAAATCCAAAGATGGCATGAACTGTTATTTTTAATACTGCGTTCCAACATTTATTTTTACTTCAGTTTATTTTATAGTGATACATAGTTAACATAAAATGAGATCCCTGCTGAATTCAGCTTTGGCTTAAGGCAATGAAATTGTAGGATTTACACCTACATGTGTCCTGGATATTCAGTATCCTAGTCCAGCAGAAAAATTGCTAACATAACCAGCATTTGACCTTAACACATTATCATCCAATTCTTTAAAACAAAAGAAAGTGGATGATAGTGTCAGATTAGTAAAGATACTTAAATCTTTTTGTGTTTCTCTGAAGTAGAAGTTCAGTTGTGAAGTTAGAAGTTCGGCTATAAATTCAAATTAAAACCTTTGTCCTTCTAACTCCTGGCCATTTGAGCTTTCAAGCATAGATCAAAGACACTTGAGACAGCATTACTTTGGTTGACAAATTCATCTAGTACAGTACAAACTTTGGCAAACTGGAGTTTGTACCTCAGTTAGTAACATTAGGATAATAATGAGCAACATCGGGCTCTGCCCAGGAATCTGGATTTTGCTGTTCAGGTCAGGCAGAAACTGAGAGAGCTGCTTCTCAGGTGCTCATTATTCTGCAGCTAACACAGGTGAATGCAGTGCTTCACTGCACTGTCAATATGCCCTTAGCTACCTGGCTGGTTTTCTTTATCCAGGGCTGTAAACACCTTGCCGCATTTTAAGTCACAGAGGAAAATTGTCAAATGGTTATGAGGATGGAGAGTAAGAAGGAAGAAGGTTAGGTTTGGGGCTGGTTAGGGTCATCTAAACATAATTTACTTGATCATTTCAAAGTTATATCCTCCTTCACTGTTTTAGAAATGTCTATCTACAATCTGATAATACCTCCACAGTCAGCAGTGTAGAAAAAGGACCTTCGACCTTTCCTGCAATAACTCTAGTCCTGGTGGATTCAAACTCTCATTGGTTTTGCTCTCAAACTCACATTTGTAATATGGTGACAGCTGGCTCAGTGCTTTTTTATGTCATTAAAATCCAATGTCTTAAAAGATCAAGTTTTGTGAAGCCAAGAGAGCATTTCAAACACAGAAAACAAAAAGTGTACTAAAATCTCAGTTGGAGGGTGTTTCTCTGTGACATAACCTTTCCTTCAGAGTAATAATTGAAGGATACTAATTTGTGGCATCAAGTGGGCATGCTGCTGCCATGTGCAAGACAGTTTGGACCTCCAGCTGTGGAATTTGGCAGAGAAGTCCAGAAATTTTTCAGTGTGACTAGTCCCACTTGAAGCTGATGATTTGTTGAAAATGATGGAACACAAAAGCGATCATGGATCCCTCAACCTTAAGATTACCAGCTATGACATGTAAATACAGTGGCCGTTCCAGTGACACGTGGACCACATGTGATGCTTCTCCTTGCAGATGAGAGCTGTTTCTGGCTCTCCTGGTGGCATGGGAAGACACAAGGAACAGATCAAAACTGTGAATTGAGACAGTTGTCTAGAGTGGACTGACCATTGGGTTAGTGAAAGATTAGTCAAATGCTGATATTTCTCTCTCTGTTTCTCTCTCTCCCGTGTTTCTTCAGTAGCAGACTGCACTACTCCTTTGCAGATGGAAAGCTACATCATCTCACTCACGAGCTGCTGTCTTCCCTGCCTTTGTCCCGCTGAGATTGCCCTTTTTCTGTGTGCTCTTGTCATAGCCTCAAGGTCAAAATTGTGGAAAAAAATTAATGTTTTTCCAGGTGTTTTTCCTAAAATGTTTATTTTCTGAAGATGCCATTGTTAAAGATTGCACAATAATAGGAGTAGTTACATCCAGAAGATCAGTATTTCACACAGCACACTGAGTTTTCAAATCTATTTTTATCTCAACTTGGGGGGGGAGGAAATATATTGCTTGATGAAAGAAAATTCTGCAATGAATAACTGGAAACTGATTTTGATCAATCAAAACATCTAATTTTTATTAAATTAGTCCTGAAATATGATTTTGAATTATCTCAAAATACAGTAGAATAATATTGCATGTAATAATGGAATAGAAGTTTAGTTATTTCAAAGCAGAAATTAAACCACCTTGTTCTAAGAATCTCAAAAATCAGTTTTTGGTTTTGCTGAAGTATCAATTGGATGTACATACCCCTACAAACCTTTTCAGTTTCAGAGAAACTTTATTTGCAAATAGAAAGTTCTTCCATCTTTTTTTGTGATGAATGCTAAGCAGACATCACTTTCATAAGAAAAGGGAAGGAAGCCAACATGTACAAAAAGTGAATACACGGGTTTTATTTATTCATTTGTGTGTACAATTTATCTCTTCCTGATCTAAAGACCAATGAAGTGAATGGAGAGATTCCCTTGAATACTTAGCATGCCTTTAATTTTTTGAACAAAATGTTGAGACAAGCACAAAACAGCTTATGTGCTTCCCCATATCACACTCCTTCCATGAACCTGTATGCTAATCCACAGATTAGCAATTCTGAGGTCTCTCTTGACGAACAATTAGTGCAGCAAACTGTGAGGTGTTTATTGTGATGTGCAAAACTTTGGCAAAAATATTCCCTAACCAATTTTACCTATGAAAGGAATTTGAGTTGTTTATCCCAAGAGCACACAGCACTAATTTGCTGCTCAAATAATACATTTTTTCCTTTCTAGTTTGTTATTGTTCATTATTTGTTATTGGTTTATTATTTACTATTAATTTCTTACTTTGATCACTATTTGTCTTTCTTCTTCGTTATTACTTTATTTGTTTGCTTTCTGTTTCTACAATATTTTTCCTTTTGACATTATTTTTCTTCATTAGTTGCAGTGAAATATTATCGCTGAACTTCACATAGCTTGTTTTTATTTCATTACTTCCCATGTTTGTGTTACACAGCCACCACTGCTCAGCCTTACAAAGTCTTCTAAAGACGACTCTTATCGATACAGCACCACTGAACTCCACAGATAATGCTTTATTAAATGTTACACTGCAGCTGAAATCTTACACAGTAGGTAGCATAAAGTCATTACCAGCTTGAATGTTTTTGAGGATGAAGATGATTATGATAAGAGCAATGTCCCAACAGGGCTCTCACCACTTATTACTTAATCCACAAGCCCCCTATAGGTGTGGTTTGGTATCATTGAATGCCCGCCCAAGGGTTATATGAAAGCCTAAAGCTAAGACACATAAATAGTTCTATAGAGGTCTTGTAGCACAGCCTAAGCTCTCTGGTTTTTAGGGACTTTATATTATTAATAAGAAGTAAATGGGAAGTAAAAACGGTTCATGGGAAATGTGTGCATAATAGCCTTACTTTCTTTGTGGCTTTCTCCTGTAAAACTGCTCAGGAAATATCACCCCACACTGTCTTTTCTTTTTGAAATATATATGTGAGTGATCTCTCCTCTTTTTTTTCCCCTGTGAAATATTTAGATATGTAATATAGAAAGGATTTATGAAACAAATAGTGATCCCCACACTCCAGATTTCTCCAGTCAGAGCAAATGCAATGTTATTCATTTCATAATTTCAACTATATTTCAGATATGAAGGGCCAAAGTAAGTTAATATTTTCCTAAGCAAATCTATCAAGCTATATATATCAAAGATAGGTATCAAAGCTATCTTTGATCCTCAGATCCACAGTTTTAGAATCTTAAAGGACTAAAGATCTATCATTTCCTTAAGAATACTGGCCACTTTAGGAACTGTGTGGTGTCCTCCACCCCATTGGTCAAGATTTTCAGGCTGATTTATGCCTCTCTTTTGAATTATTAATAAAAATTTCAAAAGGTGGTACTTTAGTACAAGTCTGCATTTCCTTCTAAATTACTTAGAAAATCTATTCAGGAGTTATCTATTTGAGATTTTTTGGGGTTATTTTTTCCCTTTTGGACCCTTGCATGATCAGGTAAAGTCCAACACTCTCCAGTTAGATCAGTGCTACAGGAGCATGGACTTTGCATGTTGTATCTGCTGTTCCAGGAAGGGATCCCCACAGTGAATCTGATTTGTGTAAAATGGCAGGGCTCCTCACTACCTGTCACTTTTACCATGGACACGCAAATGACAAAGCCCTCGAGTCAACATTATACTACATCACCTACAGAAGCAGAGGTTGAATCCTAACCCTAACTGAATTCCCATAAATCACAGTGGGACAAGGCTTTTAGCCACTGTTATACAGAAGGTGTTACATACCAGGGACTTAAATTGCTCACAAGATGTACTTTTGTATCAAATGAATGTGTTGCATCATGCTGTAAATTATATTTAGCATAAAAGCCTTATTTCAGATACTTCGGACACTGTGAATTAGTGTGTCTGATAAGAGCAAATCTCTAAATTTGAGATATCTTTACCCTCCAACAGAAATAGGACACTTAAAATCTGCAGCAAGAAGGTTCATTAAGTCAGGTGTGAACAGAAGTTTCCCTGTAGCTAAGTTTGCCTAAATGGTGTAAAACTTCTCTTTATGGGACCCATAGGCAAAATACACTAAATACACATTGTAAAAGAATAACACTTAGTAGATTTCACTGGGACTGAAGCCTAGAGAACTATATTGATGCCTAATGCAATCTTACAGTGAGACCTCACCAGCTTCAGATTACACTTTGTGAATATTTCTCTATATGATTGCTTCTGCTTCTTATTCTCTTTAATGTTAAATTCTGTAGGTCTTGCAAGTGGTCAAATACTACCTACCCACACTGGTGTAAAACCAATGTAAAAGGAATCTATTACTTTCAGATAAATATTTTTCCTAAATATATATATACTTACATACAGCAGATGCTTTAGAAAATTGAGAGGGTGAGTAGTAGATATACAAACCCTTCTCTTTCTTTTCAGTGACATGAGGTAAATTGCACAATAAATCAATTTTTATGGATGCTGTTGACTTGAGACATTTGCTGCTTTTAAAAATTAATAGCTGAAATAATGAACATTCTCAAAAACTCTCTTAACAGCCAACTTGATTAATTCCCTGAAATGAAAAACAGTTGACAGGTGCAATATTCACAGCTGAAATTTTCTGTAGCCTGATCAGACTACAATCTAAACCTATTCCAGTAACACAACTTTGCTTGCTTTGGTTTTAATTTGTGGGAAAATAAACAAACTTAAGTCCCATGTTGTGCTTTGACTAGACATGCCCACACACATCGATAAAATATTACTTGCCATAAAATCAAATAAAGCTTAATTTTTGTGTAAATATTATTCTGAAGGCATAATAGCACTGCAAAGTGCAAGTGGCCTCACTTCATATTAATATTGTATTATTCTCAAACTGACAAAAAATTCCTGGGTACAAGGAAATGTGCACTGCATTTTGAATATTTTCTAGAGAGTCATCCACATCCCAAAGTGATGTAACCAGGAATACTTCCTCTGAATGAAATGTAGTCACACAGCTTCACATCAGTATTTCCGTTTACCTCCTCTCATTATTCATGCTCCCTTAACATATGAGCAGGAATTAAATGTAAGAAAGTGTTAACCATTTCTCTTTCTGACTTATTTTCTAGAACCAGAATTAAATAAAACTGTCATCCATAATGGGTACTATTTGTGTTATATTTAAGGTTAGGATAAAAAAAAATAAGAATTAATAAAGTTTTGGTTAAGTATTAGGGCATTTGTTTATTTTTTTAAAATATACATGCCACTGGAAATATCTGAAATATAAAGCCATTCTAGGTTCTTTAGTGTCCTGCTTTTTATTGCTGATGGAGATATTGACTGGAATAATTGAGACAGATGCCTGAAGTAATGATTAATGAGGCAGCCTGTGATAGCCAGATTATCCAGGTAACCCCATCCTGCATCACAAGAAGCAGATGGACATAAAAGCCTCACTTTCAATGAGCAAAGGTCATCAGTTACTCAGTGATATACATTCTCTGTTACCTACAGATCCTTCAACACCAGCATTTGTGTGGAACTTCTGCATCAAAAATAAGCAAAAGATGGTTTTAGTCTCAATGTAATCAATTTGATACTCTTTATTATTTTTCATGACATTAAGGTCCAGGGTCTCTCTCTTTTCACTTATGGAAGTTTGTCCTCCATTATTATTTTCTGACCAAATATCTGTTACTGTGAGAGGAAACTGAAGGCAACTGTGTTCCATGTCCTGGGGCATTCACATAAATAAAGTTATATAGGAATATTTGAAAGAAAACTTGGTTTAAATTTCAGTAGGCAGATGCGGACATCTATATTGTTGTTCAAGTCTTCCAAGATAATAAATATTACTGTCTCAATAATCATGTTAGATAAATTCTCTATCAGCAGCTCTTGCAACTGTTTAGTGTCTCAGAAATTTATAGATTAACAAGGTGTCAAGGCTGGTCTTTCCTGTAGTCTTACAAAATAAAGGGAAACACTCAAGGGAGTCTGCTTCAGCTGGATTCATTAAATTTCTCAAATATGCAGTGGAATTGCAAGAGTTAGTTAATAAAACCATGCAATCTGTTTGCCAGATATGTTGAAAAGAAATTTATTTACAGAAAGTAAGAATTTCTACTGCAAACTGCACACAATTTTTAGGATAAGACTTCCAAATACATACACAATCCATGAAAACAAGGTATCAGAGGACAGAGGAACATGTAGCAGGGCAAGATGTGCTTAGAAATATGACTCCAGAGAAAAATTCTAATCTTATCAGGAATTAAGAAACGTGGAAACAAACTTCTATATAATAATGTAGACAAAGTGATAAATTTGAAAGTTTGCTCTTAGATCAGCTCTAATCAAGGCACGCCTCTTTGTTCAACTAAAATTACATTGTGTCCCCAGAGGACTAGTACATCTTTCTGAAAGCAGAGGAACATTAAGGTCCTTAGCATCTGTCAATAAATTCTTGCTAAGGGCTAAATTCTGGCTCTGTTTAGGCAGATGAAGACTGGGAAATTACCAAATTCTCAGAGACATTCTGCTGACAGATAGCAAAATACTTCACAGAGTAGGATTCTTTTCGGTGCTTCTTGGCTTGATTGGAGAAAGGAATTGCTTGTATTGTCCATGGTGACTTGCTCTTGGATGTGAACTAATTAGAGTAGTAGAGATTGAACTCCTCCTAGTACACAGCTGGCCTCATCCTCATTTCTGGAACATCTGAAGTCATGATTGTTCTCTTCATTTACCTGTCCATTGTGCTTGAGTAACATAGCTGAATCTTAGCCTGATGCTATGTCTACATATACAAAAGCTTTGTAATCACTTCTACTTAAGTGCACTGAAGCTGGATTAATTATGTGCATTTACTACCCAGAATTAGTTTGGACATTTGCTTGGGTTATGAAATGTTGGTTTTCATGGTCCTAGGGAGACAAAAACTGAGATCTCAAAATTAGACTAAAAGTCAAAACACTGAATGTGGTATTGTATAAATTAAAGTACATCAGCAGCAGTGTCAAAAAGACATGTCACTGAGCAGAATAATAGTACATTACAAGTTAAATGACAATGCCAATAGGAAGATAGGAGCACAGAGTCAAATAAAAGATACCTACTTATTCATAATTCAATTTTAAATTGTTGTTCCCTGATTCAGAATAAGCCCACTTGCATCCCTAAAATGTTAACTCCAGATTTATTGAAAACTTCAATGGCAATTAACCTTTTCATGATTAATTATAGACAGATCTGAGCCCCAGGAATCGCTCCAATAAGCTGCTTGGACCATGAGGAAAGAGAATATACCCAGAAATACTATCTGCTTTGCTGGAGTCATTTACTCCAGGGAACCAACTTAAGGCAAAGCAACACAAGGATGGAAGCAACATTAAGGAGGCTAAAAGACTGTCTGCTTCAAATCTTAATTGCTTGAGCTATTAAACAAACACATCTGGTATTGATGCTTCTGGAATACTGTACTTTTTATGTATCACATATGCTTCGATGTTAATGCTTTTATGAGCTGCTCACATTTTTTTTTTTAATGTTCTAATGCAAAACTTATTTATCTGTTTGGTGATTTCATTTGATTTGTTTTATCCTTGGCCTTTTGGGCTTTGCATATCGCATTGTCTATCCATTTGCTTTCTGTCATGTCTCCTTCCCCATTTGTTTAAGAGAAATTAACAAAATTAAATAAAAGAAAATTTCACTTCTGGCATGCGTGAATTTGTTAGAGTCAGTTAAAGGAAACAAGTTTGCAAGATTTCATTATGGAGCCAAGTAATTGTTAAAATAGATGCTGCTTCTTATTTGTTCAATAATGCTTTTCTACATTTCAAGCTTTATGTAGGATTGATTTGATAAAAACATCCTTGGAGGA
Organism: Aegotheles bennettii; assembly: GCA_013398125.1. Lineage (NCBI taxonomy): Eukaryota > Metazoa > Chordata > Aves > Caprimulgiformes > Aegothelidae > Aegotheles > Aegotheles bennettii. The sequence goes on along the minus strand of VZRW01008045.1, from coordinate 26,905 downwards.
TTGTGGCCTTGAGTTGCCTTCTATGGAGGAATTTACTGGGTCTAACTTAAAAAGAAATCAAAACAAAGACTATGGAAGATTTTTATTTGAAAGGGGATAAATTTGTGCAGACATTCAGAATGAGCGTTATTGCTAAATTTGTTTCTAAGTGTTACAGGCTATAAAAAGTTTTTCCACTTGGCTTCCTGAAAATTTCCTGTATTCCTTAACTTTTAAAATTATAAAGTACAAAAATTGCATACACCATACAGAGGCTGAGATCAGTAATTACTTAGAGGTCAAGGATATTATCCAGGCAGAATCCTATGTTGTTATCTGATGACATGAAAATGCCAAACTGAAGAATGTATTTTGGTTGATAAAGCTAAATTTTCCTTATCATTTTGTGTGAAATAGCCCATAACGGACTGCAGTATCCTCAAGAATGCGCTAGTTGTTTATTCAGTATGAATGGGAAACATTTCTTGTTTTCCCATAAAAACATGGTGTATTATCCTAACTCTATCCAAACTGCATCTGCTCCATAGGATAAAATAAGCAGAGAGCAGACTGTCTCTCTTCATACACACCAAGGATGTTCTGTCAACAATATAGCCTGCAATGTTTTCTCTGAAATACAGAATGCTTACCTGTGTAAATGTATATATATACCATATATGAATCTTTCGTTCCACTTTATCATTATGCAGATAAAATAGTTATTCAAGATTCTTGAAAATCAATGTTATATGTTCTTGCACTTTAAATTTATTTCTTGTAAATATTTTACTGGGTATATTTAGTTATTTTTCCTTCTGCAAAGTAGCTATAAAAGCAACATACATAAGAAAGTTATTGCAATTTTAAAGTTTTGTGGTGCTTTTTTCCAAAATATTACTTCTAACATGGTTAAACTATGGATTATTTATTATGAGATTAATCATTACATGCAGACTAGTAGTCTAAATTTCAGGCTACTGCACTTTCAGAGTGGAATGATTTACCTCAACTACCATTTGAGCTTTCCTGCCCTCTGGTATATACTGAAAAAGTTTGCAACATTCAAGGTTTGATTGCATTTGTAGCTATGAAAAGTAGCTTTTAACCTTGTTTAAATGGAAAACAAAGTTCAGAGGGCAATGAATATAATTTATACTGCTGGGTTCATTCTGTCTTATTCATTCATTCAGTGGCATTTGGTAACATTTGCATAATTCACAATGGGGTTATGTCAGTGCTAATGAAAAGCAAAAGCAAATATTTAGTCCTTTATTAGAAAGCCTACATACAGCATAAAAAACTAAGTATAAATTTCTGGAATGAGGTAATTTTTTAGTTATCCCTGTCTCCAAGGCTCCCAGGGAGGGTGCCTGAGTATGATTGTGTCTCTTTTTTACAGAAAGGAGCTAATAATAACAAAAAATAATTTAAAACAGTAATAATAACAAAAATGAGTGGTTATTATATCACTACAGTTTTTGCCAATACAAACACAGCAGTCTAACAGAATCTGTAATGTCAGTTACCTGTGTAAACTCTTTCTAGCACCTGGAGATATGAAAATACATGAAATTAACAGCTACATTTTTTTTCTCCACCTTCTTTAATGAACTCCATGTCTCTGATGCTCAGTTATGAGAACTGTCTAAAAGTACATGATTTGAATTTGGATTTTTATTCCCATGTTTCGGCTCATTTTCAGAAGACATCAGTTTGACAAGGTTTGCTGTAAACTTTATTTGCCTTCTCCAAATCTGTGGCATCCTTGTGGCCAAGAAGGCCAATGGCATCCTGGGGCACATTAGAAAGGGGTCAAGTCAGTAGGTCAAGAAAGTTTCTCCTCCCCCTCTATTCTGCCCTAGTGAGGCCACATCTGGAGTATTGTGTCCAGTTCTGGGCCCCACAGTTCAAGAAGGACATGGAGCTGCTTGAGAGAGTCCAGCGCAGAGCCACTAAGATGATTAAGGGAATGGAACATCTCCCTTATGAGGAAAGGCTGAGGGAGCTGGGTCTCTTTAGCTTGGAGAAAAGGAGACTGAGGGGTGACCTCATCCATGTTTACAAATATGTAAAGGGTGAGTGTCAGGATGATGGAGCCAGGCTTTTGTCAGTAATTACTAATGATAGGACAAGGGGCAATGGTTGTAAACTGGAGCATAGGAGGTTCCATGTGAATATCAGGAGAAACTTTTTCACTGTGAGAGTGACAGAGCACTGGAACAGGCTGCCCAGAGAGGTTGTGGAGTCTCCTTCACTGGAGATATTCAAAACCCGCCTGGACGCGTTCCTGTGTGATGTACTCTAGGTGACCCTGCTCTGGCAGGGGGGCTGGACTAGATGATCTTTCGAGGTCCCTTCCAACCCCTAGAATTCTGTGATTCTGTGATCCTTTATGGTTTTCCTCCTAAAAGCTACATGACAGATGAAAAAAGTCCTCAATATTTATAAAATTAATGTAGCCCAACCACTTACAAACTTCTCTGTGACAGGTATTCTGAAAGCTAATGAAAAGATATCCAGTTCTTACTTTGTACTAATTGCTATTTGTTGAAAGAAATAAAAAAAAAAAAATTGAATTGCTGAAGTGGCAATAGGAACAATTCTGGCCATTATATCTTGCCTAATTAAGGACCAATACATAATCCTCACCCAGTCTGTTCCAGTGGCAGCAGGATAGCCTTTCTGAATGAAAAACTAGTTCAGATTAATTACATACTCTAGACAACAAAACTCATAGAAAATACTGCTGATGCACAGTATTTTGAGATAATTAGAAATGTGCTTGTGAGAAGTCCAAAATTTATGTAATATATTGTGATGTGTGTAAATTGTAACAGTAACTGAATTGAAAGAAAAAATAGCATAGAATAGCACAGTGCAATAGTATCTTGTATCAGTTCACAGCAGAGTAGGCATGGATGAAATGCAGTCACAGAAAACACAAAAGGACTGGCAAAATCAGGAAACAGTATAGTTCATCAACTTAGTCTGCAATAAGATCAAAATCATGACTAGCCTGTTTTCAAAAACTGTGAGGATTTCTACCTTCTGCATAAAATGCAGTTCTTGGGAGATTACTTACATGCAGCAAGAGATCACTGCTGGTTTTATCATCACTTTCAATACATTTGAAGTCATCCTTCTCCTCTCAACAGAAGGCATGATCTATTCTTTCAACCATTTCTCAGAGACCACATTTTCTAAGTCTGCTCATTTCTGATGCTGTTTTTTAAAAAAAGTATTTCTGTTTTACTGATACTATTCTCTTAAAATGTAGTGCTCAAAATAGAAAAGAAAACAGAACAGGCTGAATAAACATTAAGGGAAATGTAAAAATTACCTCCGATTACCTCCTACATGAAGTTTACCTATTTTTACAACAAGGTTTTAACATCAACTCCCTATGTACTTCATTACACTGTAAATTTCATGAAGGATAATTTTTATAATTATCCATTTTTTCTAAAATACTATTGTATTTGCCCTTCTCCAGTCTTGTAGGACTCTGCTTGTCCTCCTAGAGTTCCTGAACATAATTGCTAATGGTTCAAAGACAGTTCTGACTTACTTAATTTCATCAGATCCTGACAACTTGGTTACATCTAAGTCATTTAATATTCTTTAACCTGTCCTTTCTGTGTTCTGGCCTATTCTTTTACCTTTTGTTAAAATTAACTGTTAAAAATTAACTGTTAAAATATAATATGCAAAAATCACCTCTGCGTTTACGCAAATACTATGTGAAGAAAACCTAAACTTTGAAAAAACGGGGGTTTAAGCTAATTTAATTCAAGCTTCCTCACATTTCCCTATCCACCTATTAGTTCCATATACAGTGAGAGGATGAGGTTAAAAGGGCTATTCACGCTTATGGGCCTGTAAGATCTTTAATTTCTCCAGAATGTTGCCAAAGTGCACTAGAAGATTTATTGCTTTTTGCAGCGTGGACATTCTGTCCTGAAAAATTGGTTTAAAATCATCAATTTATTTGGTATTTGCTTCCCAAAGTAGTGACAAATATTAACTGCCATCAACAGTTGTGTTTAAAATTGTCCTTTGGATATAGATATCACTTTAGAACTATAAGCAATTTGACAGAAATATCTAATTTTTCTCTGTCACTTTCTTACAGAAAGCCCCAAAATAAATGCAGTTGTGTTGTTTCTCTGTCTCCTTTCTGTTGGTCATGTGTCCTCTGGTATCTGGCTGCATGATATTATGCAGTTATGATATTATACTATAGTATAGTCCTTTACCTAAGTTGTTACTTTTCTGTTAGAGCAGAAGCATCACTACTCTAGTGTACTCAGTACCCTACAATTTAACCCCAAATCTATCTTAGTGAGTATATTCAGAGGTGTTTCTGTTGAACCCTGACACTAAAAGTTAATCTTCATTGTTAGAAACTTAACCACCATATAATAGATATTTGCCCTTGTAGTTTGCTCTGAGGAGGAACTAAGCAACAGCATCAGAAGGGGATGCCACTGGACAGAACAAAATACTGTTATTTTTGGGGTAACAAAACACCCAATGAATCTTTTGATCTAGTTCTTCTATGAGGAAGAGAATCTGGTAAAGTTAATGGGATCTGTGCTTTATCTTTTTAGGTCATCTTCTATTTATCACTACCAAATCAAATCTTTTGGGAGCACCATCATTAACCTCCACTAGGTTAAGTACATCCATCAAGTCCGTAATCTGTTTATCATTATTATCAGGGAAGTCATCACTCTTCAGACCACTGTGACTATTCATTTCCTACACATTAGAACATAAAACCTATATTATCCATAAAATTCAGAAGTGTTGCAACATCCACAGGTCTACATGGAGTATATAAATGAGTAGCTTGTGACTTTGCATTGTTTTGAAGTGCCATCTGTGGTAATATATTTAGTATGGCCAGATAAGGAATCTGTACTAGATGAATGCCAAATTTCCATTGAATAAAAATACTGGCTTCTCTTCTGTGTTCTTAATTCTTACATTTAAAGAACTTTTTAATGAAATTTTGTGTATTTGAAAGACATGATGAGTAACTTATTCAGCAACTGCGTCATCTATTCTCCACTCAGTGAGTGCCAGTAACTCCTTTTAATGTCAGTGTATATTATGTGCATGCATTTATAATAGAATGTACTCTCACACTACAGATTAAAGGATTTAATAGAAACAGCAGATCTTTATGCTCATTTTCAGTAATTAATATTCCTTAAGATAGGAAGAAGATCTTCAACAGCCTGTGTGTCAACAAATAGTGGCAAGAGAAGAGACTTGGCCAAAAAAAAAAAAACAAAGCAAAAAAAAGACTATCATCTTTTGACTAAATATCTTAATCTCATTTCTTCTATATTTCAGCATTCACATTAATTTATTTTCAAACAATGAACTCTTAAAGTGGCTGCTATTTAAAGGTCACTAGTTGCTGTGTCATACAATCTGTTACACCACTGTAATTTGCTAGCTTAAATATTGCAGATATAATGGAATGGTAGTTTAGTATTAGATGCAAACAGTAACTATAAACTACAGATGAGCACAAAGCAAAAAAACTAAATAAAACAAAGTCCAGGAGATTCATGATTAGAACCACATAGATCCAGGCATTTAATTCATTTTCCTAAAATGGTTTGAGCCTACCTTATTTTTCTGTTCCACTTGCAGAGCCTCATACCTGTTATGCCAGGGCACCTGGGAAGATAGAGTAGTCACAGAGATGTGTCTGCTGCACTGGACAGGAACTTGTCACCATTTCACCTCATCCCTCAAGTCACTGTGTTCAGCCAGGTTGAGAGAGGAGAGCGAATCAAGGTGCGCCTTGTCTGCCTGTCAGGCCTGTGTCAGGGAGGGCAGGGTGTAATTCCAGTAGTCTACCTTTCTCTAGCTCTCCCTGATACTCCTAAACCTACTCACCTCCTCCTGGAGTGCTGTCACGTAGTGGAGGACTTTGTCTACCTGGGCACACCTCTCACAGGCATGCTCACCACTACAGTCCTGTACTGGTGTCACAGCAGGGCACATCCTGCAGCCTGAAACCTGGGTGTTCCCACTGGAGCTCCATGTTCCCACTGGAGCTCCATCTATAAAGCTGTTCTAATCCAAGTGGGAACAGAGTTTAGAGACACCCTGGATTTCTGCTGAGTGGATACCATTGCTATTGGTCAAGCTGGCAGAGCTTCAGCGCTCTCCCTGCACGTCCTTCCATGAAAACTGCTGCACAAACTGACATGTCACGCCCTGGCTGAGGCATCACACCCTGTTTGCCCACCCTGTTTGCAGCACTCTCAGTCACTAGTGCTCCCTAAGGGTTTCTTCCAGCCCTTGATCTACAGGGCTGCCAATATAGTCCACGATGTAGTTGTTATGAGTATGCCATAATTCTCCACAGCCGAGGTGTTGATATTCTGCACGTTGTAGCTGTTTTTGTAGAAAGTATTAATGAGATGTCTGATCTTGTGGTTAGTGCCTCAGTAGATTCACAAACGCGAAAAATACCAAGCAAAGACAGAGGAAAATTCTGCAGGAAAGACTTTTCTGTGTCAAATTCAATGAGCTTCCCAACATTACCTCCCTAACAAAAACTAGTCTCCAGAACAGTGGGATTTAGCCCAATGCACCTACAGGACTACTCATGTTTCTATATCCCTGTTTCAGCAGAAAACGTGAAACAAAAAGACTGATAGTTCACAGATAATTTCTTTGCTTCTTTTACCTTATGCAATTATGAAGCATATTATCCATTTCTAACATTCTGCTTCTTTTCTCAGTCCTTGCAGTAGCAGTCCTCTTATCAACAATGCTAATTATTCTAGAGGCTACCATAGCCTGTGCTATTTCAAATCTTTCTTTCTTTCTCCCCTCCCTTTCTCTCACTCCTATTTATTTCTTCCTTTCTCTTTGGAAATGTTGATCTGGCTAAAATGATCCATTTTAATTTTATTGAAATAAATTAGAAATACATTAAAAATAAGGAAAAAGTATTTTAGGTAGGAATATTTTAAATGAAAAAATTTCCTTCCAAATCCTGTTTATATTTTGTGTCATTTTTCCATTGGCTTAAAAAGTACAGTTCAATAGTCATAAGTTTTTTTTTTTTAGTTTCTTAAAAAAACCACCATACTTGAAATTTACTTTAATTTGAAAAGCAATTTTAGCTAAAATAGTTTTTTTCCTCAGGTTTCTTTTCTTTTTTTTTTGTTTTGTTTTATTTTGTTGGTTTGGGTTTTTTTTGCAAACTGTATGTCTCCATGTAATAACACTTTCATTATTATGTGTTATGTAGGAATTCTTTTTGAAAACCCACACGTTTTAAGAAATTTGGATAACTCAATTCTGAAGGTAGTTTTATGTCATTTCCTAATAGGAAATTCCTGAAAAACACCAAAAAATTGTAGTGTGTCTGTGACTAGCTAATATTTTCCAAGCAAAGTGTTCCTACACAATCTTTTTAAAAAATTAACCCTTTACAACACTAGATAAGTTAATATTTTTTGTATGGTAAAGTGACTGAATTAAGAGGTCTTATCACTGAAACCAAAACATCAAACTGGATGACCTAGACTATAGTAATAAAAAAAGTTCCTTTCCATTTTTTTCTGTTTTGCCATCATATATTTTCAGTTAAGAGTTACACATGAGGACAAGTAATTTACCATAAATTCTTCATTGTCACATTTCTGTTAATCAATTATATAATGAAATTCTGTTTATATCATGTCAAGTTGCTTTAATTTTAAATGTATCATATTTCTTACACTGATGTAAGATGTAAGTAGCTCTTAATGCAAGTGTCTCTTCATCCTTCCATATTAAGAAAAAATTCTTTAAGAACTTTAAAAAACTGAGGAATGCTTACAACTATAAAATTGAAGAAGCTACTTTCTAAGAGTTAGAAAATATTAAAAGAAAAGAACCTTCAACTTCAGGTAGTTTCTTGTTTCTTTTAGTAGGAAACTTGTTTCTTTTAGTAGAAACAACTATCTTGTTAGTATGTACCTTAATTTGCCCATCTATTCAAGTGTGTCTTGAAATGTGTCTGATGTATGTATGTATGTGTATACATATGTATGATGTATGTATGAAATGTGTCTCATGATTCTGATTTTTTTTCTGGAGGATGAAGAAAATAAATAATATCTGTTTTCCAGCACACAAAATAAGTAAATGGACTACATAATAGCTGCAAATATTTTTGTTATATTTAGGCAAAGAAACACCAGCTGAAGTATACACTACCAAATAATGGGATCTATCAATATTCAAAACAATCAGACATTACATTGCCACGTTTCGAGCCATCGTTTTACACAGGGATAAATAGGTCTCTTCCAGTCAGGTTTGCAGGGGAGCCTTCAGTTCTAACATGTTAGTAACCATCCATAATTGGGACCCTACTCTTCTTTCTGGTGACTCTTCTCTTGCCCTGGCCTTTTCTCATTTTCTTCTGTACAGCAGGCAAAGAAGTGCAGGAAAGAAACGGGCTTTGAGCGGGTAGGGGGCTTTCTTCTAATGCAGGAACAGAAATAGATGATTGCCTGAGGATGAGGTAAGCTTCATCTCAGGGAAAGAGAGAATACAAAGAAAGGAACATTTCAGCTGTTATTAACACTGCTCACCCTCTCCTGGAACAGGCCGGTCCCTTCTCAATTCCATTTTTCCTTGGCCTAGAAGTAGCTATTCTGCCACTGAAGCAAAATTAAATTTTATCTTTCTCACTACATGGCAAAGAAGGTTTTAGACAGCTCTAACTCCTTTGGCAGACAGCTAGAGAACCTCTGTTAATTTAGATTATCTGTAAAAGAGTTTCAAAAAGTTTGTTTGTGGAATTAGTTTATGATCAACTTTTCCTGCATGATGGATTGTGCACCACAAAGTTCATCATGAAGAATCAATGTTTTTTCTGCATTAATTATGGAATGGTTTATGGCAATTATTACTGTTGTCTGGTCCATAAAAAAATCTTTATTCATTAACCTAAGTTAATAATTATAATAAGTGTCTACAATGAGTTACTGTCTTCTCATTTTGGAAAACAATGAGCTTACTCTTCTTTTAGGGAAGGAAATTCTAGACTTGCTGATGAGATGTTACCATCCTAACCACTATCACAGTCACAATCTAGTCAAAAACATTATTTCACCAAAAGGAACACAAAGAACATTTTTACTCGGCTCACAACATTGTGATCAGTCTGCCTGTTTACGATCTAATGGCTCAGTTCTGTAGGCTGAGGGAACACATATGCTCTGTAGTATGCTTTTATACATTACAAATATATGACATAAAATAATTCCAAGACACTGAAAGACTTAGTATATAAGACTGACTACAATTCTTCATAGTAGACCGGAAATAAACATAGAACTTCTCTTTTAGTTCTTCTATAGTGTCTCACTCTTTTTCCTCCCCTTCTTGTATTACAACTCTGGATTTAAGATAATAAATACAATGGGTTTTTATTACTAAACAGAGGGATGAAAAAACATTAGAGAAAAGCATTTGTGAGGGAAAAGAAGAAACTGTCCAGATCAGACTTAGCATTATTCCAGAGTGTTCTCTTTTAGCCCAAATCTAAATTCAAAGAACCTATCTCACTTCCAGTTAAATTCAGAATGCTGAAAGTGTGCTGTTCTAGTGGCAGAATGTAGCAAAACAAACCTTGTTGTTGGAATAGCCAATTCTGAAGAGTTAGTCAATGTTTTGAACTCATTGTGTAAAAGGCACTGAAACTATAGTCAAATTACTTGGATAAAGTGATATTGTGAAATATTTAAATACAAATAAAAGAATATCCTGCCTTTATTTCATTCAGCACTTGGAAAGCTCTACTGAAATTAAAATTTTGTGAAATGGGAATGAAGCCATAAGAATTTGAGTTATTGCCTTGGAAAGAGTATTTTATATGTATTAAGACTAACTGGTTTAAATAACCAAATTGACAAGATGAGGTTAAAGAACTGGCCTTTTCCTCAGAGGCTTTCTTAAAAGTAGGCAGGTTGGAAGGTCAACACTTAGACATTACAGTAATGGATACCATGGAAAAACTAAAACCAGATAAGTTTCTGAAAAGGTAAGAGATGGACTGACTTGGAATGCAGAGGGAGATGGGTAAATGGGAACAGTGAGACAGAAGACACCCGAACCTGTTCGTATCACATTAGTGTTGATGGAAAAACCACATGCAGATAGTGTTTTCAATTTCCTTAGTGTACAATATTATGCCGTATTAAGTGTCACAGGATTTTTTTACTGTTAAATAGAGATTTATTATTTAGAATTTGGGCTGTGATCATAGGAATCTAGTAAATTTAATTCACAGGACATTGTACTGTTGTAAGTTTCTGTTGTGGTTTAACCCCAGCAGGCAACTAAGCCCCACACAGCTGCTCACTTACTCCCCCAGTAGGATGGGAGGAAGAGAATTGGAAGGGGAAAAGTGGGAAAAGCCCTGGATTGAAATAAAAACAGTTTAATGATTGAAATAATAAAATAGTAATAGTATTAAGAATAAATTTTAATGAAAAGGAAAATATCAAAGAAAGAAAAACAAAACTCAAGAAAGACAAATAATGCGAATGAAAACAATTGCTCACCACCAGCCAACAGCTGCCCAACCAGTACTGCCTCCTCCACCAAACTTCCCTCTAGTTTTATTACTGAGCACCATGTCATATGGTGTGGAATATCCCTTTCATAGTTGGGGTCAGCTGTCCCAGATGTGTCTGCTCCCAACTCTTTGTTCACCTCCAGCCTACCCGCTGGTGGGGCAGCGTGAGGAGCAGAAAAGGCCTTGACTCTGTGTAAGCTTGCTCAACAGTAACTAAAACATCCTTGTGTCATCAACACTGTTTCCAACACAAATAAAAAACATAGCCTCTGCTGGCTACAATGAAAAAAAACAAACTTTATCCCATCTAAAACCAACACAGTTTCCAATGATATAAATTTATTTTCCTACTAGTAACCAGCATTTTTCTTCATATTTTGTACCAAAACACTTTGCCATTACCTTTCCCTCTCCCAAAATGCACACCTTTGCAGTTTATAAAAAGTAAATAAAGAGGGAGTCCTTAATTTTTTAATTTCAACTTATAAGTACAAAATTGCTATACTAAACCTGAAAACATGAAACCAATAAAACCAAAAAACCCTATCAATCTCATTATTGACCTTGTTTGTCATTCAAGGGACAGATTCTCTGTTGCATTGAGTTTTCCAGGTAAATTTAATCAGAAATAATTGTAATTCCATTCATAGAGCTATGTTTTCCTGAATGGCAGCCCAGTTCCAGTATCATGATAGATTTATTTTAGACATATAGATTTGATTATAGATTCCAAGGCCTCTAAGTCTTCCAGCCAAGCCCCTATTCATCAGAACCCAAGTTTGTGAATTATGTAAGACTCTCTACTGTTGGAGAACCTCCTCTCCCACCCACTAACAAAGTTCAGCTGCTTTT
>VZRW01008045.1:0-15035 GCA_013398125.1 Aegotheles bennettii | reverse complement strand
ATTGCCTTGGAAAGAGTATTTTATATGTATTAAGACTAACTGGTTTAAATAACCAAATTGACAAGATGAGGTTAAAGAACTGGCCTTTTCCTCAGAGGCTTTCTTAAAAGTAGGCAGGTTGGAAGGTCAACACTTAGACATTACAGTAATGGATACCATGGAAAAACTAAAACCAGATAAGTTTCTGAAAAGGTAAGAGATGGACTGACTTGGAATGCAGAGGGAGATGGGTAAATGGGAACAGTGAGACAGAAGACACCCGAACCTGTTCGTATCACATTAGTGTTGATGGAAAAACCACATGCAGATAGTGTTTTCAATTTCCTTAGTGTACAATATTATGTCGTATTAAGTGTCACAGGATTTTTTTACTGTTAAATAGAGATTTATTATTTAGAATTTGGGCTGTGATCATAGGAATCTAGTAAATTTAATTCACAGGACATTGTACTGTTGTAAGTTTCTGTTGTGGTTTAACCCCAGCAGGCAACTAAGCCCCACACAGCTGCTCACTTACTCCCCCAGTAGGATGGGAGGAAGAGAATTGGAAGGGGAAAAGTGGGAAAAGCCCTGGATTGAAATAAAAACAGTTTAATGATTGAAATAATAAAATAGTAATAGTATTAAGAATAAATTTTAATGAAAAGGAAAATATCAAAGAAAGAAAAACAAAACTCAAGAAAGACAAATAATGCGAATGAAAACAATTGCTCACCACCAGCCAACAGCTGCCCAACCAGTACTGCCTCCTCCACCAAACTTCCCTCTAGTTTTATTACTGAGCACCATGTCATATGGTGTGGAATATCCCTTTCATAGTTGGGGTCAGCTGTCCCAGATGTGTCTGCTCCCAACTCTTTGTTCACCTCCAGCCTACCCGCTGGTGGGGCAGCGTGAGGAGCAGAAAAGGCCTTGACTCTGTGTAAGCTTGCTCAACAGTAACTAAAACATCCTTGTGTCATCAACACTGTTTCCAACACAAATAAAAAACATAGCCTCTGCTGGCTACAATGAAAAAAATAAACTTTATCCCATCTAAAACCAACACAGTTTCCAATGATATAAATTTATTTTCCTACTAGTAACCAGCATTTTTCTTCATATTTTGTACCAAAACACTTTGCCATTACCTTTCCCTCTCCCAAAATGCACACCTTTGCAGTTTATAAAAAGTAAATAAAGAGGGAGTCCTTAATTTTTTAATTTCAACTTATAAGTACAAAATTGCTATACTAAACCTGAAAACATGAAACCAATAAAACCAAAAAACCCTATCAATCTCATTATTGACCTTGTTTGTCATTCAAGGGACAGATTCTCTGTTGCATTGAGTTTTCCAGGTAAATTTAATCAGAAATAATTGTAATTCCATTCATAGAGCTATGTTTTCCTGAATGGCAGCCCAGTTCCAGTATCATGATAGATTTATTTTAGACATATAGATTTGATTATAGATTCCAAGGCCTCTAAGTCTTCCAGCCAAGCCCCTATTCATCAGAACCCAAGTTTGTGAATTATGTAAGACTCTCTACTGTTGGAGAACCTCCTCTCCCACCCACTAACAAAGTTCAGCTGCTTTTCATCCCTTTTGTATCACTCATGAAAAACAAGGATACCAGAATATTTGAAAATATGATTTTGCATGTCAAATTTTTATCCAGTTGCTGCTACCCACCTTGGCTTCCATGTTAACTTGTGCCAGTGAATTCCATTAATTGCATATTATGAAACTATATGATTTATTTTATCACTTCTCCTGTCATTGTTATTTCTCTATTTTGGACTAAATTCTCTTCCTCAGGTCATTGGTGAGTCTTATGTTAAAACAAATCACTATGCTACCTCTCCTCTCTTTTTTTATTGTATTTTTCTTTTGTGACTTTTGGTCTTTTGCTTCAGGTCTTAGTTTGCTATAAGGTCTTGGCAAGTATTTCACAGGGTGTAGCTAGAGGGTGACATGTAGTGTACATATCTTGTCAACACCTGTAAATTTATTGTCCCTGTGCTTAAGGAAAATAAATGACATTTCGTCAGTACTACTCTTTCTGAGCAAGCTTTTAGTTGAGCTAACTTAGTTAAATATCCTTCTTCCACTGAAATACAAATAAATAATCCAGTTGATTATTTGGAATCAGTACCAAAGAGCATCAGGTATAAATAATTCTTGATTACGACTGGTCCAGGGTGGACTCAGACCTATAAGTCACAGATAAAAATCACTCCACCATAACATTGCCTTTTACCTAAGTATTCAAGCCTTCCAGAACATGTTCACCATCTCATTTAAAATAAAAAAAAAAAATCAATGTTTTTGTAGCACATAGAGTTTTTCAATAAAAACCTGATATAACAATATCATGCAGCAGATTCCACTGTCCTTAAGCAGTCCTGTTGATGAGGTCCAATATGAGGTTTACACATGACTGCATACTCATAATTAAAAGCCAGGCTTGCCTAGGAAGGCGGGGAGGATGACATTTTGATTGTATGAGGGTTCTTATTTTTCATAAACTTGACAGATAGGAGAAGGGAGATATGAGAAATGCAACTTAGGCTGATATGGTAACATCTGGAATACAGAGAGAGTCAGCAGCCTTTGGATGAGATTTCCACCTCAAATAAAAGTAAGAGGGCTGAATAAATCAAATACATGCTGTTTAGAACTAGCTGGGGCACTGTAATCTTTTCCTTCCATAGCTTACTTGTCCTTTATGGATGTGAATTAAACAACCTAAGGCGATATGAAGAGGCTGTGTGAGATAACCCCCCCAAAAATCCCCTAACCTTTTCAGATTCACTAAAGTAGTTTTTGATAAGGGCTCTCCAGCTAGATATATATAAACAAGTAGCAGATATTGCCTCCAGCACTACATAATTATTCTGACTAGCTGTACACTTACTCATTACTCACAACTCCGGGGCCTTCTTTTATACGTGAAATTTAATACGACAAGCATTAGTGATGTTCAGCACTTCAAAAACCAAGGAGCAAAGTTTTCTAATCAAGGAATTATGCTTCCAAACTGAGGACAAAAGGCTATGGTAGGAATACTAAAATACAGGTTTACTGATGCCATGGAGAATGTGAACTGATCTGGTGGTTCTTGAGCGCGGAAGCCCGAAATAAGAGTCCAGCGTTTTTATGTGAATCTCAACCTCCCTCTGATGCCAGATTACAGCTGAACATACCTTAGGTGAAACACCTCACCAGAGCAATGATCTCAAAAATTTTTCACCATATTTGCTCAGTTGTCTCAGTTGTGTAACCTTTCCTTTTCCTTAAAATGCTGGAACGGAGGATTGCTCTTTCAGGTATTTCCTTTAAAAAATAATCACATTCTTCCTAACCTTTTCACATTCAGTATTAGCTACATCCCGCAGTAACTGCAAAGGTGAGAACTGGTGCAGGATCTATTTTTTTTTTTTAGATAGTAGTCCCAAATAAGGAGTTGAGGACTCTAAGTAACAGAGACCAATGTACAGCCTGGAATCTACTTATGTTGACTTACCATCTCATATCTGAAGCCAGTACAGCTGCCTCTTGGCAAGGCTGACTCACTCAAACACACCACCACTGTCATTTTTAGCTTCTCTGTGTTGCAGTTCTGAATATTTCTGTTAGCATAAATGAAAACAGCTCATATCTGCAGCCGAAATTTGTATCTAAATGTAAATGTGTCCTTAGCCTAGCTGGGATCCATAGAGATTAAATGTGGAAGGAACTATTTAGTCAGCTAGTCTGGTAAACCCTTGTATTCCATCCCATTACCCTTTGCATATCTGAGGGATAGTGGCTAATCCATACTGTCAGGAAACACTGTGCAACTAAACCGATTATATGCATATATGCTTACACTTATATATTATACACAGTGGAATCAGACAGGAACAGTAGAACTAGACAGCGGTTTTGCAAATGCTTTTTTTATGAACTCTGATATGGGTTCATCTACAATTGTCATATGAAAATTTTATGACAATTTTCATTTCTCACACAGTGAAAATGTGGTAGATCATACTTTCTCATGGTGAAAATCATTATCAAAAAAAGCAGGAACTTTTTGACCTGATCAGCAAAACAAATACTGAGCCTCTGAAGGAAGGAGAATACAGTAGGACACCCTAATGTTCTGATTGTTGTTAGACACATTCTTTACTGAATTTCTTTCCTGTTAAGGAAGAGAGACACTGTTTAAACTAATCTGAGCATTTGAATCAACTGCAAAGTAAATGGCTTTTAGTATTAGCCGTATTTTAATGGTAACATCCTGTATCTTATCATGAAAATATTTTTTTTTATTTTTCTTTATTGAGATAATTCCAGATTTATTCTTTTCACTTGGCAGAAAAGCTCCAGATATGTTTTCACCTAACTGCAAATAAAACCTTAAAACTCTGAAAGGATAAATATAGCTTGCTTACTCCTAATTTACACACCAGGTATCAATCAAATAAAGGCCAGATACTTCTTGTGTTGACCAAGAAAAAAGAGATCCTTTTTTTCTATGTGTATGTGGGACTGGGGGTCCAGGGGTGAGTTTAACTGAAATGTTTCACATCTTAGTCAGTAATGTGCACTTTTGTCCTTACAGATCTTAGAAAAAAAAAATAAATCAATGGAATTGTTTCGTTTAGAAAAGCACCTGCAGTACAAAAAATAATTTTCATCAAAAAAATTAATAATGTATTACCTAAGCATTGCAGTCCTATTGGTAAGATACATTATGATGGTACCTGAGGCTCATGTATTGGTTATAGCTTGTCAGATCAGATTTGTTCATGCTAGAAAACACCTATGGATGCTTTCATATTGAACATGAAAGCAAGAAGAGCTGTGGGGGGCTCAGGGTATTGTTAGTGGGCTATAATACTTCTGCCATCCATATTGTGATTATAAACCATCCCAAGGTGATAACTACATAAAGGTATTGCCACTTGCTGACTGCTCAATGGGGTGCATAAAAAGAGTTTGGTCTTCCCAGAGCAGTTCCAGCTGTATGGCCACCTCTGTAACATACAGGAACCAGGACATCCACTGCCACTTTCATCTGTGTCAGAAAGGCCAAGCTCTGCATAGCAGTTTGCGGTCACCTCAGAACAAGCACCTGCAGCAGTAGGCTGTTAGGATGCCTATACTACAACTGCTTGAGCTGACTACCGCACTGTTGCCCCAGAGGCAGACCAAAATTTCTCCATCTATCTTTCTAACTGTTGATCAGCACTCATATAAGGAAGGAATGAAGGAAAGAAGGGAGAAGTAAATGATAATCAGAATAATGAAAACAAAGGCATCATAATTGAGATTTGTCAAGAACAATAAATCAAGAAGTTTCAGGACACAGTCCCAGGCAACACGACTTTGTTATCTACATAGTTAAATTGCTAGAACAGACCCTGGCATACTTTTGGTAGGTAGCAAGGAGCTTTTTTTCACTAGGCACTGTTCAGAAGTTAGTATGACCCAGAGCCCATAGCAGATTGAAACCTGATTTTAGGTTCTGAGGGAGGATTTATTAGTATTGACACATCTACCTGCTTTTGGTGTAAAGGAAAGAATAAGCCACAGTACTCTCTAACTTTATAGGACAGCAATACTTTTTGAATTGCCATAGATGGTAGTAGTGACATAATATCTGCAGCAAATTAGTGTAAACTTCTGTACATTCTATTATGTTCATCCTACATAATGTTATACAGACTAAAGGTTTCAAATGGGTTAAAGTAGAATTATGGATGTGTGGGGGTAGTCTTCTGGATAAGATGTGTGTGTTGCAAAAGTTTTCAAAATATCAATGCAAGTCAAGCTTTGTTAAAAATATATCCCAGAAAGACTTGCTCACATTTCATGTGATGTTCTTCACTTTTTCTGAATGTTTCCTTTATACATATGGTCATATAAAATAAATTTCAAAAGCATACTTATTATGAAACTGAAAGGTTATTTCTTCATGAATTTCCACAGAGGAATGCCTGCATGTTTATCTCATGCAAAGAAAGATACACAGGACCTATTTATTAATAATCTTCCAGAGGGTAGAAGGAATGAATACAAAGAGTTAAAAAAGGGGATTGAAGAAAAGAAAATCTGAAAAAAAATAAAAGAACAAATATGTATTTATGGATACTTCACAGGGTTGTAATGTGAGCAAATTACATCTTAAATTACATGATTCACTGCACATCACTGCCCTGTCTCTAACAAATAATATCTTAGTGTTCATGGAGTAAAACTTCAGTTGTTACAATTCTCTCTGAGCTATTTTTGTCTCGTATACCTTTTAAAATAACTGTAATAGAAAATTAAAGGTATTTAGGAGAAAAGAGTTCATTTCAGCTGACACTAACTACCAAAAACACTCAGCTCTGAATATCCAAATCAAATTGAACTTTAATTGAACTTCATCTGTATATGTACTCAGCTAGCTAAATAGCGAGAACACAGTGAAATTAACAGGAGCACTGGCTGTGATGTAAGACCTTGTAGTCCACAGAGAAAACAGACAATATCAGAGACAAATTTGCCTAAAGATGGGATGACCTTTAACACATGTTGAACTGTCTTCTGGAGTTGTCTATCTATCTGTCCCCATTCCATCACAGAAGCAGAGGCAGTTAGGGCTTTATACACTTACCTGATGTAGGCATCTAGAGCTCGAAACAATTATCCAATCACATCTGATATCTAGTGCAATTGCACTACAAGTGGCCTATTTGCTTCTGTCTCTGACTGTTCCTCAGGAAAGGCACATATATGCCACAGTTCCTATATGGTATGTGACAGCCCTGCAAGGACATCCTAGATATCCAAAGACATTTTCAGATCACACTAGAGGTCTGTGTGTATGCAGATCTTTGAGACACTATTCTAAATCACCTAATTCTTCTCTCAAACTGTCCAGGAAGCCTAAGAGCCTAGCTCTGGGCTTCGGATTCCTTTCTAGGACACTCACACCTTAAATGCCTCATAGCTACCTCACTTTCAGATTAGAATAGAAGAGGCGGTTTCATGATCTATTTATTTTTAACTGCAGAAACATGTACAAGATAAGCATTAACTCTTCTTGACAAAATGATAAAACTACAATTGCAATAATAGACATGTATTTTTTCACAATAATTTACAATCACTGGAATAAAGGATCCATTTCTGGAAAAAAAAGTTAAGCAACCCTTGATCTGTAACTACCAAATATTCCCTGGTGTGTGACCGATTATGACTTCAGTTGCCCCAATATCCTTTGCATGCTTTCACAAATATGAAACATTTTTTCACCTCAAGTACTAAGTAGACTTTTAAGAAACCATGTGAGGCTAATACATTGTTGGAAAGGGATGTAGGGATGCACTGGATTGTCTGAAATATTGAAAACCTAGCTATAAAGAACATCAGATTATCAAGTATGATTTAACTTTTCTTTGGTTTTTTTTTCAAAGATGTTTCGTGCTTTCAAGTGCAGAAACATTGTAGAATCAAATTGTGTGCTTAATAAAGGTGGTATTGGAAATAACCTAACTCCTGGTGAAATCTGAAGAAGTCAGGTCTCCAGAACAAGACTGATTCAGCAATAGATGGCAAGAAAGGAATGTTATTTGTCTTCTTTTGATTCTGAAGTGGCTGCAAATGGGTTGCTTGCCTCATTATGCAAAGAAAACTGTTCTGTTTTCCAATTAGCAATATATTTCCCCATTACTCCCTCATTCAGTGAATAACTGGAAAAGTAAACAAAATTTACTAGAACCAGCATATTAATGAAGTAGCCAGTGATTTCACATAGTTCATCACATAATAATAATCATATTTTCATTATTTTATTTTTTTTAAAGTAGTTCAAGCTTCAAGCTACATTTTCATAAATTTTTGCTAGGCAGGAGGATCTGGCAGATATGTATACTCTCTGTTGCGTTTCTTGATGCATCTATTCTGATATATATGCTGTTTCTCTATGAGAATCATGCCTCTCCTGACATGATTAGCTGCCTTTGCAATATAGTCTCTGCATCTGTCTCTATAATGTTGCATAAAATGTAACAGCTCATCCAGCTGACATAGCACAACTCACATTCATACAGCTAAATGCCTCCCATTTCCCAAAAGAAGCTGGCCACATACAACTTGCTTACTGAGAAGAACCCTGGCCCATGGTTAACCTCAGTAACCAGTAGCTTAACAGTGTTGATATTCAAGTCCCAGGACCCTAGTACTAGACCCTAGTACTGTTTAATTTACTGGGACAGCCAGAGGACCAGTGGGAACTGGTGCCTTGCTACATAAGACTGTGGTTCACAAACTTGGTATTACTTCTCCACCAGGACAATGTTATTGTAGGGGAGCACAAAGCCTTGGCTGCTTTCTATAGCCTAAATCCCTCATATTCTCCAATATCCGCAATTTTTTTATTAGCTTTTATTACCATTTTTTAACAGATTCTAGGCTGTTTGTAGACATCTTCCTTTACAGAACACTGCTTTCCATTGTTCTGTTGTTTTGCTTTGCTTATTAATTGCCTCATTTTTATGTAGTTCCCTGTCTTGAACATTCAAGAATCATGTCAATACTTGTGTACTAGATTTATTTGGTCCACTCTCTACTATGACAACGTTAAACCAAATTGGTTTGTGATCACTACTACAGAGCAGAGCTTCCATTTATTCTTCTCAAATCAGGTCCTGTGAATCAAGATACAAAACAGCACCTTTTCTTGCAGTCTCTTAATCAGGATTGTTGCCTTTAAATAGCTTAATCTCTGCATCTTGTCCTGATGAGGCATTAATCCAGTCAATATTCAAGTAGTTTAAATTGCTGACTATCACCACCCATACTAAACCTGCAGCTTCTCTAATCTTATTTAGCATGTCCTAATCACTACCACCCCACAATACAAGAACAGCATTACATTTTTATAGTTGGAGTATGGGATTTTCATCTGCAAGCATTTTTCTATTTTTCATTTGTGCATTTTATGGTGTAGCACTTTATATTATCCTTCACATGCTGTGCCTGTACATCTCACTCTGTCATCCCTGGAAAATTAGCACCGGGGTCTCCTACAAAGTTCCACAAGGTCCCTGAGATACTTAAATCAGCATTGTCATTTGATGCTAAGCACTCTAGTTTTCCCATCTTATTCTTAGGATTCCAATATTGACGTAGAAGCACTAGAAGTTTTGCCCTTGCACTGTCACTCAATACCACGTGTCAGTCAAGAGGCACTGTATGAGGTCTCATTTGCCTTCCCTGTTTATTATGATTGTGCTGTTTATTTCCCTCCTAGCCCTTTCAGAGACACATTGAACATTAATTACGTCCTACCTCATCCCTGTTTTATTGAAATAAAAAGTCAAATTAACTTAACCTTGAACTGTTCATTTCTACACAGAATTTTCTACACTGGATTTACAGAATTTCTACCTATATAGTACATTGGAATGAAAGTCTTAAATCATCCTGATAAAACCAATTTGTTAATCAAGCCAATGTACTCCTTAGAGATATTTAGAAAGAAATATTTCACATTTTAGTTTGTGAAGTAATAACCTTTTCTACTGCAGATTTCAGGTGGAGAGTAAGGTATTTTCCTGATGCTTTTCAAGAAAGTACAAGTTAATTTATTTAACTTGGGCATTGTTTTAAAATACTTAATAAAAACTTTCACAGAAAGCCCTTTAATTCAATGTTACTTTTAGGTCTCAAATAAAATTTTAAAAACCCTAAAAAACAGAAATCACACTGTTGTTCAGCTTCAATTGAATTTGAATAGAAAGAGAACAGCAAGCATGACTAAGACCTGAATTCTGCCACTCCTGTTGAATGTGCTTTTCTGTTTATTACTTATATTGCAATCTGCAAGGCTACTCTTGCCAAAAATACACTTCAAATTATATATGCATTTTTTATCTAACCTGAATCTAAACAGGAAAAAATAAAAATAGGAACTGAAAGTAGATATTTTCAGTAACAGCAAAACAGTTCAGTGACAGAGAATACAGTTCTTCAACCAGAATCTCCCTTTTTTTAACTTTTTCCCAAGTCCTCCAGCACATTAAGTACACTGGTCTAGGAACTTGTTAAAATTTTCAGTACTGATCTCTAATAAGTGCTGTGATGGGAATTGAAACTGGACTATTTAATCTTCAAAGACCTGAGAGAACTAACATGAATGAACATTAGTTCTTGCACACACACAAATAGCTATAACTTCTTTGTTTTCACTGTTTTCCATGTTGACAGATATTTTGCCCTTGGGGTCCACTATTATGTGCAGTTTAGCAGCTTAGCTTTGTTTCCATTAGTATGACAGATAAGAGAGTGACACTGTGCTGAAAAACCAGGCAATACTGAAGTGGATGTTCAGAACAAATCCAGCTTCAAAGGTGTATGCTTCTCGAATGGAAAAGCCAATGTGTGTGCCAGCAAATGTGTGTTTCATTGCAATATGAAGTAAAAGGCATTTCAAGTGTTTCCTGAATGACAATGAAGTATTGGAAAGCAATGACATTCTAATCATTGCTGCAAATGTCAGCACAAGGAGCCTGTGGCTTGTGGGTCCCCAGTGCACAAGTTAACAGCTTTACAGTAAAACCACCAGGGATCAATTAAAAGGAAACTGTTGTTAACCTTCATGCATCCTATTGCCGAAATGTCTAGAGAAAAAGGTCTAATTATAGTCCTAACCTTTCCCAATGGGCTACGAATCAGCTTCCAAATATGGCATGGAAAAAGAAAAAAATAAAAGCCAAATTGTGCTATTTTCACAAGTTTAGGCACTCAATAACACAGTCAGTGTCCAAGTACACTGAGCTTTACGCTGAAAATGAATACACTTCAGTGTTAACTGTTAAGTTAGGAAGAGCTTCAAAATAAAAATAAACCCAAAAATTAAGTGAGATAGGAATTCAGGCTGTTAATGCACAGACAGAAATCAAAATAAACCTGAAAACAAAGAACAAGAATCAAATGCAAAAGTACAAATGACATATAACTACCATGTTAATGAAGTCTGTGGGATGTTCTTCATATTAAATTTCATCAGTTTCATATTTCATTTTATCAAAATTTAGGGCCAGTGTGAAAAAAGGGGGAGGGAAGCGACTGAAGACTTTTCCAGCAACTGAGAAAATTACTAGATTTTTATCCAGTGAACTGCCTGGAGAAGTGGAAAAAGTATTTCCCTAATTTGCTTTTATCTGTTCAAAACCTGAAAAAAATTTGCAGTCAGGAGACATCCCAGAAAAGGAAAGGCCTAATAAGGACTCCTTATTCCCTTTGGCCAAGTGTGGCAATATCTTGATGTTGGTTTTCATGCAGACTAAGCTTTTCCCATTCCAGAGGGATACATGTGGCTGAATCTATCAGCCTTGCAAAAACAAGTGCAAATGGGCTGATACAAAGCAGACACAGTAATGAAATGCATAATGGAAATAAACTATTGTATGCTGGTAACATATAAGACCTACTTTAATTGTTCTTTAAGTATGTCTCTTTCCCTGCCTTGGGCAGCCTCTGGGGTCTCTCTTTTCCTTCTGAGCAGCAAATAGAGTGAATGCAGGGTTACAAGAAGGACAAGTTCCTAATTCTCTGTTCAAGGAAGGTTGGGAGTTGAGAAAAGCAATTTCCATATGTGGGTTTAAACTTGTCTTTCTCTATTATCATGAGACAATGTGCAGTTACAGGAGGGGAGAAAGGGGAAAAAATAGTATATCCTCTTGGGATCACAAAGACTTCTACCTCAGGTGCTGGCACATTGACTTGTTTTTGTGAAGCTATGAGATTATTCTTGAACAATATCGACAGGAAACAGCAGATGGCCAAATTGCTTGCAAATGCTTTTATATTACAGTTTATATTCACCAAGACACTTCCACACTGACATGAGCAATGTCATTTTCTAGTAATGTTTGGAATTAGTCCCTTGGGTCACCAATTCCCAGGCATTATCAGATGATAACTCTGAAACTGTGATTACTTAAATATTTTTCAAATCCTGAAGTACTCTTAAAAGGATACAATTTGCAGCCATGGGAGCCTTGTTACAGTGTTGCTATCCATACAAATATCACTATAGTTGTGTTTTGAGTCTCCATGATATGCTCCCTGGAAAAAGAGTTGATAACCAGAAAGCAAAAAATTGCTTTAGGCTCAAGTATGTTTTATAAGATCTTCATCAAGTGTGATTTATTATTTTTCTTTAAAAGAAATAGACAATTATTTTTAGAAGAAACCAGGCACATTTAAACTAAGTCAGATCAAAATATTAATTTCTTATCAATTGTTTTAGAATATTTTTGACCTTGCAAAATAAAAGAATAAACCATTTGACACCACACAAGTATCAAAATATACATAAGGGAATTAGATATTCAAAACCTGCTAACATTCATCTCCAGCTCCTCCATAAAACTTTGCTGCAGTTAATTCCACAGATTGTACAGATTCATGCTGAGTATTTCATTTGTAAATAACAAATTATTTTCACTCATCTTTCTATATAACTCTTAAATAAATCTCAATAATCAATAATTAAAATCCTAAGTAAGGCCTGACTGTGCAAGGCAACATGCAAATTAAAAACCACAATTACATACTTACTTGTAAGGCCTTGCCTTA
This sequence comes from Aegotheles bennettii, assembly GCA_013398125.1. Classification (NCBI taxonomy): domain Eukaryota; kingdom Metazoa; phylum Chordata; class Aves; order Caprimulgiformes; family Aegothelidae; genus Aegotheles; species Aegotheles bennettii. Next base: position 2,431 of record VZRW01008045.1, on the reverse strand, counting down.
AACATTTTACATTAATGATAACATTTTCCAGCTTTGGTGCATTTAGTAGTTTGGATTATTTTAAAATAAGTGTCTCAATAATCTTTTTATTTATAAGAAGGAAAAAACATATTAGGTGGAAAAATATTTACCTTTCTTTAATATATATTTTATTACAAATACAGAAAAAAAATCAAACCTACAACTTTTTAATAGGATTTTATGTTTAACAGTGATCTTCACATCTATTCAGTAAATTTCTGGAAATCCTAATGGCTTCAATGCTTTATACTTATATGTACAGTGTAATAAAGTTACTGAATCAGTGCCCAAATCAAAACATTTCAAGTAAACAGAAGAAAGATAAGTAGGTAAAGACAAAAAGAATGATACATTATGTAAGCTGCCTGTAACCAGTAATAGCATGAATAGTGATATTAGAATATATGATACTATTAGATACTACTATACTATTGAAACTATTAAAAAACTTTACAATGCATATTTACAAAATAATAGAAAAAAAAAAAGCCAGACAGAATGGCATCACTGAAAAAGGTATTTAAAAACATTCTTAAATTTCTGCTATAAAATTCTGATGTAGTGCCAACAGCTATATAAATAAAATAGCTGTGATGTATTAAATAACATCTAGATATTAACCTGGAGTAGCAATTCATCACATCTTCTGTAGAAATGCCAGTGCCGATACATCTGAAAAAGTTCTAGATTTCAAATGTTAATAAAGTTCTTCTGAGATTTTATTCAATTAATTCCAGCCAAATGAAATTTTGCCATAATAAGTCACTTTACCAAAGTCAAAACACTGTGTAGATAAATATCTTTTTCAACAATCATTTCACTAGAGGATTTTTTTGAGATTTTTGGTACATACATTGTATTTAGTATTAATATTGTATTGGGTTTTTTGGGTTTTTTATGTGTCCAGGGCTGTCTTGGCCTTTCCTTCAGACTCCAGAAAACAGCAGCAACATGGGAGCGTCATGTCCCATAGAGGTCCAGCTCCCATTTTCAAAATTATATTTGAAAGATGTACTTGAGTAGGCTTTCTCACAAGCTCTATCTGAATTAGAAGCATGCAGATATCACAAAATTAACATTGTTTCTATAAAATGCAGCACGAATTCCTTCAAGCTGACAGTTCAGATTAGATATGCTCTTGATTGACTGACCACCACTAAAGGATGGTGCCTTACTCTACATCTCTCTCCATCCTCTCCAGGTAGCTGAAGCCCTTTACACATAGTTTTTCTTACTATGTCTTCTATGAAGAGTGTACAAATAAGATGTCTCACCTATGCTTCATATCAAGTCTTCCTGTGCCAGCCTCTGTACCATGGTACAACATAAACAAACCATAACCTATGGAGAAGGATCTAGCTAAATATCATTAAACTTAGAAGAAATTTCATCATAACTGCCCTCTGATATGGGATGTCCTTGTCTGTATTTATCCTTTCCAGAAATGAGCAGTACAGAAAATAATTCATTAAAAAGTGATAAACTGCATTGTCCTTCAGCAGTTGATAAATGCCATGACTCCCAGCTGATTGTAGCATATCTATAATGGAGTACGGGGGCATGGGCTGTGAATATCTTTGTTATTCATTCTGAGGTTTATACAGACACAATAGTGAGGCTTTATTTACAAAAATTAAAGGCATATATTTCATGCACAGCCCAGAGTGGGATGTGTTGCATAAAATGACTTCTGCTGCTGCTAGAAATTCATTGACAATCCAAGCAGGTGTATAATGTAAACTGGAAAGGGACCAATCGACTGTAAAACAGAATCAAGTGTCTAAATTTCCTCTCAAAGGGAATTATCCACGGTAGCATAGTTTTGATCCTACACTGGGCTCAGGAGCTGGATGAGCTAAAGCCCTGGTTTAGGATGACAGTAGATTAGGATGACTAAACATGACTCCAGGTTGTTCTTTACATTGGAGGTTTATACTAGCCACACTTCATCACTGATTAATTGCTGCAGCACCTGAAATACCACTCTATTTACTCAAAAGTTTCTAAGATCAAGGAGTAAACCGGACACACAGAGGCTTTAGGCAGTGGTGGGTCAGCAAGGGAAATGGGACAGCAGGAGAACAAAATGCTACAAGTGACAAGCAAGAACATCTATAAAAAAAAAGAACCTTGTAAAGTGTGTGGGAGAAGTGAGGCAGGACGTGATGAGAGACTGTCAGATAAAATACTGAAGAGAGACAGGTGGGAGATGGGTGGCATAAACACACTGACTGATGAGCAGTCAAAATTTTTCCCACTGTGAGGGTCATTGAAAGGAAGGGAAATGGGCAGTTGAAAACAATCATAAAAGAAAAAGAGGATGGGAATGCAGAGAAACTAAGATTAATCAACAAGACTTCTTGTGGATGAATGCACTGAATGGGAGGAGTGGGCAACAGGAGAGGTGCCT
>VZRW01008044.1:49581-82951 GCA_013398125.1 Aegotheles bennettii | reverse complement strand
ACTAAACTGAGTGGGGAAGTGGATGNATTATGGAGAGTGGCCTTGCAATGGTGTCAGCCAGCTCTCAACACCTTCAGGTGGATATGGTCAAAATTAATTTAAATTTATCAGCAGACTGATGATACTAAACTGAGTGGGGAAGTGGATGCTTTGGAAGGGAGAGCCACCCTGCAGGAAGACCTGGATAGGCTGGAAGAGTGGGCTAACAAGACCCTTATGAAGTTCAACAAAGAAGTGTAAGGTCTTGCACCTGGGGAAGCATAATCCAGGAGTGCAGCACAGGTGGCTGGGATCTACCCATCTAGGGAGTGGGTTTGTGGAAAGGGACCTGGGGATTCTGATGGACTTAATATAGTGAACAGTGTGCTGCAGCAGCAAAGAGCCAACAGAATACTGAGTTGCATCAACAAGGGCATCACCATCAGAGATGGAAGTCATTATCCCACTCTACTCAGCACTTGTCAGGTCACATCTGGAATACTGTGTTCAGTTTTGGTCCTTGCTATACAAAAAAAGATGTGGACAGGCTGGAGAGGGTCCAGAGAAGGGCCGTGAAGATTAGAAAAGGACTGGAAAGGCTGCCATGTGAGAGAAACTGGGACAATTCAGTTTGTTCAGCCTTGAGAAAAGACTGCTTAGGGGAGAGCTTGTCGCCATGTTCCGGTATTTAAAAGGTGGCTGCAAAGAAGATGGAGACTCCCTTTTTGCAAGGAGTCACATGGAAAAGTTGAGGGGTAATGGGTACAAGCTACTCCTGGGGAGATTGCAGTTGGACACAAGGGGAAAATTTTTCACAATGAGAACAATTAGCTGCTGGAATAATCACCCCAGGGGAGTGGTGGATTCCCTAACATTGAGCACTTCTAGGATCCAACTAGACAGAGTGCTGGGCCATCTTGTCCAGACCATGCTTTTGATGAGAGCAGTTGGACCAGGTGATCCTTGAAGTCATTCCAACCTGGTCCCATCCCTTCTGACCTGGTCCCTTCCATGATTCTATGATTAATCTATCGATCTGAATGCATTCTGAAAAATGCGGTGATAAATATCAAAGTGAAAGACTAATCCAGAAATTGCTTTCCTGACAGAGAAAGAGGGCTGTGAAACAGTTATAGGATGGAGGGTGTTGCTAGAGATTCCTAAATCTCTGCTGCATGTGACTCTAAGAACTGACTTTGGGAATGGGTGCTGGATCTCTGTGAGCTCAGCATCCTTTCATACTTGGAGTATCATTCTAGACTTTAGTACTTTTGCATTGCGTGGTAAAGGAGATCACCAGACATGAGTACTGTTACAGGTTCCCTTCAGGTGCCCAAGTTATTAAAGCGATTCTGATGCTTGGGTAATTGTATCCCTGGATATCTCTCTGTATAACTACAGCATCTGTTCTGTACTGTAGGTAACTGTTACATTGCTGTTATTTCTTTAAGGGGTTGTTGTTCATATTTGCTTTGTTTCTGGAGAAATGCTGCTCATAATTTTTTCCAGTCAGTGCATCTAGAACAAGCTTGTGAAGGCAATGGTTTTGTGTTTTGGCTAAAGGTGCTACAATTTCATCTTAGCTTGCTCTCCAGAAGGTGACAGTTCCACAGTTAATAGTTATTTGTTCTGGCGGAAATACACTGAGGAGAAATTTCTACAAATCTCCTGGATTTAGCCACTGGAAGTGCTTTTTAAAAGTTGTTTGAGATGGTTGTGAAAATCAGGGAGTAGTAGGAATAGTTCTGTTAGGCAGTGTGGCTTTTTCCCAAACCTTTTTGTCAATGCCTTGCAATCTTGTCCTGAATTCAGCCTCTCAAGTGTGCTGAATATTGCCTTCCAATTGGACTGCTGATGTTCTACTGAACACAGGGTCTTACTGCAGTAAAATCTGTGTCATGCTGGTATCCCAGATGCATCATAAATGCACGCGGTAAAGTCTTACTCATAAGCTGCTTACAGTTCTGTACAGCTTTAAAGGTTTTTATGTGTTGTGCCAGAGGAAGATGTCACCAAATGTTGCAGAAACCTGTCCCTGGGGTTGGAGGGAGGTCTGGCCTTTTGGATCTGTCTTGTGCCTCATGTTTCAGGGACAACCCTTAACAGAAGTGTAACCTTTAACATTTTCTTGTGGTTACTCAGCAATTCTCAGTGAAAGAATTCTACCTGAAGATCATTCCATGGCGCCTTTTCACCTTTAGAGTATGTCCTGGCACAAAGGTGAGCCTCTTTTCATGTCACTGTATCTCCATGTTATTAGCTTGTGGTCCTTGTGAATGACAGTCTGATTTTTGCTTTTAGAGAGAAGGGCTGCCATCCTCAGAGCAACATTTTGTTGCATAAAATTCAGACTTTGGAATTCCCTCTCAATGCCTGAATCCTGCTAATGTTTATGAATAGGAACCAGTTGTATCACTCCTTCCTGCCTTTTGTCCTGACCCTAGGCAAAAATCTTGGTTTCTTTTGCATTTCTCTTGCTTACTTTCCTCATAATCTTGCTAAAATGCTATGATTGTGTCCACTGAAGCCCCTAGGCTAGGGTGTGAGGTTTGAAGCAGCCTCCTAAGTCCAGTGCCTGAAATAGTGTTCTGGTATGCATAGTAACTGCATATGCATGGATGAGCAGAGAAAGTCTTAGAGTGCGAGCGGTGTCACTCTGTCTACTGAACATGCTGTGCCTTCTGCATGGTGGGTTTACCCTTTCTTGCATCTTTCTGCTGCTAGTTTTCATACCTTGGTCCTGACCCTGTGCACAAATTGCTGACACTGGTGGTGGATGATGGGATCCAACCCCCTGTGGAGCTCAGCTGCAAGGAGAGGAACATCTTGGCAGCCACTTTCATTCGCTCTCTGCATAAAAACATAGGTAAAGGGGCGGTGAGGTGGGTACAGTAGTCAGGAAGTTAGCGCTCGAGTCTGACAGTTTCCCTGTCAAATTCCCTTGGGAATGAAAATTGTCAGCACTGACTGACCTCTGATAAGAGTTCTGATTCCTGGAGTCTCATGTTCTGCTCCTGTTGGTGCTTCCAAACAATGTATTTCACCATGCCAGCTTTTCAGTTTGGCTTTTCTGTCAGGCTCTTTGAAATTGCACTTGTGTGTTGTCTGAATGTCAGCAAGACTAACTGCAAACTGTCTTTAGAGTTCTGTTTCCAAACTCTGCTGTAATAAACTCATCCTTGAGCTATAAATCTGACCTGTGCAGTTAGTCTTAGGAATGCATTCTGGATGTTCGAGGTGTTGACAGCGCAGGCCTGACTGAAACCATCACTATTCTCAGGAGGCTCGGAGACCTTCCAGGACAAGGTGAACTTCTTTCAGCGAGAGCTACGTCAGGTGCATATGAAAAGACCTCATTCGAAGGTCACGCTGAAGGTCAGCCGTCACTGTCTGCTGGAGTCGGTGAGTGTACAGGCCACTTTGCTTAAGCCCAATGCTTCCTCCATTCTTTTCCTTCTGTTCAGTGCCTAAAGAAATCCAAACTGGTATGTGCTAGGGCAATCATGCTAAAAATGATTAGTCCTTGTGTTTCAAGGCAGGTGCCAGTAGACAGCTTGAGATGGGAAAAATTGGAAAAAAATAATCATCTCAAGGTAGCGCCTCTGTTGTTCAGGTTTGGTATTGTGTGGGGTGCTGTATTCCTTCTCTACAGCCAGTAAGATCAGATCAATTTCTTAAGTAATTAGGAAACTTCACCTCTGATGAATTTTTAAGGAACTCCTTGCAGAGTAAGTCAAGCCCTGAGAGATGTCTAGGGTAAATACATGCGTAGCTTGTAAAAGCAGGGAATCTGTTGGTGCTGTTCTGTCCCCACTTTACACTGGAACGTGAGGCCCAGAGACAGACTGCCTACCTGGACCAGATTTGGGACCAGAACCTAGAAGCTCCTCAGTCTTTATTTACTGTTTTTCTGGTACAGAGCCACGCAGTGAGATAAGCTGTTAAGTCCAAGTGTTGCTGAGCTGCGTACATGAAACTCGTGCATCGATGGGCTTCTCGTAGTGGTTCAGTCTGATGATAAAATACTTTGTAGGGTCCTTGAGTTAAGTCTTCACTGATGGTGACCTGAGCTGATGTGTTTCTGGAATCTTAAGAGTTGTTCATGTAGTGCAGTTCTTAACTGACATTCTAAATACTGTGTACACAGGGCAGGCAGTTACCCTGACTTAGTGTTTCCACATGTGTCTCACAACAGTAATGTTATAAAGCTGGAAAAGAACACTTCTGGGGGAAGCAGGAGTGGCTGGGATTTCCCTTGATTTACACTCAGTAAATCTGTGTTTTGGAATATTTTCTGCACGTGTGATCTTGTAGTGTTTACGAGGTTGTTTGGATTAACAGCTTGCTACAAAATGACTTCACGTCTAAACAGTGTTTCTATGACTGTTTTTTCCCCCTATTTTGGAAATTCCTGCACTGCCATGAGCACTGGTGTTACAGTATAGTAAGACAAAAGAAGCTAAGTGCCATAATAATAAATGTAAGCTTTAGTGTCCAGGCTTGGCAGGCACAATGACTGTGGCCAATGTGTTTAGTCCAGAGGTGTGACTAGCGTGATGCTCTATCCCATTTGAAGATAAGCTAAGCCAAAGCTACCTGTGTGACAGAGGACTGCTGTGTAACTTCTTAAATTTTCTTTAATTGGAATCTAGAAGTGGAACACAGGAATTGTAGGCACTTTAAATATTTTGTTATTTTTTTTGCATCGTGACTTGCTTTAAGTATGAACTCAGTGAACCCTTCAAGCTTTTTTTCTAATGCTCTCTGGAATGTTCCTTTTATAAATCTAACTCGTGGGCTGACAGTGCTGTGCAGAAATTGCTTCTTCCCACAGGCATTTTAATACTTTAAACAATACTGTGCGGTAACCTTGAGAGGGATGCATCTGTGTTGTGCTAAGACCTCACACTGGTTTTCAGATGAGCTGCGTTTATGTGGATAATGTGTCTTGTAGTAGAGAACGAGGAATTGGCTTCTGTGGCTTTGGAGAAATAAGAATTAGACCTTAGGAGTTCCTAATTCTCAGTTTTATACTTTAGAGTACTAGAGTGTATCTTGTTTTTTGTGTTGCTTAAATTGCCCATCCACATGTGCAGGGTTGCATATTGGTTACGAGGTGCCAAGCAGTAACGGCTGCTGCTATTTTCTTTTTTCCTTTTTTTTTTTTATTTTATTTCTTGCAGTCTTTTAAAGCAACACGAAATTTTTCTGTTTCTGACTGGAGCAAAAACTTTGAAGTAATTTTTCTGGATGAAGAAGGTGAGTTACCCTATGAATGTACTTGAAGAGAAAGTGAAAGGTATGATGGTGGGGTAGTTTTAGTCTGAAATTCTGGTTTCTTGTAGTATATCTATCTTTTGTGGCTTTCCAGCCATTTCACTTTCTCACATATGTTAGTGAATTCTCCTGCTGGTGCTATTCTATCCCTACTTTACACGGGGACCTGAAGCCTGAATAAAAAAAAAATTAGGACTAGATTTGGGAGCAGAACCTAGGGTTCTGGAATTCCTGCCTGTTTTTTTGCTACGGAGCTGTTCACTGCAATGAGCTCTCATGTCAGGTAATACTGGGACTCTTGAATTGATGAAATTCTTGAATTGATGACCTGTGGATCACCAAGCTTGTTTTATCTTGTAGCTCTGGACTGGGGAGGTCCACGCAGAGAGTGGTTTGAGCTCATCTGTAAGGCGTTATTTGATACCACCAGTCAACTCTTTACCCGCTTTAGTGATAACAACCAGGCCTTGGTGAGTCTGCAGTTTCCATGCTGAATGCACAGAACTGTGTGCATTGGCATGCTGCTGGTTAAGTAAAGCTGCTGCTACATTCGTTAAGTGGTGTGCAACCTTACCTATTCTTCAGCTTGCCTGCACAGTCACTTCCAGTGCCTTTTTTCAAATTTTTGCTTAATGATCTTAACCCATTGAAATGTCAAGGAACTGGCTGGATGAAGAGCAGAGGGTAGCCATTCAGCAGGGAAGGCTGGATTTCTGGGCAAGGGGAGGTGGTGTCAGAGTGTCTAGAGGTTCTGTTGGGTCTGAATGTTTCAGAATCCATTTCTGCTTTCATACAGCTTTGAGCCTGTGCATGTGAAACATTTTGTATTCTTCCTAGGCAGGCTCAGGCATTTTATTTCTGTTGCTTGGCTTTGAAGATACTACACTAAAGCTCCTGGGGCAGCCTGAGAGATGCAGTGACTTGAACTGGTCTCATACTTGCTATTTGTGCTAGTCTTGTCTGGTACTTGGATATTTCATTCTGCTTTCTCTTTGCAGGTGCATCCAAATCCAGGGCGTCCCACATATTTACGACTCAAACTGTATGAATTTGCAGGCCGCCTAGTAGGAAAGTGTCTTTATGAATCATCTCTGGGAGGTGCTTACAAACAACTGGTTCGAGCTCGCTTCACCCGATCCTTCCTGGCTCAGATTATAGGACTTCGTATGCATTACAAGGTAAAGCTTCCCAGCCTTGTCTGAAGCCTGGGGAGAGGTTGAATGTTGGTATGGTAGAAGTACATCTGGTATTCTGGTTAACAGTGTATGGGGTTTTTTGGTTTTTTTTCTTCCCTCCATGTTCCTGCCTTTTTCTTTCACACAGTATTTTGAAACAGATGACCCAGAATTCTATAAATCCAAAGTTTGCTTCATACTGAACAATGATGTGAGTGAGATGGATCTGGTCTTTGCTGAAGAGAAGTATAGCAAAACAGGACAGCTGGAGAAGGTGAGGGAGGCAGTTCCTGAAGGTGGAACAGTTTAACCTCTTCTGCCTGTAGCAGAGGAGGCTGAGTACTCTGCTGTGTGCCCCAGAAAATTGAGCTTACTCTGGGCAGTAGCTCCTTGCTTGGATTTATTCTGGTTGGGAGTTCAGGTTTGGGGAATGCTGCTGGTCACTCATTCCAAGTGTTCTCCTGTTTTCAGGTGGTGGAGCTGGTAACAGGAGGGGCTCAAGTGCCAGTGACCAATGAGAACAAAATCTTGTACCTAAATCTGCTTGCGCAGTACAGGCTGGCCAACCAGGTTAGAGAGGAGGTGGATCACTTCCTGAAAGGTAACATGCTGGCTGCTCCCCACTCCTTTCTGCCTTTATGTCTCAGGGGGTAGCACTTGCTGCTCTTTTTTCCTCTTCTCTTCCAGGTCTTAACGAGTTAGTTCCTGAGAACCTCTTGGCTATTTTTGATGAGAATGAGCTTGAGGTAATTGCTGCCTCCCTAAGCATCTCTACCCTTACTTCCCCTCCTCTCTGACAAATTAAGTGCTTTCTGGATCTGGAATAAAGCCAAAATGTTTCCTCTCTAAACATTTAAAATGTTTGTAATTAGCACAGTAGCTGTTGTTTTTCCTCCTGTGCTTCTGACTTTCTGACTGCAGACTCTTGCCTTTCAGTTGCTTATGTGCGGTACTGGAGATATCAGTGTCTGTGACTTCAAGGCACATGCTGTAGTGGTAGGAGGATCTTGGCACTTCCGTGAGAAGGTAAGTGAAAGGTTATCTCCCTCCTGCTTGCTGACACCAGTTATCCCAACTGCAGCAGAAGAAAAACCGGGAACAAATTTCTTGGTTGGAAATTAGGCTTCCATGAGGACAAAATGGAAGATTCAGGGGTCAAGACTAGGAACGCACACACTATGAAATAATATTTCCCCTAGAGAGATCCTTCAGCCTCTCTGACTAGAGATAATGCTTAATCATTACCAAAAATAAAATAAAAATCAGCAGCAGTGGTCTTTTTAAGAAAACCCAACAAAACACTAATTAAGAACAGTTCAGCAGGAAATCAGGAGGAATTGGTGGGAGTTATTGCTATTGAAGATGTTTGTGGTGATATACTTATCTCTAAGGGATGCTTGAAGATCATGATTGCAGCCCACATAGAGTGTTTGGAGTTCAGTGCTGTGGTAAAGACTACTGATGTAGCAGTCTAAATTTGTACCCTTTAACTGTTCCCATCCCTTCCTGCCTTTCCCAGTGAGAGGGGTATGGGAATGGTATCAACTTCATCTAGAAAAATAATGGAAGCTGCCAAAATACCCAAGATTAAAAGAGATTGGGTGTACAAGCTTCTAGTTGTAAACACTGGACTGATTTTGCCTTCCTGTAGAAGTACCAGAGGATGTGAAAAAGCAAAAGATGAGCACAGTGCAAGAAGCAAACAAGCTTTTGTGTTGTAAACCTACCTCATTGCCTATGCATGTATTTCTAAAAATAAAATCTCTGTGGGGAGAGCAGAAGCCTTTCTGCTTTAAGGGAAAGGACTGGTGGGAGGTAATAGCATGGGACATCTCTTAATTGAGAAGAAGCTATGTAATACTTGTCTGTGTCTCTGTTGAAACAGAGAAGTTCGGACTATTAGTAGAGCACTTGCTTGCAAGGGCGATTCACTGATCATCTTGCAGCTTGCTTATATGCTTACTTGATTTGCTTGTCTGACCTGGCTTTAACTTTCCTGTTTCCGAACAGGTCATGAGGTGGTTTTGGACTGTGGTCTCCAGTTTCACACAGGAAGAGCTGGCCAGACTCTTGCAGTTCACAACTGGTTCCTCCCAGCTGCCCCCAGGAGGGTTTGCTGCACTTTGTCCATCTTTCCAAATTATTGCAGCTCCAACTCACAGCACTCTGCCGACAGCCCACACTTGGCAAGTATCCTGGGGTGGTAGGACCTACTGCATTGTGCTTTTGGGAGTACCACCAGCTAGTTGTGGTGGACAAGCAGTGTATAATATGTAATGTGTGTGATGCTTGTGTAAACCCAACTAAAAACTGGTGGGGATGGTTCCCTCTTGGATCTAGTCTGAATGGAATTTTTCTTATGTTTTACAGTTTTAACCAGCTGTGCCTCCCTACTTATGACTCTTATGAAGAAGTGCACAAGATGCTGCAGCTAGCTATCAGCGAGGGTTGTGAGGGCTTTGGCATGCTGTGATTTCCCCTTTCCAGGAGACCACTTAGCCTCCTGGTTCTTCGTGGCAAGACCCAGGTTCAATCCTCTGCTTGTTCTCCTTTCCTTCACATGGGCAATGGAGGCAGAGCAAACACTTCATGTAAAGGAATTTGTCATCCAGAAGATGTCATGTGGCCTTTCCATATCCCAAATATGTCATCAAGAGCTCATCTTTTCCCTTTCCTTCATTCTCCTTTTGGTTCAATGTGAAACAGCAAAAGGACTGTGGTGCGTTCATCGAGATATTGCACTTGATTTCCCTGCGCCCTGTACACCCATCCTTCTGTGAGAAGATGGAGTTCATAAGCAGAAGTTACAGTGAGGTGCAGGAGATCTGCTGAGCTGCCTTTATTATAGCTCTCTGGGAGGAATAGGGAAGACCAGCATGGACCTCTGCTGGAAACCTGGCTCATGGGAGGCCTTAGTAACTTTCCATGTCTTGGCTCAACTCCCCCAGTGATGCTCCCTGATAGCTCATCTAACTCTGTGACTCATGAAGAGTATAAGGTTGTCCATTCTTTCAGCATCTGACCCAGAAGCGTTCCTGGTTCTCCTTCTCCATCTTACTGGGTGCTGCTGTCACTTGTGCCACAGGGAAAAATGGGCAGTATCCACTGGAGGGAGTAACCTGAAGGGAAGAACAATCTCACCGGAGCACAAGTACTGGCCCTGACTGTGATCCTGTACTACCTCTGCCAGGGTCCAGCAGCAGAAGCGTCCTTCTCCAGCAGTGGCTGTTAATGAGCCTCTGCAAATGAACTGGAAGAGTAGTTCCCGCTCCAATGAGTGTTTCCAATAGGTGAGGTTGCACAGGAAGCTGTCCCATGACCTTGCCTTCTTTTCCCTCTTTCAGGAGAGAGAGTGTAGGCATGGGTGAGATCCCTCAGTGCTGAGCACCAATGCCTATCCCACATTCAACGTCAGGGTGTGTGTTACACGGTAACAGCGACAGGTCAGTAAGCAACTGCAGTGTGCACTGGGCGTGAGTTTGTTGTTGGGGTGATGGTACTGGGCAGAACATGGTACCTCCACCCAGCATCCCACAGGGTCTTGGCGTCTACCTCTATCATACAGCAGCCTGAGGCTTCTCTTTTTCAGGCAGAGTTCCCAGAGGGGTGCTGGTGCCTGGAAAACAGCTGGCTTTCTGTCCTCCCAATTTCCTACCTTCTTTCTTCAGCTCTCCTTTTCTTCTGTTCCATTCAGTGCTGCTGGCTTTCCAGCACAAAACGTTAACTAGTGTGATCAATCAACAGCCTGCACTCATCATTGTCTGGCTTGTGGGGAGAGGAGTGGGCAGACCAGCATGATTAGTAAGTGATTGGGGTTTGCTGTTGCTGGCAGAACATTCAGCCCTTCCCAGGGAAACAAAGGGAAGGGGAATCTGGGAATCTTGATGAGTTCCTTAGTGAAGGAAGATTCAACATCTTTACATTCTCAACAGTCCCTTAGTTCAGGTCAGGAGCCAAAGGCATGCAGGAGTCAGTGTGAGCAAACTGTATTGCTACTACCTGCAACGTAAGCTTTCACTGGATTATGGAATTGCTGGATTTCTTCCAGAGTGGAGTCTCAGACTGGCATCCCTGAGCTAACTTTAGAACACTGTATTAGATAAAACGTCACATCATCATCCTCTTCAGTCCCCTTCTGCTGTCCTTAAGCTGATCTGGGCAGATTTCTGCACGGTATGGATATTATAAGATAACTGTGTGTGCTTTTCCAGTATAGCTTGGTTGGATTGTTTGGGAATTTGGGGGAAAACATTCTACATCTAGAAAATGTTTTTAAGGCAACATCTTAGCTATTCCCGGGCTGAGTGTGTTACTTCTGTACAGAAAAAATGTAAGCCATTTTGGTGCCAAAAAGCAGCCAGCTGAGCATTGAGAATACTCAGGGGGATTTCTTTGCCTTGTGAATTCACTCCAACACTGGCACCGAGGTGCTGGGAGGCTGCCAGCTTGAGAGTTGCCACTGTTGTGCTCTGACAAGATCACTTTAGTAGTGGCTGTTCTCCCTTTTTTAGTGCAGGCTCCATTCTGCAAGGTTCTGACCTCCTTTGGGTGGAGAGTATGGTACCATTTGATTTACACTGTTACACAGTTACAGCTCCTGTGTTCTCCATGCCACCACTTTACTGCTTTCTCCAGGGACCGAGAGGAGGTGGTGGTGCTCGGCTTAACTCCTGATTGTTGGGAGGCGTAGCTTGATGCTGTTCCCATGTTGCAGCCTTGTCTTGCAGTCTCACCTGGTGAGGATGTTTCCAGCCTTGTAGCTATGGGCCAACTCCACCAGTGACATCTTCCTCAGGAATCTTCTCCCTTCTTCTCTAGAGCTGGAATTTTATTCTGAGGATGAAGTAACTGGACATTGGGCAGTCTTCCTCTGCTGGAAGGAGTTCCTAAATGCTTTGCGTTGCATTGCAGCCAGCACCCCACACTTCTCAGCAGCTGTGCAGATGCCAAGGACTTTCTTCTTAACATAAGTGCAGTCAGAGCTGTGATGGGTGCTCTTAGCCAACTAAACACATCCCCATTGTTTCCACCGGCCCCTAGCTGGTCCTGTGTTCTTGAGATCCATCACAATGTTTCTAAACGTGTCTCTAGCTTTATACCCTTTCCTAGAGCAGTCACTTTTTATGCTGCCCTTAGCACTGGCAAAGGGGATGTGCTTTGGTCACCTGTAACGTATGTTACTTCTGGCAGAGGCTCACTATTTTTCTTTTTGCCCTTTATTTATTCCTACTTAATAGAGGCCCTTCTGTAGAAATCTTTAGGATCCTGGTATCATCTCAGAAGGTTCCATGTTTCCTGAAGCTGCCTTGAGGTGCAGAGGGCTTGGCTTCGGTCTGCACCTGTGGGCCATGTTGCATGTTTTTAGAAACCAGGAGCTGTGGATGATCCAGGTTGAATCCTAGTTCCCTCTGGTGAATTTCTGGCAGAGTTCAGCCAAAATTTGGAAGACTGTGGTTGCAGTAGCTGATTTTGTAAATAGTTTGTATAATAAATAAAATATTTTAAAAATGCTCCCTTCTCAGCTCAGTGTTCTTTTGGGGCTGTACAGGGGGAATCAAATTTGTGCTGTCCTCGAGGGACCTCTCCAGGTCTTTGGGTGTCTCACTGAGGTCTGCTGCAAGGGGGAAAGGACAATTCTCCACCTGCAGCCTTTCAGGTTGCATGACTTGAACCCAGGACCCATGAGCTGCTGGGAGGAGGCACGACTCTGGGCTGGGGCTTGCATGCTACTGTGAGGCCTCTGCAGTAGGCTGGAAAATGGGCTGAAGCAGCTGGTAATGGCAGAAAGTATTTTATGGACTTTTTAATGTAAATTAATGCAGTTTGTGCATTTCATCTCACTGTGTATTACCTGACTCTTTGAGCTGCAGGTATTTGTACTGCTTGTGCTTCACTGTACTGCCAGGAGGGTTAGATGAATCCAGGAGAAGAGGGAGGAGCATTTGAGTCCCTTGCACCTTTTTTTTAAGTTGTACAAAATACTTTAAGATTGTAAGGTGAAAGCAATGTACCTGCAAGTGTCTGCAAACAAACAACGGAGTAATTAGTAAGTTGACAGCTTGTTGACTTCAGGGGCAATATTAAATTTTTGTGATTCTCTGAGCTTGAGCTATTCCCAGCTCTGACAAAAGGCCTTCAATTTATCACTGGTTTTCCTTGGACTTTACTCTTAGTAGCTTAAGGATTAAAATTATACTTTAAAACTTCAGAAGATTCTGCCACATGATTCTGTGTCCATTAGCACTGCTGCCTGTAGAATGATGAAAACACTTTCCTGAGCTGTGCAAAGGTTGAGCCCATCTTTAACCAGCATAGCACTGCCTGGCTGTATGTGTTCCACCATGTAACTAGGTAGATGTTCTCACATATTAAGAAACCAGCATCTAGCCTTGATTCTGGCTTTCAAGGCATGAGCACTAGCTAAAGAAGAGAGTGAGCAAAGAGAGTCTCGAGGATTGCCTCTGTAGTAGTGTGCTGGGCCACGGTAGTATTTAGAAGCTCCTTCTGGGAACAAAGTTATATTATGCTGGACTCAGAAGACAGAAGTTAAATAAAACAGTGGTGAGTGTTATGAAGAATCCAGAAACTGAAGTCCAGTGTCCCCTGGAAATTGCAGAGTTGAGGGGTCTAGAGCTGCTGGAGTTGGGGTCAGGGCACCAGAGGATGGGTGATCTTGCAAACCTGGCATGATACATAGCAAACCATGTGGACATATCTTTACGTGCCATGACCAGTATTACTCATGGGAAGGGGGCCAAGTTGAGGCTGGAGTTTTCAGAAACTCGAGAGAGCTCAGTATGCTGGATTACTTTAGCAGGAAGTAGGTTCTAAAGTTTCTGCTTCTCTTTGAAGGATGCATGATCGACATTATCTGGCTGCCCACGTTGTCTGTCCTGATCATGAGTTTCTTGTGATGTCTTGGAGAGGGAGTGGTGACAATGACCTGTTACTCACTCCACAGTTTCCATTTATCCTGGCAGCTTGCATGGACTTGGGGCTGGGAGAGAAATCATGTGCACGCACTTCATGCTGGAATCCTACATGCCTCAGCTTGTGTCTCCAGCAATAGCAAGGAGTTGCCTGATGTCTTAGGATTCTTGATTTCATACATGACCATTTGACCTGAGATGCGTCAAGATGTGCTGCTTGGAAAAGTGGATCTCTGTGTGTTCAGTTTCTCTGTTCAGCTTTCTGTTGTAGAACTATGGAGAAGGAATTTCTTCAGATACCTGAATCACAATATGGGGAAATGATGCTTGGTTTTGGATAAGATCTCTTGCTTTCATAGTGTTACAGCTGAGTTGGTCAGTTGAACCAGGAATTACAGCCTGGTTCCATTAGTGAATTACTGGGGGTTTTGGTATGGTTTTGGCTATTCTGCTGCCATCCTCTGTCTGACTGGCCTGGCACATGACAGCAGCAAGAGTTTGAACATGTAAATTATGGGAACTACAGAAGGAAAACACATAGGGGAAACAGCAAAGTCTACCAGAACCTCAGACTGTCTTGGCATCAGCTGTGTGGTGCAGAAATGGAGATTTTAGAATCTTATTCTTAAACTCTTTCCTTGTTTGTTTTGTTTTGTTTTGTTTTTTATTGAGTGCATGAGAAACCCTAATCTCTGCTCTCCAGAGCACGAAACTTGATTGTAAGAGGGAGGTGTTGCTGCATGAATGTGTTCATTTTTAGACATAATTTGCTACAACTTTTTTTTTGCAGTAAAACAAAACAGCTGTAGCTGAAGTTGACCCAAAATTCCTGATTAGCCTTTTCCAGCTACCCTTCTGCAGGGATACCGTGCCACAAAGTATGCTGAGGCATGGGCAAATTGCACACGGGGTTGGAAGTGGGGAGTGATGCTGAGAGCCAAGCCTCAGCCTTGTAGAAAGCTGCAATGAATACAAATGAAGGGAGCAGAGCTCTTGCACCATATGAGAGATGGAGAAACTGGAATTGGCCTAAGGCTGCTCCAGAGTTTTCTCTGAGGCACATGAAGGCCAGAGGGAGTTTGGGTGCTTTTGGGGGTAGTGACTGCAGTGGCCAAACCCTCCATCTTGAGGCGATTCTCTGATAAGCTGCAAGAAGTGTGTTGGCCCGTACCCACCCCTTTAATTTAGGAATTTATGCTAACATAATTCTGAAGGCCTGTAAACTTATGCAGTTTTCTGAGTAATCGTAGAAATCTCGTCTCTTACCAGAAGGAACAGCTGCCTGGGGCTGTCTTGTGCTTCAGTAGCTGAAGTGTGAGGTTGCCTCGAGATGAGTTAGTGCTGCTTATGGTGGTGGGAGAAGACCTGCAAGGAAATAAAATTCTTTGCAGTCCTCTTGAGGGCTGATGGAACCTGCTCTGGGGGTTTCAGATTTGTCTGGAGAAGTGGTTTGCTGTGTAGAGGCTGGCTCAGATTTGCAGAGGCCCTTATTGCTGGTGTGAAACTCGGACTCCAACTTAGGGAAAACCGGTGGCCCCTTTCCTTGTCTGTGACTAGAGCAGTCAGCAGCAGTACACAGCCTTCCTTCTACTAGGCCCTTTGTCATAGGGTACACTGGTAGCAATTGTAGTCATTGCTGAAACTAAAAATTATAGTAAAAAAATATCACCTTGGGGTCTTGTAGTAAGACACTGAACTATTGTCTTTATGCTGTCTCTCCTCACCCCTTCAGAGCATCCCACTGACTGCTATCTCTTACACTGACCAGTGTTGTCTTGTTTCCTTCTGTTCACTCTCTTCCTATTCATCTTCAATCCTTTCTCTCCATCTCTTTCCCATCCCAAAGTGCAGCCTGTCCCTGTGTCCAGATGTTGTATAGCTTCTCGCACAATGGGGGCCCTGTTTCAAGACAGGGGCTCCTAGTGTTATACAGTGTTGCTATTAAAAACCGAGGGCCTGGTTGTGGGTAGCCCCAAGGCTGTCAAATTGGAGGGACGGGGCAGATGCTGGCTCTTCTGGTAATGAATCTTTTACCTTTTAGAAGATTTCCATGACACCTGCCCTGGCGCCCAGGTCTGCCCACGCTCCCTGACTCGGGCCCGTGCCCTGAAGTTGTGCTGCTCGACAGTGCCCCGGGCTCGGGGTGCCCAAGGTGACTCGGTGCGGGGACTGGTAGCAATGTGACAACCCTGTTCTGCCGAGAGAAGGTGACTGTGGCTGGTTGACCACCAGAGGGGGACCGATAGTCAACTTGAGCTGGTCAGGTTTGAGTGGCCAACTTCAGCTCGCTCGAAAGCCTGCAGTTGGGTTACTGTTGCCGGGGTTTTTGTTCGGCAGACCTCTTAGTCTAGTACACGAGTTGGCTGGCAGATTCTCTTACTGTGCTTCTAATCCCCAAACTGGAGTGTGCGAGAAGCAAGTGTCTAGGAAGCATCCCCTGGTTCTGCACAAGTCCCTGTTGCACTGCTCCCCCTTGCCCTTTTGTTTCCCAATGGCAAACATGTTTAAAAATGTATGAAAGGAAGCTGGATTTACATATGTATTATTAACCTGCAGCACTCTCTCTCAGGAGACTCGGGACAAATAGCTTAGTAAGAATAATGTGCTTAATATGAACAAACAACAGCAGTAACACTAACCAGATCAGATGTGTTCCCGCAGGCTTTGAGACACAGATTACTCATCAGTTTGCAAGGAGAAAGAGAGTTTTAACACATGGACCAGGAAAGCAGAATTGAGCTGATGCACAGAGAGAGGTGATGTTCTCTTTTCAGGGCTCATTATAATGAAATGGACTTTTCTTATTAACTGCAGGTACCGCTAGCCTTTCTGGAGAGCCTGAGGGAATGGAAGTTGGCATGAGATTGGATGAGTTGCAGTAGAGGACTGGAACAGCACAGCAGCTCCAGGGACAGGATGGAAAAAGGACCCTGTTACCACCCTCAGGGGGCAACTGTCCTGCAGTGGTCTCTGCACAGGCGGTGCCTGCCTTGGACAGGTTGCTCTTGAGTAGAGGTGGCTTGGCCCAGCTAACCTCACACTTGGCAGTTAGCGGTGTCAGTAACCTCTTTGAAGTGGCTTTGGAAGGTGCTCTGGGAATGTCTTTCTAGGAGTTGGCTCTGCTGTGCCTCAGCCCCTCCAGTTCCTCCTCCTGAGCAGGGCTGAGCTGCCATTTAAGTGCAAAGTGGCAGGGTTTCAGAGGAGCCGCATACCAAACACATTAGTGAGGTGTAATGCACTTGGTGCTGCCGAGGCAGCTCCAGCCTGTGGCTCTGACCTTGACGGATCTGCCTCACAGCAGTGTAAGGAGTTGGAGGGAAAGGCACCAGCAGATGGAAGGTGGTAAAGAGTCACGGGGTTGGTGATGTTGGACCCGAAAAACATCTTTAGATTCTAGTGCAGAAATGCTCACAGATCAGAAGGCATCTCTCTGGCTGCATTTCCCAGCAGGATCCCCGCTCCTCAAGCGCTCAGTTCAGCGCTGGAGGTTTAGGATGTGTGAAGAGGTAGCCTGTGGAGGCAGATAGAGGACCAGTCTGATATGAGGTGTGATGTTGAAGTAGGAGTTTATAAAAGGCTGAAGGGTGCTGAGAAAACACACAGCTCATCCTGATCCCTTTGCTTTGTCGAACAAGGTCAAAAGGACAGCTGCAGGGATTGAAAGGCAACAAGCACGTGGCCAATCAAAGCTGTCTGCTCCACAGATGGACTGAGGAAAGCAAGAGCTTTCCTCCCTGTCCTCCTATGGGCGGATAAGAGAGTGTGACATGGATGTGGATAATGAAAACATCCATGGTCAAATAAGATTTAAAGCAAACAAACCTTCCTGCTTCAGGGCCAAAGCCTGCCTCTGACAGACAGGAGTTAGACAGGAGCTTTCTTTCTGCTTCTCCTGAAGTTAACTCCTGTCCTGTGCAGGATGCTGACCTGCAGGAGTGTTTGGCAGCTGGTGGCCCTAGGCCGGAAGAGGAAGGCAGAATCTGTTTTAATCCCATCATAGATGTCACGCTAATTAGGATTCAGCCAATTTAATACTTGAATAAGGAACAGGCAGATCCTACACAGAACTGGGTGTTAATGGCTTTCCAGAAACCCTCTCCTGTCTGGCGAAGGGCCACCCTCAGTGTCCTGCTGTGCCTGTAAGAGAGGCTGCACACAGAAGGGGCTTTCCCGCACGCCCTGTGGTCCCAGTGCAGTGCCTACTATGTTCCCAGTGGGTATATCAATGTAGAGCCCTGCCAAATATGGTGAGAACTCTTTGACATGTTTCCAGAGCATCTAGGCATCTGCTATTAGCCAAATTTTGGTAGTGTTGTTCTGTTCCCTGGATAGCTGATTTTTTATACTCTCAGAGCTGTTGGATGGATGTGAGATGATGATAGAGCCTGAGTCTGGGAGGGAGCTGTGTTGTGATGCTGGGTCAAGGAACACCACACCTGCGTCCTTATATGTCCTAGAGCTGGCAGACTCATGGCAGGTGGAGCGTGCACTGCTCTGTGAGGCCAGCATCTGCCCTGTACCCTTCTTGAGCCATGAACCCTGTTTGTAGAGCACCTTTTTTCCTTCATAGCCTCAGCCTAGCGCAGGTTCCATGGAGCAGAGGAGGGTTGTCTCCTAAAGCCCATCCTTGGTGAGCCCCATGGAGAGGTGGATGCAGCTGTCGTTTCTTCTCTGCCTCCTCATCTTCATCCCTCTCCCTGCATCTCATCCCCTGCATTGTTCTCTTCCACTATTGCTCATTTTCTGCTCTGTTGGCCAATGCAGCAGTGGAGAAGACAAAGTGCCCTGATGCATCCTGGCTTGGCCTTCTTCCTTCTCCAGAAACCTGCACAAAAACCTTGACCTTCTCCCTTCTCCAGAAACCTGCTCCCTCCCCAGTTTTCTCTGGCTGCCTTTTGCCTTTCTAATCAGTCATGGTAATTTACCCTGGCACTGTTTGGCAGGGGCTGTACCTTGGCATCATGAGCAGCCAGGGTCAGCTGTCAGCCTCTGAGCCATGAGCCTAATGCAACAGAACAGATGTAGGTATTTTTTCCAAGTTTTCCCTGGGCAGCAGGATTAAAGTCTCTGTTCTCAGCTGGGGTCCCCAGTGTAGTCACTTCCCTCTGTGTTACACAACACCCTATTAAGAAGAACAGCACAAACATGTTCATCGGGATCCTTTCCCCCAACCCTAGAAGGCCAAGGAACAAAGGCAAGGGAGGTTTCCAAAAGGCTGAGGAGCTGCCTGTTTGGTCCAGGAGCCCTGGGATAATCCTGCCCACATACCCACCTGTGAAAGGACCCTGGCACTCTCTGCTGTTCTCCACCCTTGTAGTGCCAGGGGTTAAAGGGAACATGGGGGTGTGGTAGGTAAAAGAGCAATGGAGGTCATGTTCTTCTTAAATCCATCCGGCTGTGTGCAAACCTGAGTGAGTAGCAATGTTGGGAGAAACTCGTGGGACAGCATCACCTGGTGTCTGTGCCTGCTTGCTGAGCTGGAGGCTTCTGAGCCTGTGTGTTTGCACGCATGTGGAGAAAAGAGACAGCAAGTGATGAGAAATCCCAAGGGGTGTCTTGGTGCTAGTAAGGGAGATGGGGTTAGGGTGCACTCCGTGATCCAGGCAAACTTTCTTGCTTTAATTCAAAAGTATCGTGCCTTGAGAAGATGTCTCTGGAGTCTTCTGATGGCCTCAAAGGTACTGAGGGAGCTTGCTGGAAACAGAGAGGCAGTGTGCTCTCTGTAGATGAGCCTGAGGTGGCTGGCTGCGAGGAAGGACTGTGGGCACTGGTGGAGAGCAGGAGAGGGCTTCCCCAGCAGACCAAAGGCAGCACTCAAGTCTGTGTGTGCACACATGAGGATCTGCTGCATCTGTGCACCAATTACTTGCTTTAGTGACAAAAGACCATAAATGAACAAGGGAGTTAATTAGGTCCACAGCAGGCCAGGTTTGGAGGCCTGCAAGGGCTGAGAAGTCTGGAGCGGGTTCAAAGGCACAGGGAGAGGAGAAGACCCTGGAGCTCTGTGTAGCAAACAAAGGTGCTGCTGGTTCTTCCCCTTGGGGAGTGCCGTGAAAAACTTTCTGACCAGAAGGATGGTCCCCAGGAGGGGGAGAGACCAGCTCCTGGCAGCACCTGTTTGTTCAGCTTGTTAACTCAGTCCTTTGTCCAGCTGCAGACCCTTAGCCATGGTGAGCGAGCCTCCCAGGCAATGTATGCAGTTGTGAGCCAGGTTCTTGGGCCTGGTGCTCTCTGTACGCTGGATGATCCAGGGAGCCGTCGGCAGGGCTGAGGGGCATGTTGCAGCTGTCTGGCCCATCTCTAATAAAATGTTTGCAGCAGGTCCTTTCCATCTGCTTTGGCCCAAGAATGACCCTTGCAAACCTCCTCTCCCTTGCAGTCGCCTCAGCAGATGGTGGGAAGGCAGATGGAAAGAGGGAAATCTCCAAAGCTGTAGTGATAGAAAGGTCTGACCCCACAGTGCCTCTCACCCCAACACTCACAGGTAGCGAGTTCTCAGGTATCCCTGAGCTTTCATCTCCATCTCCCTTTTCGCACCCCTTGGAGCCCCTCCTGCTCCCTCCTCTGGACCTCGGTGGAGGCTCTGGGTGGCATCCAGTTGGAAGGGAGCCTGCCCCAGCTCTGCAAGCAGAGAAGGAAGGGGCGCCCGTATTATGAGGGGGAGCTCATGGCACGGCAAGAGCTGAGGGATGCTTGTGCTCTAGACGATGTGTTGCTGGGATCTGGGGGCCTATGAATTTGGGGATGGGGGGTGTTCAGGGATGGTCAATCACCACAAACCACTCTGTGCATCTGCTCTCTTGACTCCACCCCCCCTTGCACCCTGGATGTATCGAATCTGCTTTGGGAGGCAGGCAGAGGGCCCTTTCCTTACCCATAGTTTTACCAGACTGCAGGAGTTTAGGGAGGTGTAACAGTGTGTTTAGCCCATGCTGGAGGAAGTTTCAGCTCAGAAAGGGTGTTTGGGACAGCTGAATTGTGTATTGCCTGCCAGGCTGCACCAGCTGCTCTGGAATCAGGACTCAAACCACGACCAGACTTGGTCCCTGTTCCAGACTTTCCCTTCACCTCATTTGTTAGCGGCTTCAAATGCAAGTTCTGTGGCCGGTACGTGGAGGCCTGGCTGGCTTGCAGGGCTTCTGTCCAGCTGCCCTCATTCAGTCCTCCTCCCCGATGGGCCTGGCTGGATGCGAGCGCTGCAAAGGTCCTGGAGGGAATGTGTGGGGTAGCCAGGTTATAGCACTGTCACCCTTTGTCACGTAACTGGGACAAAGGATGGTCCCTTCCCATCACACAAGCGAGGCAGATGCGTCCAAGTCCAACCCAGAGGTGCAAGGTTTGCCTTGCTGAGGCAGTTCACTCTGCCTTGCGTTAGGTACAGTGCAGACAGCTCGGGAGAGGTGACCCTTCTTCCTGCAAAAGAGCTTGCACAGACAGTGTGGACAAAGAGCAAAAAACAGCCTGAAAAGAAATTGCAGGATGGTGGAGAAAAGCTTGGAAAGGTCGCCAGGCCTGCAAAATGCAAAGATGTGTAGGGGCCATGTAGAGGGGCCCCGCTGTAATGTTTGGTACCATGCCCAGCCTGAAGCTCTAGCGCCATTTAGGAGGCTGGACCAGCCTTGGCCTTGCTCTTGTTTGGCTAGATGGAAGCAGTTGTCATCGTGTCCTGAGTACGGTATCATTGTCACTCTTTAATTCCTCCAATGAGGTGTTGCAAACAGATATACATGTGTTGTAGCTGTACTCTGGATTTGGATTTGCCTCTGGGGACAGGCCGTGATAAGTGTTAAGAGCTGTTTAGATCCCAAGCTGTTGTGTTTCAGAACTGGTTTCTAGCAAAAGCAGAAGACACAAGGCTGAGGAAAAGGCAGCTTTCCCCACCAGAAACATCCCCCTGGGCTGGGGAGGACCCTGAGCTGGTGGTGCCCTCTGAACAGATGGGGTTAATGGCCAGGCAAAGGTTATTGCTAGTGTTACCTGACAACTGCTAATTGGGTTTGCCCTCATTTAGAGTCTGCCACTGGGATTTCCCCTGGCAGCTGCAGGGGCAGGTCGAGGTCTGTGGAAGCAGGTCCCCTGTGGAAAGAGGCTGCTGTGATTAATGACCAGCGATGGATGAGGGGAAAGGGATAGGATGAGAAAGCTGCCAAAGCTTTAACTCTGGTGGGTGCAGAGGTTCAGCCTGGTTTGGATACTGCCAGCTGGAGGGGAAGGGTCCTTGGCCAGCCAGGGTGTTAACAAGCCAAAGGTGAGTGTGGGTGATCAGGACAGCCATGGCTGCATTGCATAAATTGGACTTAAAGTGCCAGAAAAAGCCTCCAGGGAGATGAAATGTGTGTCATCAGCTCAGCAGAGATAATGAGAACCAGAAAAACACCGGGGGGCAAAATGGCACAGATCTATGAAAACAGGCTTGTGGGCCTGGGTTCCTCATGGATCTGTGCTGACTGCTGGATTGGTGGGGGTCGGCAGTGGAGGAGTCTGGCATTTATGGAGGGGTGGTAGGGTTGATCCTTCTTAATCTCAGAGACAATCGACTCTGAAAGAAGAAAGTCTTTCTGCCAAATGATGTGTCTGTCTGCCCCCCTCCATGCTGCATCTGTTGCCTTCAACAGAAAGCAAGAAACGCAGAGAAATGGCAAGGGCCATATCTGCTGTCTCTGTGTTTGTGTGGTCACTGCGAGTGAGGGCGACACCCCGCTTTTCCTCCAGGCTTAGCCTCTTGAACATGGCCCTGTAACTTGGGGGTTGAGGGACCCCCTTCAGGACTGGAGCCAGGAGGTGCAACCAAGAACATCGTGTGGGTCCCTGGGCGTTATGTCCCCAAGAGAGGCACCACCAGCTCCTCTAGTGGTGACCAAACCCATTGCAGCAAACGTGGCTGATGGCCACCTGTGTTAGAGGTCAGATCAGAGTGAACAACGCTGGAGCAGGCTGCCCAGGGAGACTGTGGAGCCTCCATCCTCAGAGAGGTTCAAAAACCCAACCAGACATGACCCTGAGCATCCTGGCATGAGCAGTAGGCTGGACAGGACCATCTCCAGAGGTTCCATCCCACCTCAACCAGTCTGATTGTGTGGGAGAGCACCAGGGGATGCTTTCCACTTCCAGGACCACCTTCTTGCTTGGCTGTGGACGGGAGGCTCATGACTGGCTGAGGTGAGAATGGTAGGAGCCCGTTTCCTCCTCAACACCACTGTGAAACCAGTGATGTGGCCCTTCACCACTCCCTTGCCCACACTGCTCCTTGCAGGGTTGTGGCTGAGCCCTGCAGAGCAGGAGTGCTCCTGGCACAGCTGAGCACAGTTGGAAGCCATCTGAGCTGCTGCCTTTGGGCACTGTGGTGGTGAAGCTGGCTCGCTTCCAGCCCTCCCAAGAGGAGGCAGGGCTGTAGAGAGACATGGAAGTTAAGCACCAACAGCCACTTGGTGGTCTTTGGCATTAGGCCTGAGCTGGTGGGGGCGGTGGCAGGGTTATTTTACAGAACAGCAGTGAAGTATCTGGTAGGTGATTTGTTTTTCTAGCTGCCTCCTTGCTGGTGCCCCGAAGGCTTGTGGTGAGGGACAGGTGTTCTCTCTCTCCCCTTGTACCTGCCTGTGCCCCAGGTGCTCTCTTTCCTCTGCCTGTGAAGGCTGCGTTCCCAGCCCTGGGAGAAGCTCTGTACTGGCTGTGAGATCTCTGCCTTGATTAAGTGGCAAAGGCAAATCCTCGGCTTTGGGAAGAGCACACTTGACCTTTGCCTCTGCAGAGATATGCTCTCTCTCTGAAGGAAGTGTTGGCCCATCTGGTGAACAAAGCGCTGGCTGTCATGAGCAGGACCTGTCTGCCTTGAGGAGGGAGGACCTGGGGTGGGGGTCAGATTTGTGCTCTGGAGGGGAGGTAGAGACAGCAAACCCAGTGACCTGGAAGCCTAGAGGTGACCAGCTCAATTTACTGAGAAATGCAAAGCTACATTGCCTTCTCTGTCGGTAAAAATACGCCATCTGGGATGGTCTGGGCAGATGGGTCCACTGGCATATCCAGATGTGTGAGATGCAATCCAGATGCAATTTGCTTGGTAAGATCTAAATGATGCTTTGAATGTCCTTTCCTTGTTATCCACCTGTTCTCTTCTGTCACGTCTTGCAGTGCCTCCCACCCTGAATTGCTGGTAGTATCTTTATAGGAAGAAGTATCCAGTAGTGAACTTGGCCCTATCATGGACTTCAGGCAATGTGATACATGCTCAGTGGTAGGTGCAGCTAAACATGCTTGTTTTCCCTAAGCAGTGGCACGTGTACAGCTCTCACATGAATTCAGACATTTTCTCCTACAGTATGCCCTTTGTTCTGTGTAATGTGGCTCACCCTAGTGCCAGAGGGCCCAGCAAGGATTTGGGCAAACACAGAGTAGGTGTGTGGGGTGGTCTCTTTTCCACTTTGTACTTGAGGGATGAAGCTCTATGGTTCATCTGAGATCACAGAAGCAGCTTGCATCAGAGCCAGGACTGAACTCAGGTCCCAGCATCAGCATGGTGGGGCAGTGCCCTGACCCCATTGTCATGCACTCTGTTTAGAAGTTGTCAGGTCTCTCTGCTGATGCTCTTCCATGTGTTCACCTAAGTCGGGTAGCTCTAATTTCCAGGATTTTTTTTTGAAATCTGCAGCCCCAGCACTGGGCTTTTGAAACAGATACATAAGGATGAAGAATCTGGACAAGTGCAAAGAGCTCTAGAAATGCATTTGCATCTCCATTGCCACAGGTAGTGTCTGAAGGTTTGGTGTTACCCTTGACCTTCACACCCTCATTCCTCCCCAGCCTCCTCCATGAAAGTGCTCTGAGCTTGGAACCACTTTGGATTAGTGCCTCTAAAGAGAGAGTTCGATATGACTGAGAGTATGTGGGTGAAAGAGGGAAGAGATTCACTCAGGTGAAGCTGATGAAAGAATCCAGGTCTGCCCAAGCCTCCAAAGGGCTATAAAATAGGTACAAATGCATTTGTAGACTACTGGATTGCAGAGGAGAGACCAAAATCAGAGTATGTTACTGAATGTTTGTGTGGGAGGTCTGTTGTTAGCACGGGTGTGAGCACTACACATCTGAGAAACTAATACGATGAGAGGGCTGTGCATGTGAAACAACTCAAGGCAGCAGGCCATGTTCCTCCTTTAGATCTGCTTGGTGCTGACAAACCCATTAGTGGCAGCTTGATGCTGCTGCAGATGCGGACTTTGCTGAGAGCAAAAGCCCTGGAGGCTGTTGGCGGCCGAGCTTTGCACAGGACCGAGCTGATGGAGTCAGTTCTTCCCCCCCTCCAGCACATATGGTGCAGATTCACAACCAATTTTCTGAGCAGTCGGTGTTTCTGGGAGATGTTTGACTGAAGTCTACGCTCGGTGCAGCTGTGTCAGCGGGTTCTGGGGTGGGAAGGGCACTGCATTTCACTTCCCTGTTTCCCTCCTAGAGCACTGCTGACACAGCTTCCTGGACCACTAGTGTCAGGAAGAAGCAGTTTGGTTTCTAGGGTGTGCATGTGTGTGTGGGGCTCGGCCCAGCCTGCACGGTGCGTGAGAAGGGCACTGAACCATCCTTCCAACCCAGCTGCTTCCTCCACTAAAGCATCAAGACAGAGCCTCTACCATACCCAGACTGTTTGGAAACATGTTGATAAACTTCCAAACGTCTATTTTACAATCCAGATGTGCTAGCCTTGGCTGTAAACCCTCATCTGAAGAACAGGTGTGCTATAATGTTTCTAGCAGTGGCCCCAAAGCCAGCTGGAGGCTTGAGTTGAGCAAGGGCCAAGGGTCTGCTGCCATATAGGATATGGATACTGGGGCAGGGACAGGTGAGGCAGAGAGACGTAGGTCAGCTCTAGTTCACAGAAACCCACAGTCAGACCATGAGCGAAGAAAGGGGCATGCCAAAATACACTACAATCCCCAGCCTCTGCTCAGCAGCACTGGAGCCGTCTCAGGAGAGGCTGTCCTGGTTGTATGCGCAACCTGGATGCATCCATGGGGTGCATCAGCCTTGGTCAGATCTGTCCTGGTGAGGAAGCACAGGGCTACAGCTGGCCACAAGCCTCTGTGGTATTTACTGTGATTTGCCTCAACCTCTGCAGCAGCTCTGTGGTCTGGGAGGCATTGCAAATCCCAGCAGTTCCCCAATGGCATTGCCAGGGAAACTGAAATGGGACACTGCTTCCTTGGGCCAAGCTTCATGTGCACCTTTGGCCTGAAAAGGAGATGTCCCCCCTGAGCTGGGGAAGGTGTCCTGCTACTGGCCCTGGATCTGACTCCCAACAACTGTGCTGGGGAGAAGCGCTGTCCCAGTGGGGGAATGGGTGGCAGCAGGTGGGCTGCCAAAGAGGACACCAGCACTCTGATGTTAGGGGGATAGCCAGCCATGGGTGCAGGCTGCCAGGAAGCCTGTGGATGGTGGGGATGAGACAGGGCACAAGGTGTTGATATCACACCACCTTAGCTGTGCATGGTGCCTGCAGGCTCAGAGGTGAGAACCACGATGGTGGTCTATCCCACTTTCCCCACAAACACCCCAGCTTGCTCTCACAAGGGATTTTAGCTCCACTGGTACCGCTGGGTGATTTTTGTAGCCTAAAGGCTTTGTCACCAATGTTCACACCCCCCAGAGCTCCTGCAGAGGTGGCCAAGCTTGTGGGGAAGCAGAGTCTGACTGAGAGCAGCAAGGTAAGCAGCAGGTGCCATAGGGGCAGCTGTCTTTGCTGAAAGTGGGTAGCAAGGCTGGGTAACTCTAGGCAGGGGCAGTGCTGAGGAAACCCAAGGGCTGTGTCAGTCCCACCCTTTCACAAAACAAGAGATCAAAGTGGGACTAAGAGGGCCTCCCACGGACAGCACTTTCTCCCGTACCTGAGGTGGCCCTGGCTGCACTACGTGCCCAGCCAGGAGCCTCTGGCGTACCCTTGTCCCTACTGGTGGACATAAGGCAAGTTGGTGCTGTTGCTTCATTTTCATCTGCTCCCAGCTTGTGCTCTTGGCTTGTGGTTTCCTGCTCTGTATCCTGCCCGCCTTCCTCCTGCTCACCTGTGGCAGGAGCTGCATGGCCTTGGAGCAGGCAGTTCTGGCCTCCTGCTGCTGCAGTGATGTTCCCCAGGAACATTGGGAGCTTCCCATCTCCTTCAGCCCTGCCACCCTTCAGGACGTGCCTCTCTCGGCTCAGGGATGCACAGGGCCAGGCTGAAGGCGGGAGGAAGGAGAGGGTTTCTCCCACCTTCACAGTGCCAGCTGCCTTCTTGGCCACCAGCCCTGTCATCGGGGCTCACCAGCCTTGAGGGAATGCAGGCAGCCACCTGGGCTGTTGGCACTGCTACATGCTTGAGCTGTGTGAAGCTGCCTTGCCTACTTCACTGGGCTGAGAGAGGGGAAGGGGAGAGGGAGAGGAGGCAGAGGCATGGCCTGAAAGTGCATGCCAGAGCTCTGTACGGAAGCAAAGGTAATCATCAGCAGAGAGGGCAGGCTTGCGTTGTGCCTGCTTCTTCCCTGAGCTCCAAACCCAGCCCTGGGAAAGGCAGGAAAATCATGAGTGCCATCTCTGTAATCCTGTTATGGATTTTGTTTGGGACCTGGCCGCTGTCTGAGTGGGAAGTGGATACTTCCCCATCCCAAGCTCCTTGCTCTTCTCAGAAGATGATGACCTGATGTGGTGTGGCATGGAAAGGAACTTTGTTCATGTTCTCTGCAGTTGCCCGCATTTATTCCTCATTATTCTTATTTCCTCTAAGAGTCTGGACCTTTTCTTAAGGCTGTGTACCCCACCTGTGTGTAGTGTGTGACACCAGAATCAGTGTGGCAACTGGGGAGGGAGACTTCTGGAGCTGTGATGTCACTGGAGAGCTGGATTCCCAGCCTGTGAAGTCATAGCTGTGAAATTGGGTACTCAGCCTAATCCCAATAGCTGCCCAATGGGACTGTAAAGTGTCAATGAACTAGTCTATTGCTTGATGACTGACTGCTTTAGCTCTAATGCACGCCACCTGATAATTGCCACTTTCTGCAGTTCCCCAAGATTCACTTATTAATAAGCTATTAAACATCCACTTGAAATCACTGCATTGTAATGAGCTGAGATCATTGCTTATGCCGCTGTTCCAGTGCCCAGATTGGTAGGAAAGCACCTAAAATCCTGTGATGAGGAGCAGGTCTGCAATTTCAGGATGGCAGAGTAACCAAACCTGAACACAGATTATGACATCAGCCCCACCAGTCACTCCCATTTCAGGATCTATGTGGCCATTATCAGTTCTCCTCTGATTTGCAAAGCTGATGGGCTGAAAGACTTCAAGTCCAAGGTCCCTGTGCCCTGGGCAGCCAAGGTGAGGGTCTTAAGGAAGCAACAGCAACTTGAAGGAAACGAGAGTCAGTTTTTAGGAAGATTGCTTTGGAATCGAAGCAGGAATGAAACTACTTTAACCTCAAAGCACTCAGTAGAATTCAAAGTTTGATCCAGGTTTGTTTTTTTCTGGTCTTTTTGTTGTTTAAGCTAATGCAAAAGAAATGCAGTGCCTTTTGAGAGTTCAGTGTGGGAGGAATTTCTCCAGAAACACTTCTTCAGCACCGTCTGGGGATTGCCTGGTTTCTTCTGTCCTTGCTGCTGGGTGATCTTGCTTGGACCTGTATCTTTTCTCTTCTCCAGGTTGTGGGCTTCTTGGGACCAGACACCAGGAAGGGAGATTTTCCGCTGAGGAGAGTACCCCACACTCCCTGCATATCCTCAAGCTGTCACTCCCAATTCCCTGTTCCTTTCCAGTCTGTGACAAGCTGAAGTGCAGTTGCCACCTCAGGAAAAGCCTCCTGGCATTAAGACCACGGTGAAAAGGAGAAGAGTAGGTTAGGGAAATTCACACCACTGAGGCCCTTTCCACACTCCTCTCAACAGTGCCCCAGTCACGTGGGGAGCGTTCCATCTTTGTGGGTCAGAGTCCTTAAAAATGGCAAGAGGTTCTGCTTCCCCCTTCCTCAGGACAGTTGACTAATGAGCACTGCGGTTGAAGCCCCCCATCAGATCAATGTCCTGAGCAGGCTTGCTTCTGCAGGGAATGTGTGATGGAATGGGTTTCCTGGTCAAGACAGCCTCTGTGCTCCGGGGGATGCTCACGCTTTCCAGGTTTCCAGGCCCCTCTCCCTGCCACGTGCGGTTCCAGCCGCAGGTATTGAAGAAGCAGAGGCCAGACCAGCCTCCTGGGGAGAGGGGAGATTGCAGTCAGATCACTGCAAGCAGGACTTCATTAATTATAAATGCACAGGTTCCCCTGAGCTGCTGTAGCTCTGCATGAGTCACACTCTAACTGAGGCAGATTTTTTTTTTCTCCTGAAGATTTGCTGAAGGGGCTTGAAATAGTGTGATGGATAAATAAGGAACCAGCTGTGCTCTGCAGCCAGTCCCACCAGAACCTTTCTGCAGCAGTAGCCCATAACCTCCTCTCTGCCTCACTCTGCACTCCCGTCCCTCGGGTTCTGCCATCTGGTCCTGCTCTCCAGGTTTCTTCTTCCTAGCAGCATGTTTTTGTCTCCTGTTGTAACCTCTTTTCCAGCATGTGGTCTCAACCCTTGGTAATGCACGGACGTATGTTCAGACAACAACAAAACCAAGCAGCCTGGCTATGGGACACCCACTTGGCTGGTCTGTGCTTCCCTCCTCCACCTCAGAGATGGTCCTGGTTAAATGAAAGCAGAAGGAACAATAAAACCAGCAAACCTTGGCTTTTGACTACGAGCTGCTGAACAATTTCTTTTCTGTTTTCTGACAACAAACCGTTGCTTACACAGCACTTTGCTGCCTGCTGGCCTCCTCCTCACAGGGAGAAGCCAGAATGTATCCCAAGGCTCTGAAAGACACACCAAGAGCAGGTGGAGGTGGCTGGAAGGCCAGGGTGTGTGGCTGGGGTGGCTTGTCTGTCCAGTGGGAACAACTTCCCTGGGTGCTGTAAACATGAGTGTGCCGAGCTGTGCATATCTCATTGCAAAGACAAGGGGTGGAAATTGTGTCCATGGAGGAGTTGCTGGCTGAGATCACAAATTCAGAAGCTGCTTTTCCTACCTCTCTGACTGTGCCCTGGGCAGCCAAGCTCTCCAGAGGTCTCTCTGCACTGCTGCCTCAAAGTTGTTTCTCCATCCAACTCTCCAGGGCTGCCATGTCCTACCTCATAGTATGAGATGGCTCTTTTCAGAGAAGCTGTGACTTGTGCCTCTAAGATGCTTGTTCCACACCTTTAAGCCAGAGGGGCTGGCCAGCCTTCCCCTGCCCTCCAGCCCCAGGCGGGTGGAGTGCTCCTTCTTCCTCTGCAGGAGCTGCACACAGCTCCTGAATCCATGGAATGTGTCCCATCTGCAGTGTGTTAGGGTTCTGCTCACAGCAGAGGAAGAAGCATTTGTGGGTTGTGAACCCTTCTGAAGAGGAAGAAAAGGGGCTAATTAATCTAAGGGATATGGTGCCAGGAGCCACATCTGGGGGCCAACTGGCCCTGGAAGTGTGGCTCCCAGGTGCTACCCCCCTGAGGGGGTCACACAGAGGTGGTGTAGGCCCAGTGGGTAGGGGAATGAGGGTGTGAGGGGTCCTGGCACAGAGGGACCCCCATCAGCACAGTCCTGAAGAGCCCCTTCTTGCTAGCCTTTGAGAGGGGTCAAGGAGATGTGACTCATCCTTATCTCTCCAGGGCACAGCCTACCTTGACTCCTCTGGCTCTGGCCCTGCGGCCTCGATCCTCAGCTGCCCAAGCACTCCTCCACTTCTGCCATAGCAATGGCAGGCAAGAAGGGCCATGCCACCAGCACAGCCTGCCCTTGCTCCTCTCCTCTGTGGGCTCCAAGGAGCCCCTTTCATTCTGTGCTGGCTCCCAGGTCTGCCTCATTTGCTTCAGTGCCCTGGCCCTGGCAAGTGTGGACTTGAAGAGGTGCTGCAACTGTGTCTGCCCTCAGCCTCTCCTCTGGTGCTGTCTCTGCTGTATAGAAGCTTGTGCGGTTGATTAAGGGAAAGTGAAGGCAGCAAAGAGTACTTTGAGCTGCCCATGTGCAGCTCACCCCCCCTGGAAAAGCTCTGTGTCCCCTGGTGCTGGGGGCTGCAGTGTCGAACCCTGCTTGCCAGCTCGCTGCCCCATCCTCTCTCTGCTGCTAATCTCTCTTCCCAGGCATGGGTTTGATCCCTCTGTGCTCTGCCTGCACAGAGTTCCTGAGAAATGAGGTATTCCATGTCTGCCTGCTGAGCCCCCACTGAGCAGCATGCTGAAGCCCAGCCTGCACTATGACTCCCCACACGCCCTATGCTTCCCCTTTTCCAATGGGTTTGTTTCAGGGATGGAAGGAGCCACAGGGCTGGGAGGCAGCCAGCCCATGCCCGAGCACCTGTGCATCGCCCACCTGTACCGGGGGTGCAGTCGCTGCCCTCCCCAGGCCTGAGCCTGTGCCTGCTTCCCCTGTGCCTGTGTCCCCTGTGCTGGGCAGCCCCAGGGGGGTTGCCTTTGGCTGGCCTCTGCTCTGCTGCAGCACTTACGTGGGATCAAACAGCACCGGCACATCGCTGCAAAAGCAAATGAATGTTTGCATGTGCGAGGCTGGAAGGAGCTTGGTGTCGAGCTCTGGGGGGTTACTGTAAACACGGAGTGAAGCTGACTTGAGAAGGGATGCCAGCTCCCTGAGCCAGACTCCACTGAAGCCAGGAGCGGCTGTGGGAGGTACTGGAGGGCCATCAATGGCTTCACTGGGTTTGCACAACTCATTCCCCGGCCCTGTTAAGGAGGCACAGGCTCTGGCAGCCCCACCACTGTCAGAGCCCTGAATGCAGGGGCCTATGGAGGTGCAGTCCCCTGGGGATGCTGCAAGTCTCTTTCTTCCCTGAGGGGACTCAGCACCTCCAGGGAGGAGGAATCCACTTGTGCCCCAAGCGAGCCTTCTCTGGGGTTGCCTGCTCTAGCTTTGAGCACTGCCCCAGCTCTTGGCTGCTTTGTTTATGGCTTTGTTTATGGTATTGATAATTTTCTCGTGTCAGGTTTAGGCACAGGCATTCTTTCCACTGCTGCATAAGAAAGTAATTAGGTGAGGATGGAAAGGACATTCTTCTTCCTCAGAACAAAGAAATGAGCCACGGCTGTTACCGGGCACTGCTCACAGCATCCAGGGCCATGCAAATTCCTGCCCAAGCAGTGGCTCTGCCCTGGCAGGGTGGGCAGACAAATTGATGGTGTCCCAGGAAGTGCCAAAGCACCCACCGGTATTTTGTCTGACGCCACTGCCCTGTAAGCCAGCTGCCAGCGCCAAAGTCAAAGCCCAAACCCACTCAGCCCCATCACTCCTGTCACACTTGCTCACCTGCCAAGTTACCTCCCCTCCCTCTCACTTGTAAAACCCCGGCTGGAGGGGGATGCACTGGGGTCCTGCCCCACTCCAGACTCAGCATGCTTTCAGGGGATTCATTCCCTACGCTCCTTTCCTGGTTTCTCCACACCTCAGAGGACAAGGAGCAGTGTTCCCATCCCAAGGAGGGGATGGCTGTGGTCCAGTAGGGCCTGAAAGGCAAAAGGTGGTGGGAAGACTGGAGCTGGAGCCACTGGTTTCAAATGGGAGAGGCTTTAGAAGGCCAACTGCTGGAGGCCAAAGAGGAGGCACTGGGGGAGCTGGATCCCTATTCCATGAAGCTTTTGGGAAGCAGACTGCTCGGTGAGGGCCACAGGGGGTTGCACCTGCAGTCGGAGAGGCTGGAGGGCGAGGAGTGTCGGTAGGACAGGGTGCTGTAAGGGGCTGAGGGAGCAGCGGGCACAAGAGGAGTGGCAGTATTCTATGTTACAGCCACTCCATGCATCAAAAGGTACAGAACAAATTAGATAAGTTCACAGGCTGATATGACAATTTGCTTTTTAAACCCAGCAGCTGAGCTGCAGCATCTGGCTGAAGGAGCCCCTACCCCATGGGCTGTTGGAAGATGTGAGGGTACACTCTATGCACATGCAAAGTTCCTTGTCTTCTGCCGGCATCCAGCCGCTGTGCTCAGGGTCATGATGATGAGTGAGGTGTACCTTTTGCCCTCCTGAGTTGGGCATGATGAAAATGGGTTGGTAAGTGTTACCGGCCACAGGACCCACTGCAAGGACATACGCCAGCAACCATCTCCTTCCCGCGAGCACCCACACTGCCCTCCTCTGCCTCCTTACGCAGTGAGACGTCTTTAGCCACCCACCAAGCTCACAGATGCTGCTGTGGGTCAGAATGAGCCCACCCCAAACAAACTGTTGCTGGGCTGGGAGTGAGCCTGCACTCTTCTGGGAGGATTTGCACCCTGCCCAAGATGGCCAAGGGCAGAAGAGAGCAGCAGAGATGTGGCAGAGGACAAGACCAAGCTGATGTGTGTGGCTGAAAGGGTATTTCTGCTGTCCCTTCTCCCTCCTCCTACTCTTCCCTCAGTCCTCTACTTTTCCCTCAGTCCTTCGCCGTGCAGTCATTTCAAGTCATCCCTCGACCTCCAGCTGCCCAGGAAGAGACAGATGGGAAGAGGGATGGACACCTACTCTTAACTAGTGGACTACGTCTCCTGGAAGATCTCTCTAGCTGAAAGATCTGGAGCTTTTAGATGGGTCCTTTTCTAGCCTGGACATATACAAGTAAGAGTATAAAGCCGTGAGTTGGGTTTGAGGGGATCTGAGAGCTCTGTAGCCAGAGTGGGATGCCAAACAAGGCTCTTCCCATTGCCGTGCCTTTCCCCTGGGAGGTGCGATCAAGTGCAGCAAGAGGACTGATGCAGCTCTAGAAGTCCCCAGCTGCTCAGTGTGCGTGTGTATTGCTCCGGCACTGTGCCTCCTGCTCCCTGCCCCCCGCACCGGAGCTGCTCCACCTTCCCCGAGCGCCGCCCGCTGCGGCGGGAGCCGGCGGCTCGCTGCGGAACGGGCCGGGCGGGCTGCAGGGGCTGCACGCCGGCTGCCGGGCAGGCGGCCAGGCAGGGGTTAAGGCTTCTCTGTTGTAGTTTGTTTCCCTTTGCCAAAGTGGGTGTTGCTGGAATGTCTCCTCT
>VZRW01008044.1:37079-48301 GCA_013398125.1 Aegotheles bennettii | reverse complement strand
TGCAGGATGGAGCCGGGCGGCTGCTGCTCGTGCTGCAGGTACCTGGCCTCTTGGCTCCTTCCTCCCATAATGGGCCCCTTGTAAGCGCTCTGCGCGGCAGCTTCCCATGGCTCCAGCTGGCTCGGCCGGGGGAGGCTTCCTATGACTTGCCTGGCAGGGCCGCTTCCAGCGCCAGTCTCTGGCTACAGCCCTGTGGAGGTGGAGGGGAGATCATATGGCAAGGCCAGCTGCTCCGCTGCGAAGGGAGCGGGACGTCTGGTGCAGCACTGGCGTACCCGTCGGCCCTGGCCCCCTCCTCTGCACTTCCCTCCCTGCTGCCCTGTGGATGATGCCCCCGGTGATGAGCCAGCTGGGAAGGGCAGCCGAAGCTGTCATGCAGGCAGTTTGACCCACCCGTGTGGCAGCGTGTGCCTGCTCTCCCTGCCAGGGGGACACAGAGGGCAGGCTCTGGGTTTACTGCCCTCTGGCACGGGCAGAAACGTTTTCTGCTAACATCAGGTGGGGAGCTTCACTGAAATACGAAAGGCTGCTTAATCCCTGCAGTTTCTCTCCCATACTTGTCTCCCTGCAAAATTTGAAGGCAGAGAGGTCCCCCCTGTGTGGTTTCTGACATGAGATCTACAGAAGCAGTAAACCCAAACTTGTTCCTCTTCCCATTATGTTTGAGACTCGAAGTATTTATCGCTAGCGGCCAGTCAATGACAGGTAGGTCTTGAGCAGATTTTGGCTTACCCAGTTCATTAGCCTTGGTTTGTCAGCTCCCCAGGGGGAGAGTCTTGGGAAGTCAAGGTTTGAGGTTTTTTGGGCTCCGGAGGATTTTCTTTCTGCAGCTGGAGTGTTGTCAGCATTGCTTTGGGATCGTGTAGCAGTTCAGTTGGATTTGAGTCCTGTGAGATGTAGCCCGTTTCTTTTCAATGACTATTCTGAATAGTCTCTACCAGGTTTTCAGGCTGCAGCTGCCTCCGATGACAACAGCTGGCCCGCACCGCTGTCGGGAGTGGGTGGGCAGCCCCAGTTCACGCTGCATTCAGCAGAGTGCAGAACCTCTTTGCAGGTAGCTTTCTTTCATCCCTTAATCAAGGATGTAAACAGGGATGCTTGGTCCAGCACTTAGGCTCAGTTCACCTCTCATCAGCTAGATTTGGCTTCCTGGGGCACTGGAGAGTGCCATTGCCTCCTGGCCTAGAGGAAGAAAGAGCTGTGCCTTGGTGCTGTTCTTCCTGTGCAGGCTGTGCTGCACTCTCTGCCTCCGCTCTGCTCTGGAGATGAAGACTGGGGCTTGCTGTGATCCTCAAAAACTTGAACTCTGAAACATGCATATAATGACTTGTTGTCAGTAGCTTTCCATCTCTTCTGGAGTCCAAATCGGCACTTTTTAAACTTCTCTATGACCTACTGTCTTTGGAGCTTATGAGAAAACCTAGCTGGAATACTTGTCTGTGAGTAACCACATGGCGTTACTGCTCATGGAAAGCTAGCTGCTGCTGCCTCCAGCCATTCGGTGAGACTCCGTCCTTCCACCTCATCCATCTTCTTACGCCCTTTGCTGTACCAGACACATTTCCATCCAGGAAGCTCAGGGCCCCTAAAAAACTTCATTTCACGATGTTTCGGGTTTTTGCCAGGTGGGATATTTTCTGTTCTAATATTTACACAGAACTCCTACTACTCTCTAGTATGACAATCTTCATTTTCCTTTACTCAGGTAGCGTTGCAGGCTGTGTTAAACCTCAGCACTATTTATTTATAAGTTACTTTGGCTTAAAATCTCAATTCCTGCATGGGCTGCCTTTCCTGATCCCCCAGTCAGTACCTCCAAGGGCCTCATACTGTCCTGTGGTTGAAAAACCCATTTATTAGCACTGCATCCTTTTCTGGATAATTATTTTCTCACTTTGTTTGATAGCAGCATACCCAAAATTGAGGTTTTTTTCTTGGGGACCATTTGGATGTGTCTGCCACCCTGCTCATGTGTGACCTTGTTACAGGTGGGACCTGCTTACACCCTTCTATGAGTGCATCCAACCACAAGTCTTGCAAGAGGTGGATTTTAGTATTTTCTCCTGGCGGCTCATTGAGAGGTGATTTTTGACACCACAGCAAATGTCACAGAAAATTACCTTCTCCTAACACTGAGCAAGGAAAACAATCCAGCCCCCAAAGCATCTCTGCTTTGCTGTGCTCTGCTTAACCTGCCTGTTTCCCCAGCCCTCTTGACTGGTTTGCAGACACACACCAGTCCCTGCTGCTGCAGATGAGTTATTTCTACCCAGTGCCGTGGAGCAGGTGACTTCTCAGTCCAGTGTGATCAGTCTGATGTTTAAAGTTCTTATAGGTCATTGATACAGCTTCTGGTCCATGGAAAAATTTTCCTCCTGAGTGTCATGGGGTGAGGAGCTCCCAAGCCCTGATGCATGCCAGCTATGGTTGTACTCGTGTGCTGGAGGCATCCCAAATTTGTGTCCCCCATGACGTGACCCCCCCCTTGTTCCTCTGCCCCGTGCCTGGGAGGGTGGATCTCAGTGGCGATCCTCAGGTGATGTACACAAAACCAGAGGAAGGTGGGTAACAGGGGAGTGGCCTGGGGAAGCCTCTACTTCTGGAACCTGCCTGGACAATTTTCAGGGGCATGTGAGGCTCCCCAGTAACAGGTGGGAGTCCCACACTCTCTCCTTTTCCCTCCTACTTTCTTTCTGTGCATTCTGCACCCTAGTTCTTGTTTAATTTTAACGACAGAGGGTGCTGGGGTTGTTCAGTCTGGAGAAGAGGAGGCTCAGGCAGGCCCTCATCACTCCCTACAACTCCCTGAAAGGAGGCTGTAGTGAGCTGGGGGTCGGTCTCTTCTGCCATGCCCATAGTGAAAGGACGAGAGGAAATGGCCTTAAATTGCAGCAGGGGAGATTCAGATTGGACATTAGGAAAAATGTTTTCACTGTAAGGGTGACTGGGTATTGGAATAGGTTGCCCGGGGAGATGGTGGAGTCACTGTCCCTGGAGGTGTTAAAGAGGTGTCTGGATGTGGTGCTGGGTGATATGGTTTAGTGGTGATGTAGGTAGGCAGTTGGGCTGGATGATCTTGAAGGTCTCTTCCAACCTTAATGATTCTATGATTCTATGATTCTAATTGCTGTTGTAGACAGTGTCTGTGGCTATATAGTCCTGCTTTACCCAGGTGGTGTGGTATAGGAGTGCCCGCTGCAGTGTGTGTATAGGACTGCTCAGGAGCAGAGGCGTTTAATGCTGATGTGGACTTGGCAGAGGATTTTCAATGGCTCATCGATGCCAGCAGCCTTTTGCTAATGTTCTTCATTGGGTCTGACTGCAAATATTTCATATGCAGTTGGATGAAGTTCACTGTCCTGCAGCAGAAAGGCAGACCTCATGATCTAATGGTCCCCCCGGCCTTCCGCGGGGATGCTGTAAAGGACCTGAATGGAGTCAGCCTATCTGGCAACACAGAGTGCTGCATGAAGTTGAAAGACGATGCATGGATTGCTGTTAATATAAATGGTGAAAAAAAAGGTTCTACCAAATGCTTCAGAAACAGTATGTGGTCATCACTGAGGCTGTGCACATGCTGAAACTATGTGAAGCCATGATCTTACTACTGTTTTCTTGTTTTCCTTCCCCCTAGTGCTTGTTAGAGTTGTTTGGCTCTGGTTTCATATAATGCTGCAAGATCTTACAGGTGTGCATCATCCTGGGTACCATTTTGCACAGTGGGGGCTTGATCCTGATGGTGGCCTCTGGCTGCTGCAGCAAAGCAGGGGATGAAGGACTGGTTTTCTGCAGCTCCTTTGCTCAAGTTGCAGGTTGTGCCAGTGCATCCAGTCAGAGCCATGAATGGTACTTCTGGGTGTAGAGAGACTCATGGCACTGGCTTCAGCTTTGTGAGGGGTGTCAGGGAGAAAAGGAGCAGGCCAATGAGTAGTACCTGATACCTCCCGTGCACCAAGCTCTCACAACATGCTGGGAACTATACCTAGGCACAGATGGTGCAAGCTAGCTGTGAAGAGAGGACCAAGCTTGGTTTGCAGTTGCCTACTGCTGCCTATGTAGACCTCTTGAGGCAGGGATAGAGAAGTGGATCCAGTGCCTCACCCTGCATTTTGCTAGGAAGGCAAGCCTGAAGGCTCATGTCTACAGTAGTGAGCTATGCTTTGCTTTCTCTGGCTTTCTCTGGCACTGTGACTATTCAGCTGTCTGAGCTATTCAAACCCCTTTCTCTCAAAAAACCTGGCTATTGGAAATGAGCTCTGTCTGCTCCAGTCTCAGCTGAACTGGGAACTATTTTGGAAGGTGCTAAGTGGCCCATGAGCCCTGCAGCAGACCAGTGTTTCAGGCAATCAAGTCCCAGTGCCTGGGAACATCCCCAGCAATGTTTAATTTCCTAGGAAAGACATGTGCTAGCTGATCTGGCCCTTGGGAAGGTAAATATGTTAATTAACCTATTCTCTGGCAAAGAGACAGAGACAGGGAAGACATGGTTTGCCAAAGACTTGTTCTGGCATTGGTGGCAGGGCTGGGAAGAGGTCATCCCCATGCAGTGTGACCTAGTGTGAGTGTTCAATGGGACTTCATCGTGGGAGACCTGTGTGGGGACATGTCTTCTGTTCTGCTCTGATCTGGGGCTGTGTTGAGCTTCGTTACACCTGGGAGTGCTGCTGCCCCCTCTACACACCCACCCATCCCCTGCACCCCAGGCTGTCCACAATGAGGGTGAGAATCCTGTTCCACTCTCCCTGCTGCTGTGCTTCTAGTTTCAAGGGGTGGGTAGCAAGAGGCAGCCTGGGAGTGCGGCCTTGTGTGGCAGCTGAACACTTCAAAGTTATGAGTGTGGTTTTGTCTCATGTCATTGTTAGGTCTGCCAGGGGCTTGGTGCATCATGGCACCCAGCAGGTCCCCGTGCCGGGCAGCTCCCTGCCCCCTGTGCGATGAGGGGTGATCAGGGGCTGCTCAGCGTGTTCAGGTAGCTCCCCAGCAGCCACCCCCAGGATGGTGACACTAGAGCTCGAGGGACCCTGCCACCTGTTTTGTTCTCCAGAAGCAGCGCTGAATGGAGAGGCCCAGGACTGGACCTGAGCCGCAAGTGGCTCACGCCTGAGCCACGTGTTTGCCCAAGGTGTTGGCGATGGCACGTGCAGCAGGACAAACACAGCTGGGGGCCACCACTCTCTCCACCATAATCCCTCCAGGCTGTAAACATGCTGTGCTCCTTAAACCTCTCAGATTCATTCTGAATTCTTTGAAAGGCAGTGAAAACCACATGGCGTTCAAGACATGCAAATGTCAACTAAAGGCTTTAAATAGAACCAGACTTGCTCAGGACTGGGTCCCATGCAGCAAAGCCTCCACAGCTATTTTTCCACTTGCTGATGCCCTTGCTCACCTGATGCCCCAGGCTATGTGAGGTCTTGCTCACTGGACTTTCATCAGGAAATAGTTGTGGTCCTTGTCTGCCCTCCAGTACTACCTACATGTTGCTAATGTTCTTCAAGTGCTCACTTTCAGTCCTGGAGGTCCTCCCTGCCTCCATCTCTGCCTAAATTCTCATCCAGGACGTTATGGAAGGAAGGGACAAGAGTGTCTTCAGGAGTGATCTTGTCTGCTCAGACTTGGGCCCCTGTGTGTCTTAGTCTCATACCTTTCTTCCTAGAACTTCTGGCTTGCTATTTGCATTGCAAATAGCTAGCAGCATGCTCCCTCCAGCATGCACATGAGAGATGTAGATAAAACTTGAACTTTAGTACCATGAAGAGCTCTTCATAGTGTGATTCATGGCCAAAACAGCTTCTCTGGAGAAGGTAGTTATTTTGCCTGCAAGAAACAACCTCTGATTATGTTGGTAAGTTGAGGTGGGACAGGGCAAGGGCTTTGCTCTTTGAACAGATGGGCTGAGTATGACTTGCAAGATGTGTTTCAGCCATGCTGAGGGAAGAATGATGGGAGCTGTGGCAGTCTAAGCAAAGATGCCTATGATGCTGCTTGGAGTGGAGACCCTCAGCAGACCTTAATTACCTAAAGACCTGCTTCAGCTCCATGGTTTTCTCTCTTTACCCACCTGGACATCTTTAAAAGTTTAAGGCTTTTCAGGGGCTCTTACACATTAAGTAAAAGAAAGTTTGCTTTCCTTGGGTGCTTTCTGGAGATGTCTTAAAGAAGAGACCCATAGATCTCTTTGGGTTGACAGACAAAAAGCTGGAAATTGGTGGTCTAGCCCAGCCAGAGCAGATGTGAGTGGATGCAAGAATTACTTTGGCTTGTTCAGTTTGCAGGAAGTCACACTGAGGAATTAAAGTGCTTTCTTCCTGTAAAAATGTACCCAGGTTAATAAAATGTTGATTCTGAAGGGCTGGATAGCACTTTACAAATGATGTGGCTTCTCAGACCACTTCCTCTTCCCATGTGGAGCAATTGTATCTCTACAGGCAGCTTCATTCATGAACACCAGAACAATCCTTGGCACGCCTGCTACCCACTGTCTTTGGCTCTCCTAAAACGTGAGCCCCACAGCTTGAGTTCTGGCACTTCTGGAGTCTCATCTCATGCCATGTGGATGCTGGGGTCACAAGGAAGCTGTTTCAGAGCAGGGTCATCTTCTGACCCTGCTGTGTTCGTGTAAAAGTCAATCCAGAAGACAAATGTGCATGTTTCCATGGTTCTTGTAAATTCTGTCAGCAGCTCTGACTGCCTTGTCCAGCATTAGAAATAAACCATGCTTCCCACTTCATTTCCAGAGGCTTTCCAGAGCTTTCAGGCTGCCTATTTCTAACTTTTTATCTTTTGAAGACTGTATTCTTCCATCTACCTAGACATGCAAAAGTTACATATTCCCAAAACCTTCCCTCCATGATGAGTAAATACGCTTGGAGAGCAACCTGCAACTTGTTACTCCTTGTCATTACAGATGTGTAAGTATGAGATGTGACCATAAGAAGCAGGATTAGCTGCCTGCTTGGACATTGCAGATCACCTCTTGGAGGCACAGCACTGTCTCTGATAGCTGTATGTCCACAGTGATCGCTACCTGAAAACCCATAATAAAGGACAGTTGGAAGGGGACGTCATTTATGCAAAGGCAGTCAAAAAGTTGCAGCAAAGTGGTGGAATTAACCACCATGAAAATTATGTGAGCATCCTGGAGTTAGTCTAGCACTGTGCCTGTCAAGCAGGCACAGATTTCATAGCACTGGAGAGTCTCCAGCCCCCGGGGTTGCTGCGGCAGGGGCAGATAAGAAATGGAGGACTGGGATGCTCGCAAAGGGGGAGCAAGCTGGGGAACGGCCGATGCGGCTGCTGGCATGCCATCCCATTCCTCCCAGGGTGGGGTTGAGCAATGAACAGCAACAGGCGGCAGCAGTTAGACGGAGAATGAAGCGTTGTCTTCAGCCAAAGCAGCTCAGGACACTTGCGGAGGCGAGATGCTATGACCAAAGTTGGAATCAGGCCTGATTTACACCCCAATACCACGAAGTGCCATGAGATCTTTAATGATCACAGGCCACTGGCCTCCAATTGCTCTCAGGAGGAAAATGGTTCCTCTGAGTGCTGTGCCAAGAACTC
This sequence comes from Aegotheles bennettii, assembly GCA_013398125.1. NCBI lineage: Eukaryota > Metazoa > Chordata > Aves > Caprimulgiformes > Aegothelidae > Aegotheles > Aegotheles bennettii. The sequence goes on along the minus strand of VZRW01008044.1, from coordinate 40,738 downwards.
AACATAATGCCAGTTCAAAAGGGAGATGCTCCCTGAGGGATCACTCACACTGCAACATTCACATAATCCCTGGGGGGTTTCTTTTCCAAGCACTTAAACAACTCAGCCCTTGTCCCATTGGTTTTGATCTCAGCTGCTGGTCCATCTGGAAGGAAATATCAGATGCTGCAGGAAATAATTTTACGGGTGACTCAGAGGTGCTGGCTGCAGAGAGACCTCAGCTTCCCTTCTCCTAACCGCACTGCTTTGTCTCTGCTTAGGCCAAATGTCTGCGGCAGGCAGTGTTGCCCAGGATGGACCACGGCTCCTGGCACAAACCGCTGCATCAAACGTGAGTATGACAGTCTCAGCTGGCGCGGGTCTTGTGATGCACCCCTAAAAAGTGCTTGAGTACTGCTGTAACCCCACACACGTCCCCTGTGCTGTGCCATGGCAGGAGATAGACCACGGAGTCCCTGGAGGCAGCGCCGCAGCCTCTCCATGGGGCTGCCAGGCTGTGGGTCAGCTCTCCCCATCTGCTGGCAAAGTCTGAGCACGCTGAATAATTATGGCTTTACTTTATTATTGTTACTAGTGTCCACTCCAAGCAGGGTCTTGTTGGGGCAGGGCATTGCAACGGCACATTGATGGGCAAGTTTCGAGCCCTGGGCTCTCACAGTCCTGCTTGGAGCAAAAGGCAGGTCTGTGAAAGTCCCAGCAGGTGGGAACTGGCAGAGTGGGGCTGTGCTCACATGGGCAAGCGTTGCTGGCTCTGACGGGGGAATCAGGGCTGCAAATTATCTGAGTGCTGTTAAGGAAAGTAATTAATGGAGTTGGCACAACAGTTGGGACGGGTGGGGCTGGAGCATGGTGCAGCACGTGGGATGTTTAAGATGGGGGATTGCAGGGTGCTCCTGCAGTGCAGACGCTGCCCAGCCAGGGCCCTTCTGGCTGTTCTGCTCCTCCAGATGGCCCTGCCACAGCCCTGGGGGGGTGAGATAATTTTGGGCTCCCCTGCACAGCACTGAAGGAAAGGGGTTTGGGCAGGCCCTGGTGTGAGGCACGCCAGAGGCAGCTGCACTGTTGTCTCCATCCCCAACAGCTCTTCAATCACAGCCCAGCTTCAGCCACGATCCCTGTCCCTAGACAATGGGGTTACACCATGCAGCCCATCCGTGGGCCTTCCCAGGGCACTGCCTGCCCCGTGCACCTGCCCGCTCCCAGGGGGGCGAGGGGCTGCCCGCAGGCAGCTCATCAGGCAGGGAGCACAGGGGCACCGGGCAGGCTTCCTTCATGGGAACGCCCTGCCCAGAATAGCCCAGAGCATCTGCCTTCACTTGAGCACAGCAGCTGCCCAGATGTTTAGCAGGGAAAGAGGCTCAGCTTTGTTTGCCACGGGATCTCACGGCGCTTCAGCTGCGCTGGGGTAATTGCATTAGCGATTGCTGTTTGGGAGCAAGGGGCCAAGGGCTGACTCACCTCCCTTCTCCCTCTCCCCGCCGCCAACGGAAGCCAAACGGTAGAGAGCGTGCTGTGCTGCCAGACAGCGTCTGTAAACAGAGTGCAGGGCCAGCCATGGCAGCATCTTTCTCTCATTAAGGATTTTTGTAGGAGCAGTAGATCTGGGCTCACAGCCACGCAGGCTGTCTAGCGATCGTTCAGGTGCTGCACCCTTGCTCCCAGGGATTCATTAAAAGGACACTGTCACCATGATGGGGCCTGACACTGTCCCCCCGATCAGGGACAGTAAATCTCAGGCAGGTCTTAGGTGGAGAGTGATGATGTGTAAACATCATTTCATTCCCAGCTACCTCCCTCGCTGTGCTTTTCCGCTGGAGTTCAAGCTGCTGGGGACATTCAGCTGTTTTTAACGCTGCCAAGGCAAGCTGGACAGTCTGTCCCCATTAGTTTCTGGGCTGTAATACTGCTTAATGTCTGATCCCTTGGTCTTTGATACAGGACATATCAGGGAAGTTAGCAGGGTAGAGATGCAGCCAGAGGGAACCTCTTAGTACAGTGAAGTGGGGAAGGAGTTGACATTTGGGCCTTGGGCAGGACTTTGGTTTTGATGGGTCTGAGCCTGGGTGCAGGGGAGAGGATAGACCAAACTGTTGCCTTTGTCTACTCCCCATCACCCACCAAGCATGACATTTTCTTCCTTCTCCACTCATGCTTTTCCAGGGACTCCTCTTGCAACATCTTTGCATCTGACTGAAATCGAGTCATGGGCAAGTTTCTCTAGCCTTTTGGTTTGTTCCAGCTTCAAGGACCAAATTGCAGTGAGAACTTGGGGAGTTTTCAGTGTCAATGCCTGGGACGATGAAAAAGAGCAATCTTTCTCTTTGGGACATTGATGTTTCCTGGGAACATGGAAGTGAGCTAAGGGAGTTTAGGAGGAAGGTCTCACCCACTTGCAATGGACTTGTTTTCTACCCATATGCTGTCAGGTCACCACACTGAACTGCATACAGGCTTCCTGTGGGCTCCAGAGGTCTTCCTGCAGGGTGGGACATTAGGGGTGATGAGCTACATCTGAACATGATCCCAAGGAGTTCATCCAACCTCCTGCCTGTTTAACTTCATCCTGGGGTGAGACTCGGGGTTTTATGTCCTGGGTGTGGTGGAGAAGAAACCCATACACACAAGCAGGCCAGGATCTCCCTTGCACTGCCTGTATTTCAGGGGCTGCAGGCACTGCATAGTGCACTTGTTGATAATTTAGCTGCTGCCTATTAGCTCATCATCCTTCCTCTCTGTTCAGAGCAGGGGAATCCTCTTCCTCAGCCTTCAGCATTACTTCATCAACCTCCACTTTCATCAGCATTATTTACTATGGTTCTCTGCTGCTTCCCAAGATTGTAGCCTGGGTTGCGCTGGTAGTGCAGGGAGAGCTTCTTTTCTGACATGGATATTTTAAAGCTTAAAAGAAACACTTTTAATCAGCATGTTGGAAAGGACTAAATAAATTCATGTGCTTTCTAATCTCGTACAGATGGTCGTGTGGTTAAGATACTGGATGAAGGCACAGGGATTCCGGGATAAGTTGCTGGCTCTGCTGTGGTCTCACAGTGTGTCTTCAGACAGTCGCATTAGCACCTGGGGCTTTTCCATATCTGCAAAATGGAGATGACATTCACATGTCTTTTCTGTACAGTGACTGTAGGGTTTCTGAGCCCAGACTGTTTTTCATTGAAGTTGTTTTCCCTCTGTTATTCCTGCATTGCTGTTTATCTCTCTACCTGTCAACCTGCATGGATCTCTCACTTGTGTTAAATTGTACATCCCTTCTGACTTTGCTAGCACAATCAGAGCTTTAAGATCACATATTGCTCTGCATTAATAAGCAAACATTTCCATGGGAAAGTGGACTAAATCACCCCAGTGGTGCAAGTCACAGAATCACAGAATCACACAGAATCACAGAATTCTAGGGGTTGGAAGGGACCTCGAAGGATCATCTAGTCCAACCCCCCTGCCAGAGCAGGGTCACCTAGAGTACATCACACAGGAACGCATCCAGGCGGGTTTTGAATGTCTCCAGTGAAGGAGACTCCACAACCTCTCTGGGCAGCCTGTTCCAGTGCTCTGTCACTCTCACAGTGAAAAAGTTCTTCCTGATATTCACATGGAACCTCCTGTGCTCCAGTTTGTATCCATTGCCCCTTGTCCTATCATTGGTC
>VZRW01008044.1:730-36876 GCA_013398125.1 Aegotheles bennettii | reverse complement strand
TTCTAATGCACCCCAGGATGCCATTGGCCTTCTTGGCCACAAGGGCACATTGCTGGCTCATGGTCATCCTCCTGTCCACCAGGACCCCCAGGTCCCTTTCTCCTACACTGCTCTCCAGCAGGTCAGCCCCCAGCCTGTACTGGTGCATGGGGTTGTTCTTCCCCAGATGCAAAACTCTGCACTTGCCCTTGTTGAATTTCATTAAGTTTCTCCCCGCCCAACTCTCCAGCCTATCAAGGTCTCGCTGAATGGCAGCACAACCTTCTGGTTTTAGCATCTTCCCAGTTTTCCTGTGCATACCTAGCGGGATGCACAGACTCCACCACATTTAAATGGGACTGAGCAGGAGCTGCTTACAGTGAAGGTCTACACAGCTAGACCTAGAGCATGTGCAGAGCAGGAGGAACACAGTAACCGAATGTCACCTTGCAACATCATTGCTCAATCCTGGGCCCGGTGTGCCTACAGAGCGATGGGAAATTGGACTTGGTGACTTTTCCCTCTGATGGTCCTGCCTGCCTGGCCTAGGTGGGTGCTCAGAGTCACACCACAGTCGTCCCTGCAGCGTGACCTTGCAGGGAGGACTTACCTCATGGACTGAAAACCAGACAGCACCAGACTTGATCTGTGAGGACACTGCTAGATGATCTTGCATTGATACTAATGATACTTCAGCAGTGCTCCAAATCTCATCCTTTTATTAAGGGTTTTGAGATGACTCTTTTTGCTTTCTCTAAAGCCCCAGCTTCTGGAGCAGATGATTACATGAGACTACAGTGAGAATAAATGAGTGTCTGTGATCTTAACAGAAACTGTTTATAGCCTCCACAGCCTGGGGAGAGACATCTCAGAGTAACCCCTGGGCTCAGAAACCAGAAAGCAAAGAGAAAGATTCCAAATACATTTATTTTTTTAACTGTCTTGTTTTTTCTGTCAGTTTTATGGTTTGGGGGGCCTGACTCTTGACTTAACACACTTGGCATTGGCAGTACTTCTGCTGAACCATGTGCTCTTCCTACATCGCGTAGCTGGACTGAGTGAAAAACAGGGACTTTACAAGCTCTTTCAAGTTCTTTCTGGGTCTGCAAAGGGGAAGGGGATTAATCGTAGAGCTGGAATATTTCAGCTGAGGCAGCTCCCCACCCATCCCGTGTGAAGGGACCAGAAGACTAATCCCATTCCCTTCTTCTCCTTCTCTGTATCAGCTGTCTTAGGGCTTTGTGCCTGGTTGCTTATCACTGATTTCCTGCTGAAGGGCACAGTCTAACTTGACTATGAACATTGTTGGTAGGAGAGGTTGTGAGAACCACTGTGATCCCAGGTCCCAGCATCATGGCACTGCAGTATTTCAGCACATGAAGCAGTTGTTTTCAATGGCAGGATTCCTGGTCTGGTGGCATTTGTTAAAACAGGCATTTATTGGGAGATAACGGTAGGGACTGGCCTATTTAAATCACAGCTGAGTTTTATATTATAAATTACATCAACTTTTGGAGTGCCAGACTTCCCAGAGATGGTTAATTCTTGCCTGACTAGGGCCCTGTCTCTGTTCCAGAGTCTGCAGTGGTGGCTGATTTATTTTACTAGGGATTTAATCAAAACCTCTGGCTTTAATCTATACAGCCCTACGTGACTTGGGTTCTCCCTTTCCTTGAGATCTCCCTCTCTTCCCGAGTGTTAACATGGTAATAAAGGCCAGATGAAGCATTCCAGCCAACATATCCCTGATCTAGTTAGGAAAAGCTGATGGCAGTCCAGTTTTGGGGTGAGGGAAGGGTTGTGGGGGCTATACTGCTGTGAAAGGACCTCAGAGCCTGTACAAGGACTTTCCTCACTTGGCAAGACGGGATGATGTGTGGATGGCACGTGAGGCTAGACCTCTCTGTATGTTTGAGGGGCCCTCAGCAGAAGCATTGGCTGCATGTTTCAACCCATCCACAGGGTTCCCATGTGGCTGGGGGTTAATGTCCACCTTGTGTTGTCTGACGAGGTTTCATTACCCTTTGGCCAGCTGGCCCTTTCCTTCTTTGAGGGAGGACACTGTTTTCCAGTGCCTTTTCAATTACTCTCGCTCAGAACAATGAGCCCGGTCCTACCTGAGTGAGCTGTGGTTTCCTGGCTCTCAGTGACTGGGCAATTTGGCATCTGTTGACTTGGGAAGTGTTAGGGTTCGGCATATAATTAATAGCACTTTCCTCCCGGGGCACAAACTGAAGCTGATGTGCTGTAATTAGGAACACACACAAGCTCAGAGGGTGATTTGGGCATGAAGTTAATGAACTGTAAGTCCCCATAGCTGTGGAGGAATTTGAGCGTGGTGACTCCAAAATCGGCTGTGGAGGGAGAGCTGGAAAGCTCTGGAGGGGACAGACACGGGGATCATGCAAGTCAGACCCCCAACACAGACTAAAGCAGGAGGGTAACATGCAAATACTCCCAAGAGGCTGCAATAGTGTGTGGTCGTTTGTTTTCTCATCTGGCAGTCATTGCCTCCCCTTGCTCTGGGATCGAGGTCCTACTCCTGTTCGGAGGGCTGTGGGCAGTGCTGGAGACTGTATGCTCTCTGCAGATCATGCTGCTCATTTTCGGGCTTTATGAAGAGAGTGTTGCTGCAGAAGAGCTCTGCAGAGACCACTGGGGAGAAGTGGGAACAGAAACAAGCCTCTGATTGGCAGTGACCTTGTGTTAGGGACTTGCGGTAACAGTAACACTGAGACTTTGAAGGCCACCTGCTTGCAGAGAAGAGATGGGGCCACCCTGGTTGTGCTGCCCCAGCCAGATGCTACCACTGTGGGGCTGAGCATGCTGCTGGGAGCTCCATGTCCACTAACCACCTTTCTGTGTCTCTCCAGCTGTCTGTGACCCACCATGCCAAAACAAGGGCTCCTGCAGCCGTCCCCAGGTCTGTACCTGTCGCTCAGGCTTCCAGGGCTCCCGGTGTGAAGAAGTCGTTCCTGAGCAGGAGTACCACCCGCCCAGTGCTGCTGCCGCCTTCCAGCCCCCAGCAAGCTCCCTCCGGAGGAGGACCAGCACGGCAGGCCAGGATGCCTCCCTGCGAGGGGCTCAGGCACCCGTCCCACGGCACGTCCCGCCAGCGTAAGTCAAACCTGATTCCCGGCAGGATGCTCCCCCAAATCCACAGGCAGCTAATGCCATGCTCGATCAGGCCACAGCCTCTGCTTCATGAGACAGGGCAGCTCTTGGTGGAGACTCTTACCCAGGCTGTGGGAGATGGCAGCGAGTCAGGACCCTGCTGTCCCTCCAAGAGACTCAGTTTTTTGGCCCCAGCACTCTGTCATGATCCCCAGGTACACGCAGGAATGGGACAGGGTAGTGGTGGTCCCATAGTGAAGGAGGACCGTGAAGCTCATCAGCTTGCCCTTGCCCAGTTGATGAGCAGTATTAGTGGTAGCAGCAGCATGGACAGAGGAGTGGGAGTTAAATCTCTTTCCCAGGAGGATGTGTTTAGATCAACATGTCCAGGTAGTATCCACATAGATACAAGGGGTGCTGTTAATGCTGGTATGAGCAAAGAGATGGTACTCAGACATGTCTCCTGGCAGACTCTAGCCATTACTGAGCCATTTGTTCCATGTTTATGTGTCACCCTGTGGGTTTGTGGGTCATTTCGGTACCCAGGCAGGTGTATGTATATTGGGTACAGAAGCAAAGATGCAGCTGTTGGAGCTCACAGACGTCTCTGCAGGAGAGACTCTGTGAAGAGTGTATTGATCTCGGAATGACAACTGTGGCATCTCCTGGTCCTTTGGGTGAGAAAGAGCTTACAGCTTCAGCCCACCTACATCAGGTCTGCACTCAGGTGCTCTTGTACCTGAGCTGCAACTCCTCCATAATTTACTTTTTATGAAGTCCCTCTGGAGCTGTGGGTTTCCTGTTGAAGGATGCAGTAAAGGCAGGAAAGATGCCTTTCCCTCACAAGCATCTCTGCATCTCTGGCAGCTCAGTGGGGATGTAGAGGTGGGAATGGTGCCTGCTTGCTATACAACAACCTACACATTTTTCTGTGGGAGTCTATGGACATGGGAGCAAAGTATTAAACTGCACCACTCCTAAAGGCCCTTGTTGTTCTTGCTGCTACTCACCCCGTTGCTGGGCCAGAAAGACTGGGTTTGTTGGTAGCCACCACAGCAGAGAATTAGCACATGTCCACTAGAAGGACCTCAGTCATAGTCAAGAAGACATTACAGCAAATTACAGATGCCTAACCAGGATATAACTTCAGTTTCTCCTTTTCTTCTCAGCTGTTTTGACGTTCTCTGTCAGCATCACTTAGAGCTGTCCAAGGAGAGGGCAGGTTGGCCTTTCTTTTTCTGTATTTCTGCAGGTTGTTTTTAAAGCATCTGTTGCACTTTCTGTCTCTTCTGAAGCAGGGGCAATGCATGGGTTGGAGACATTTCTAGAGACTTACTTTCGGCCATCTACAGTTTTGAAGGGGCTCAAATTGACTGACGTGAAGTAGTTCACTGAAGGTGGCATATCTTGGTGCCCAAATGGAAAGACTATCTGTTGGGAATGAAATTCAGGCAAGGCAGAGGTGTTGCTGGCAGGGAGAGGGAGCCAAGCCTCTGTCATCACTGCCTCGAGAGAGGCTGGCCAGGTGAGCACGCAGCCCTCACATGTGCCTGCAATCTTGGTCACTGCTGACGAGTTTCCCCCCAGCAATGACCCCCTCCTAACCCTCCGTGCCACCGTTCTGTGCACGAGGACTGGAGGGGAGGGAGAGCAGCGCCCTTGGAGACACAGCACCTGTTGAAGGCTTTCCCAGTAAGGAACATGACCTCAGGCTTTGCACAGAGGACGAGGGGCTGTGCAGGCACTGGCAGAGCATTCCTGCCCAGACAGTCAGACACAGCGTCTAGCGATCCCTGGGCTGGGATTGCTGAATGCCCAGCTGCCTGCTGTACCTTAAATCCCCTGGCGCTGGCCCAGGGAAACAGGACTCCACTGAGGGCTGTGCCATGCCTTTCCTACTTCCCTCCCCATGAAGACCATAGGACGTTGTCTTATCCCACAACATTCAACAGGAGTATTTGACATTTGTCCTTTGTGATGGCTGCAGATAGGACCCCGGGACGTGGCCACCACTCACTGCATTCTGGAGCCATCCTGTGCTGTGCCTTTCCTGCCCAAGCAGTGCATAGCGGTGCTGTGCAGGCAGGTGTGGGGCTGCCTGTACCCTGGCATTGGTCTGCATTGGAACACCTCACTTCAGCACCCGGGTGTCTTCCCATACAATTCAGTTGCTTGGCTTTTGTGTGTGGACCGTGTAGCCTATGGCAGACAAGTGGCATGATGTAAAAGTCTCACTGCTGTTAGATGGATTGTTTCCCAAATATTTTTGAGTGTCCCCTTCAGCCTGGCAACTTCTAGGCTAGCTGTGGGGCCTGTAAGAATGAGTGTCTGCAGCCAAAGGCTTGCTTCTGCTGCTGTTGCACCTGGCTGTGACCTTCCACTGCTTCCCTTGCATTGGCATTTGTGCTCATCTGGTCCCTGGGCAAGCTGACTCAACAAAAAACTAACACAGCAAAACTACAGATAATTTTCTGCCACTTCAGTGGACTAAATGGACTTATTGAAAGATTACATGATGACCAGAAGAATTGGGCAGGATTGCAAGGCTAGCATTGCAGGGGAGGAAAGGGGTAGACTCTCCTTTTGGTGAAAGCCACTTATTAGGTTGGCCATTTGTCTCGTGAAACCGTGCTCTTGGACTTGTCTGAAGTTGAAGCCTGCTTCTTGCAGTTACAACATCATCTAGTGCTACCACTAAAGTAATTTCTGTGCTTCTGCATCAGGCTTTCTCGATGCAATTGGGCTGTAGCAGTAAAAGCAAGAAACATATTGGCCTTTGCAGAACTAAGTAGATCTTGCTCATATATGCATGTACGAGAATTGGTTCTTAGGCATTGCAAACTAGAGTCACCTTCAATGGAGTTCAGTTCACTGTCAAGTCTGAGTGGAACAGCTTGGGTTTGGTTTCAAGTCCTTGATCTTCTCCTGGACAAGGATGGGTTGTGCTGGTGGGCCACTGACTTTTTCTAGTGAGCCCACCTGCTCCCACAGCAGGTGGCTTGCTTGTCTGATTTATTGATAAGGAAGAGGTAGAAGAAGCATTTTGGGTTCTCAATGGACAGAGGACACTGATGGGTCTGGGTTGGTGCTTGTGAGAAGACTGTGAAAACCAGAACAAACCAGTCCTCAGCCCTCCTGCACGTTTGCATTGCTAACAAGGAGGAGTTGAGCAAGAGTGGGAACTTACAGACCTCTAAGCCTCATCTTACTGTGCCAAGACAGGAAATCAATCCTCACATGAGTGAATTTGCTTTCTCCTTTAGTTTATTTGTATGCATATTGGCTTTATTTGTGTTTATTTGTACGGAGGTAGCAATTAGAAGCTCTGAAGTCATGCACTAGAACAATGCTGTATTAAATACTGTATAAGCATGCAACAAAACCCGTGAGTCCTCCCCAGAGACCTGCTCACTAAGCAGAGATGGGTTTGATTTTGATTTCAGTGTGACTTCAGTCTGAAGCAAGTCTTCAGAGAGAGGAGAGCAGTCCCCTAGGTTATTCAGGAAATGCCTGAACCAAAATATTGCCCACCTGCCTGAATGATGGGGCTGCTTTAAGATGATTTCTTATCCTCAGCTAGTTGGACTTGCTTCTTACAATGACTGCCACTTCACTGTGGCAGATAGGAAGTCTTTGGGAGTGTGGAGGAGCCTATAAAGCCTCAGTGAAAAGCATGACAAGGCAGCAGCCTGTTCTTGTGGCCCTGTTTCTGGCGAATGTGCTCAGGCTCTCCAGAGTTCAGGTCTGGAAGCAGAAGCAGTGATGCCTTTTGTGGCTTCCTTGCCAGGAGAGCCCAGGAAGCACGACTGTGGCAGAAGGAGATAAGTTACTGTCAGTATTCTGCCCTCAGCCTTGGTGAGAAGTAGCAGCTGGTTGACCAACAGGATTGCACTGTCATACGCAACTGGTTGCACTGATTGGTTTGTATCTGCACCTGGCAGATGTGAAGGTTAGCAAGTGCTCCGAAAGGGGTACTGGGGAAGAATCACTGCATCCTTGGCTTGCCCATATGGTGCACATTTTCTCTTCTTCCTGGGACTAAAGACATACCCAGCCTTATCTGGGCTCAGCACTTACCCAGGGGAAGGCATGCCTAGGAGAAGGGCAGCTCTGGGTTTACTCTGCTGACACCAGAGCTAGTGATGCTCAAGCTTTCATCCCTTAAAATCCAGACTGAATGAATACCACTTCCCAAGTCCCATCAGCAGGCCATGGCTCAGCAGAGGTTTACAGCCAGGCATCTGAGGGAGCCTGTGGGGACTTGTTAGCTGCTGCAGAATCTGGGAGGCCCCGGCACTGTGCTGCTTGGAACAGGGAGTGCTCTGGAGAGCAAAATTCTGGGGGTGTTAGAGGCCGTCCCAGCATGGACTAGCTGCAAATCCTCCCTCATCTTGATCTCAGCCTGAATCTCTGCCTGGAGAAGCAAAGCCTCGACGGATGATTATGCGGGTGGAGCTGCACCTCAGCCCAGAAGCTGAGCTAAATGGAAACAGCTTTGTTTTCCTAAGGCTGGAGTATCAGCAGAATTCCTGTTTATTTAGCAGGGAGTCAAAAGGTCTTGCTCCCCTGCCCCTCGCTGTTGGGATGGATGGCCAGCTGCCTCTGACTCCAGGCGGCATGCAAGGAGTGTCCTGCCACTGCCACCTGAGAAGGTCCCTCCTGCGGGAGCATTGGACATAAATCAGTAACCAGCATCTATGCAAGGGAGCTGTACTGCCCAGATGAGATGTGCGCTGGACGAGGGCTGCCTGGGAAGCAAGGCATCCTTCCTCTTCGTAGAAAAGAAGAGATGACTGGGACCTGAAAAGCATTTTCCCAGCATCCCAGGCAAGGGAAAAGGACATAGCTGTGGTATAAGGTGCTGAGACACTGTACAGACAGCTTAATGCAGCTAAGCTCTTGAGGGCAGGGAGCTTCCTCTGTGAGGCCTCTATTTAGGCAAGGCAGTTGCTGGGAGGTGCCTGGTGTTTTCAGGATGGAAAAGGAAGAAGGCTGGGTTGCGACATGCCTGCCCCACTGACTCCTGATCTCAGCCTCTTCTCCAGCACCCTGGAAGAGACATCTCCTCCCTTCCTGATGAGAGGATGGGCTATGTGCAGCCCTAGAGGAATTGTGGCAAGTGCTTCTGGCCTGAGGACACTGGGAACCTGATGCCAGCAGGAAAGCTCTGCCAAAATCTCTGTTCTCTCTTCTGGAAGTGAAGGATGAGAGCAGCATGGAGCAAGCAGAAGGCAGGAACTTAAGTGTGAGGCAGAGGTCTCTGCATGGAAAAAGTATATTTCCCTCCTTTTGAAAATGGGCTGAAACCAGCTCCTGTTTTGGTGGCAGTCAAATGTCTAGTATGGTCCTTTGCAGAGGAGAGTGGAGCCCATGGGTGCACATAAAGCTCTCCACCCTGGAGTGGCTGCTTGAAACATGAGATTGAGAACGGTGGCTTGGCAAAATCAGCTTGATTAGCTTGTTATTGAGGGCTAGTGAATAAAACAAAAGTTCATTGCAAGATCACTTGCTTTTTAAAGATGCTGCTCCAAACAGAGACAAATTTGTCTTAATTGTTAAAGCAGAAGCTGCAGTCTCCTGTCTTGCCAGCTTTGAACTTTCCACATTTATGAGGAAAAAGGGAGCTTTCTTGCTGTCTTACTTGGATTGCTGTAGAGTATCCAGGACTGTCTGTCCATGACACACATAGTGCTAGAAGGAGGTCTATACTAGCCACACACCTACTGATCACACCTCCTGCTCTTCTGCTCACTTATGACTGTCACTTTACATTTACAAGGGTTACAGTTTATTACTATCCACACAGAGAAAATAAAAGCAGACCCTGGCTGAGAAGCCCCTCTGTGTACATGCATTCCCATGGCATGGGCTGTGGCAGGTTTTCTGCTTTGCTTGGGATGGAACCAGCCCAAGAAGTCCATAGTGTGTGACATTGAATTCCTGGGATAAAACACTGGTGCCAACTTTGGCTTCCGTCACAGCAGTGTGTTTCTGCATATTTTCCCAGTGCAGATCATCCCTAATTGCATCTTTCTAAGGTGCTTCCCTTTGGCAATATAGTTTTCACAAAGTGGCCAAGTATTTACATTTCCTGATTCAGAGCCAACCTTAGTAGGTATCTGAGACCTTGTTAAAAAATTGAAACTAAAAAGCCAGTGCCAGTCCATGTGAGAATATGAGAAAAAAGATTCCACTCAGGGCAATGATATCTCCATAAGCTCCAGATCTCGCCCCCTCTCCTGCTTTGACATAGTTGAAAGCCCTTGGCAAACTGGCTGGGAAGCCTAAAGGAAAAACTCAAGCTACCCAAGAGGAGCGTAAATGTCATTTTTCTTATATAAAAATACTTCTATTTTTAAATTACATGATATACCTTCTCTAGCCTGGCACCAGATATAGTTACTCTACTTTCTAGTGTTTTAAAGCTGTCAGCACCATTCTGCTTTATGTGTTTTATGTATTTACTTTCTAGGGGGTTGCATATGCTTCAGAGCAGCAGGAGGATAGCTGGCTTTTCAGGCTCCTTTTAAACTCCAAATATGGTCTTTAAATTAGGCCTGGGTCTTCTGCACCTCCTTGGGAGCCATTCCTATAGCTTAATTCAGCCTCTAGGCTTTGGGAGAAAACGTTCAAATGCACATTTCCTTCTAACTGAAAGAAAAATGCTGCTACTGTCAGCTTAGTCTGAGACTACATGCAAGAGAGCAGGGTGCAGGGCAAATACATTATACATGTGGTAGGTGAGGTAGTACAGAAAATCCAGTTTATAGCCTATTTTATATACTATACATATATCATTTGGGACATTTGTAACAATACAATTTATATAGCAGTTGTATAAAACAGAAAGATGTTAGAAGAGCTCTAAGGCCACATGATCAAACGCCGGAGAGTTTTTCGCTAATGCCTGAATTAGGATTGTCATCCAGCCTGCTTTCAGCTCCACTGTGCATATGGATTACGCTGCAGTTTCTCATACCTGATCGTCTGCTGCCTTATTTGGTTTAAGCTGGTTCTTAAGCAAAATCAAAGATGTTCTCTTTAGGTTTAAGTGTTTTCCATAAATCACCAAGTGCTGGCAGGACACAAGGGATGAATTGAAGCTGATTTGGTACAAGCAGCAGCTGAAATGGAGTTGAAATGTTCAAGGCCAGACTGGACGGGGCTTTGAGCAACTTGGTCTAGTGAGAGGTGTCCCTGCCCATGGCACAGGGGTTGGAACTAGATGATCTTGAAGGTCCCTTCCAACCCAAACCATTCTATGATTCTATGTAGAGGTCTCCATATAAAATGTGCTCATTCTCCTCTCCTTTCTTCGGAAGCACCCTGTGAAGTGCCACCCTGAGTGCCTTGTGCTGAGTGGGATTGGTACCCAGCTCTCCACACCAACCCATTTTTGTCTCACATGAAGGCTCTCTTTAGGGACATGCAGAAACTAAACATATAGGCAGGAACTAAGAAGAGATTCAGGCTGGAAAAAATATTACCCGTTATAGCTGAAGGAAAAAAATCCTCCATGGGAGGAAGAAATCTGGAATAAGGAGAGGCTGAGATTTTGCAGAGTAGGAGTGAACAGCAAATTAGGCAGCAGAGAGTAATGCACTGTGGCCACGTATGAGACCTGTGGTGCTTAGGACTTTGGAGGCAAAAGACTCGAGTCGCATGGCCTTTTTTCCTGTGCACCCTGGGGTCCTGCACTAAGTCAAGGTATTCTTTATTGCCAGAAAAAATCTTGACAAATTGGAAGGAATTCTGAGAGCTACAAAAGCAGGGAGGGAGCTGAGGGGAATGATTAACAGACCCACATCTGCAAAACTGAGCCAAATGCTGGCCTTGGAGGATGGGGAGCATACTCAGAGGCTGAGGCTATCTGGAGGGGGCAGACAGGGTGTATTAGGTTGCCTGTAGCTTTGGCAGGGTGGCTGTGCTAATTTTTCAGTGACGAGGCTTTCTACAACAGCAAAGTGCCAAACTCTTCCAGGGATGTAATGACAGGTTGATAACGACACTGGAGCTCTGCCTTCTCCATCGCTTTGGAGCTGCTCTGCTGAGGAGCTGGAACCCAGGCACTGCCAAGGCAGGCTCAACCTTTCTGCCTGCTCCAGAGCCCTTCCTGCCAGGGATGCCACGAAACCTGCTGCTCCCTGCTAGTCCTTGGTGTGGGTATCAAAAGCCACATGGGAGATGTGTGAGAGCAGATTTGTGGTCATGGTACCCATGGAAACACTGGCTTTAGCACCAGACACCATGCATACATGATCAGGAGTGCTCCTGATCCCCAGCCAGGCTCTAGTCTTCTGGCTACTGAGCAGCTAAAGGGATGGAGTCAGTGCAGAACAGCACACAATAAAATCACTGGGGTGCTTGTTCCCTGATCCTTGGCAGGGCTGAGACTTCGAGAGTGGGCAGCCAGGTGTCACATCCCAACATAGCTCTCGTCAAATCCTGTGTGTGGCAGGGAATGGAGAGATTTAAGGGGACCTAACTACATTGAGCTAGTAGATCCAAAGGCCAGGCATCCTGCTGGGTGTTTAACCATTATTTTAGATTAAAATAAGTCTCAGACCCACAGTGTTCCCACGGTGAGTGGGAGATTTCCCAGCACCTGCTGCTATAGATGAAGAACCTCCGCTTCTCCAGATGAGAGGACTACACACATCTCCTCTCCACCCTGTTGTTCTCATGCCCTCTGTGTGTGTGTGCAGCCGCAAGTTCTTCACCCCCCTAGCACTCCCCAGGCTTTGCCTGCCCTCTCTGTGTCCCACGTATAGTGGGGGGCAGGCAGAGCTGGCTCCCCCCACTCCCTGGGGTGCATGTGGGCACGGGGATGAATAGGCTGAAGTGTTTTTTCAGGGCTTTGAAGTTGGCAGCCTGGCGGAGGGGGTGAGTGTTGCTAGTCAACAGATGGAAATGAAACTCAAGAGCATTTGTTTTCTCCCTGCTATATGGGGGAGACAAGTGACCTCCCCATGGCTGCCTCTGCAGCAGGTTTCATTAGACGAGGGCCAGGTCCTCAGCTGCAGCTGTTGCGTCTTGTGGAAACAGAGGGCCTTTTGGGCTGGAGATCTCAGTGTGCTTGTGGGCACAAAGGCAGGTTGATAGATTGTCCCCTCCCCTTGCGTGCCTCTGCTCTAAATACAGGACCTTCCCCTGCTAGGCAGGACCCTGCTACTCACTGTACTGGGGGGCACAGGGAGGAGGAGAGGAGCAGTGGATGCATTGCCATGGCTGGTGGTGGTGACTGAACCCCCTGTGGGGTGGCCACATTGCATGGCAGGCAACCCAGCTCTCCAACTGTGCCAGCATCTTACGCCTGTTTTTGTAGTGCTGCAAAAGCTGTGGCCATGGGGTGATGTCTGCAGTAAGATGGTGGCACTGGTGAAGACCTTCCTGTGCTGGCAGCTGTTAAGACACTTCTGGATGGGTCTCTTCTCACCAGGCCATGAGAGCAGCTGTGCGACTGTGTCTGGCAGCAGTGCCATGCCTGTTGATTGTGCTGCTGAACACCAGCCCCTGCATGGCAGGAGACCCAACTGGAGCAGCTTTCTCACCGCTTCAGCCCAAAGGAGCATGCAGCTGAGCTGAGGAGGGTAGAGCTGCACAGTCTTGCCTGCCACACACCACCCATGTTGCAGGCCAGCCTGGGTGGCTCTGCCAGAGGGATGGTAGCTTGCCTGGCCTCCCTCTCCCTTGAAAATCCCTGTTTTAGTCTATGGAGACTTTATGGGTCAGCACTAAGGTCTGATGGATCCAACCAGGAGTGTGATCTGCTGCTCCTGGTGACAGCTCGGTGCCCTTGCATAGGCCATGTTTCGGCAGCCTCACTGGGCCAGGCAGGTGCTGTTCCCATGCTCGGAGAGCTGGACTGCTTCCAGGGAGTCAGTTGCTCACACACTAATACACGACAGCAAAGAAGGGTGCTTGCAGAGTGGCAGGTGGCACATGTGGCAACAGAAGGGCATTTAATGTCAGCAGAGAGCTGTGTGGAAACACGAGCAGCTACTTTGGCTAAGGAGCAGATTAGCCCTTCAGAGACTGGTTAAAGAGAACCAGTTCGCTGCCTTTGTGCTTATAGAGGTTCACTTACGCAGTGTCTGGCAACTCCTGAGCAGATAAAAATAGCGTTCACAGCCCATCTCCTTCTCCCTCTTTGTTCTCATGCACTGTACCGCAGGCTGGGAGCCAGCTCGGGTGGCCCTGCAGCACTGGCACTGCTTTGGGGGCCAAAGGAAGGGAGCTGCCAGGGTGGTGGTGGGACTGACCTTGGTGGCATGGATGGTGACACCTGGTGCCTTTGCTGTCCCATGGACTTGCACATCTGTTGCTGCAGTTTGTAGTGAGAGATCCAGAGAAATCTTGGCTGGCTGCTGGCACATATGTCAGGCAGACCAGGGATCTGGAGTTGCCACTGCAAGATGACACAGGAGAGAGTCCAAACAAGACCATGTGGGCTCTGTGACAGCCCCTTGCTAGCTGTGGTGAGGGACAGTGGTGGCATCTGGATGCTGGACTGACGTGACTCCTGGGCATGTGCAGGCAGCATTGAGCACGCATGTAGGGCAGGGAGCCTGACCCTTGTTCCTGCCTGTACAGCCCCACTTTGGCAGTGCTCTTTGTGCCCAAGGCAAAGCGTGTTGTCAGTGGCCCCTCTTCCTAACAGGAGCTCTCGAGGTCTTGCAGAGGAGGGAGGATTTGAATGACTCCCTTCCTGCTTGCCTGATGACCTGACTGTGTGAGAGCTGTGCCTGTGGCACTTTGAGGTGGCAGGTGAACATGCAAAGAGAGACCCTGGCAGCTGGAATCTGTTGTGGTAAGCAATAGGGTTGCCACTCACCTTGATGTCCCCATGATGGTCCAGGTGCCTGTGTCTGGTGTGCCATTTGGCATGGGATCTGGCTGCAGGGGACTGTGAATTGGGCACAAAGGCACCCAATGTTCATTTCTGTGGCCTTCATGGTACACAAGTCCTGCTTGGCTCAGCTGGGAAGGCCTCCTGCCTGGGAAAGGCTGGCAGCTGCTTCTCCTGGCCAAGAGAACTTCCCTTGCCTTACATCAAACACTGGGGAGCAGGGGGCTTTGGGCTTTGGTGTCTCCCTCGCTTGCATGGGGGGTACCAGGTCTGAAGGCAGCCACAGGAGGGACAGTGAGAGGCCTGAAGCAGGCAGGTTTCAGAGCTATCTCTGCTGCTTGTGGGGATAATAAACCGAGGCAGGATTTATGAACATAATGTGGGTGGGCTTGAAGTCAGGTGCCTTGTATGGTGTGGTTTCCCCCCTCTTCTAACAGAGTTGTCTTCCTTGTCAGCATGTTTGTGAGCTAATTGATAATAAACTTGAGTGCTCTCTAAGCAATGCCTCCCCTGTGCTCTGGAGCCTGGAGCCTGAGCCATGAATCCTGTCTGCCTGCTGAGGAACCTGTTCGGAGTCCAAGAAAAGGGAAGTTTCTGGTCTGTGGTCAATTTGCTGCTTTCCAAGGCTGGCTGCTTCTCTCTCCCCCTGTAGACACAGACGCTGGTGTTGAGGCTGCCCATTCTTCTGTGATGCTTTAGTGGAAAATCAGCAACCGCCGAGCATTACAAAGGGGGAAGTGAATCACTGATTTGGTCCCTGTGGCCCCAAGCAGGGAGGGCATCTAGCCAAAGGGACAGGCAGACGGACAAGACAGACACCGAGTATATTGTTTGGCGTTTAAAAACCAGGGGAGAGCCCGCCTGTTGTCCTGGCAGGTTATCAGGGCCTGAGCATGACTCAGCCCCCGTCCTGGCTGAGCCTTCTTGCCTTGGAGCTGCATGCAGGCTGCGGGCTGGAGGAGCTGGGGTGGGCTTAGCTGTGCTGCAGCAGCTCCCCTCCATGGGACCTTGCTCCCAGCCCCACGGGCAGCAGGCTGTGTCTCCGGGGGGGTGGAGGCAGCAGTCATGTCCCAGGCAGCAGGCAGGTTATAGTTGGAGAGCTGGAGCTAATGAAGCTCAGACCCTGGGATGAGGGTTCCTGGACTCTGGGAAGATGGTTGCTTCTCTGAGAGTCTCTTACCTTCAGTTTTGTTTTGGCCAGTGCTTCCCACTCTGTTGTTGCTCTCCTGGGAGTTGCTCCTTAGGTCTCTACTGTCTCTATAATCTCTCCCTGATGCTCAGCAGGGTGCAGATTTGTTTCCAGCTGGAAGAGTGACTTTCCAGTTCTCATCTGGCCAGCCCTTGCCTTGTTTGGGTTAAACACCCCTCCCTGCTGACCGCATGGTCCAGGATTCACTCTCTCCACAGTGCCTCGGGCCATCCACCCTGCTATGGTCAGTCAGGCTTTAGCTGGGGAGAGGGTGAGGCAGGCTGAATCAAAACCCAGTAATACTCCCGTGGCACTTAGCTCTGCATTTCCTTTACGCAAAAAACACCATTTCCCAGCTCACTAGCTATCTGGCCAAAGTCAACAGTTGGATGAAGAGTGGCCGATAGAAGCTAAATCCAGGAAAGACTGAGGTGTTGCTGCTGGGGAGAGGGAAGTGCTTTGAAGAGTTTGCCACTTTTGCCTCCAGCCCCAAGGAGGATGCCTGGCCTTAGGTCACTAAGAGAAGCCACAGCTGTAAACCCACCTGGATTCCCTGTGGCTTTTGCTTACCCAGAGAACCATGGTCATCAAAAGTGATCAGAGATTTGAAAAATGCTTTCTATATGCAGTGGGTTAGAAAAACAGTATTGTTTTTTGTACCCCATGGTCTTGGTGATTTAGACTTGGTTATTGTGATTCTGTGTACCTAGTCTTGAAATTGCAGGCTTTAAAAAAACTTGTGGTTGATTCGGAAGACAGCAGTCCTCATGTTCATCTGTGTGGTTGCTGGGAGCCTGCCAGCTTGGTCTTCTGCTCACTGTCCTGAGTAGGGTGAGAGATATCACTCATCTCCTCTGGGCAGGGAACAGGCACCTTGCAGGTTCATTTGGGACTGGGCAGGAGAACCATCATATCCAGGGAATACAACATTTTTTTACATTCTCTAGGCTGCTGTCTGTAAAGTAAATATAGAGCAGAGTGTAACTGATAACAAAACCTGTTTAAAATAAAATGTTTATACACAGACAAAGGTGCAGTGGTAGGTGTGCAGTTCCCTTGCTGGATGTCATACAGGTGTCATTTGGGTCCTGCAGGGATGTGTAGCACTAGGATGTAAAGGACCAAGTCTCCTTTGGTTCTCCTGACTTCTGACATTTGTCCTCGGGGGCTTATGGGGAGTCCAGGTCCTTGACCCACAGCTTAAAAGAGGGCAGCTACAAGTACTTCTTGGGACATTTTGAAGTGTTGTAGATGCGGGTCACTGTCTGCACAGCTCACTTCCATCCCGAATCTCTTTTAATATTAATTATCACCTAATACCTATAGGAGTGAAACTTTCCATGTGCTGATGTCTGAGGTCTCTCAGCCAGTGACCTTTCAGCCGTCAGCTTACTAGAGATCAGCAGGAGCACATACATCCATGCTTCTGGAAGGACAACGCTGTTCCCTCTACCTTCCCTCCTTGACCCGTGCTTCTCTTCACCACCACTGCTGTTAGCTGGACAGTGGCAGGGGTGGGCACCCCAGGACATCACAGAGGGAGAGGTGTCCTAGGAGTCTGCACACTGTTTCTGCCCCACAGGCCATTCCTGACACGAAGAAAGCTGTCAGCAGCTCTGATGGATGAAGAGCAGGGAAACCAGCTGCTTGGCGGGTGGTCGCCTATAAAGGAAGAGACCACTGCCTCTTTGCAGAGATCTGTGCTGGCCATGTGCCTGGCTAGGAGATTGAAGTGAGCAGTACCACACAGAGGGAAGCTGTAAGACTGAATTAATGCGAAGCCCTGGGACTTTAAATGCCCCAGAACATAGTTCTTGAGGTCTCAGCCTTCTCTGCCTCTTCAGTGGCTCTTCCCTGAGCAGGTGGAGGCATGGAAAGTGGTAGCACAAGCTGCCCACTGTGCTGATCTGGAGCTGCCACATCTGTTTTCCATCCTCGCTCTTACCCTTAGGACAGCTACACCAGGGAGAGAAGTTACAGCAATGCAGATCCCTGGGAAGTTTTCAAGTTCCAGCCATGAATATTAAGATCTACAAGATGGTGAGGGGTTGCTAATGCCTTCTGGCCAGGTTTGTACTGATGCAGTAATCTCAGGTCCGTTTCATGAGACCCTTCAAGCAAGCCAGTCCCTGTCTGCCCAGCATGGACTGACTGAGGTTTGGAAGAGAGAAGCTCTGTTTTATATTCCCTGACCATGAGCCAGCTGCTTGGCGTGACTTGGGGATGGACTGGGACTGATGAACTGGGATGGAAAGACACCCTTTGCCATTTATTTCTGTGGCCCAGGGTAGGATGGTATTACTCAACTCAGTCTACAAATCCCAGAGCTCATCTGCCTAGAATAGAACCAAATAAACAAATTAATTCAAAGCAAATCTGCCTCCCCCCGCTGTGACACACACTGGAATGCTTTGCCAACAGGATCCCAGTAGGATGGCTTTTCCTTAAGTGTTGCAAGCCATGGAGTAATGTTCCTGCTTCATTTTTCCTTTGTGAAGTTGGCACTGCCCCTCGCAGTAAGCTCATATAATTCACTTTTCTTTGTAACTGAAATGCTAATTATTATTTTATTTAAAGGCCTGCATATGTTGTTTTTTTGGTTGTTTTTTTTTTTTACAAAAATCTGATAATCCTGGGAATGACAGGAGTTGTCTGTAAAGCCAAGCTATAGAATTCCTTCAGGCAGGCAATGGTTAGTGCCTAGCCAAGGCCTGCTACTTGCATGTAGCATGCTCCCTTCTTCAAGGATAGATATGATGTATTTTCAAGCACAAGAGCTGATATTTCCCTGTCTTATGCCACTGGTCACCTTCACTCAGCAACTCATCAAAACTCAGGGCTGAAGTTGCCTTCAAGTGACCAGCACTAGGCCAATGAGCATCACAGGGCTGGGGAACTCTCGCCTCTTTTCCTTGAGGTGCTTCCACCTATGCAGTAAAAGACCTTGGAACTCCAGCCACATTCACCCATGGAACTCAGGACTTTGCCTGGGGTCGCTCATCAGTGGTGAGAGAACAAATGTGCCTGACCTTCCAGGGCATTGTAGCTTTCGCCTGGCTTCCCTAGAGCTCCATACAGCTTTTCCTTTGTCACTAACAAAACCAGCAGTAACACACCAGGTAAGAAAGCAATAGGTGGCAGGCACCAGAAGTTCCTTTGCTGGCAGCAGGACTGAATAAGTAGCTCAGAAATGTGTGGGCAGGTCATGCCTGGGCCCCATGACCATCAGGGGTAGGGGGTACTCTGCAGAACCTCAGGAGAGTTTCTGAACGAGGCTGGTAGAGACTGAGGTACTACTGAAATAAAGTTCACTTCTTTGCTATTATTCTGGTTAGCCTTGCTGATTACTGAAAAACAAGCACTGTTTGCTGTCATCATCTCAGTTTAGATCTTGATTTTAACAACAAATATTTTTATCAGCGGGTAATTTGTTATCCATCTCTGCTCTTTGCCCAATCCCACTTGCTCTTTCTCCATCTCTGTGTGACCTGTAGCTAGACTCCACTCCAAACAGTGTATGAACAGCAGTCTGCCCAGCTGCACAGATTACCTGCGCTGTGTCCTCTCAGGACTTCTGTTCATGCCTCCTCTCAGCAGCTCAGCAACTCATTTTAAAGGTTTTCCTGTGTTAGAAACAATTCAGTAATGAGTATCCGGACCGGGGACTTCTGATTCTGGGAAAAAACATTCATTCTTGGATTCCTCCAGCTCAAGGCCAGAAACTATCAATATATGAGTAGATAATCTAAAATCACCTCCAGGACAGCACAGATTATGCATCTTTATTTTAGTTATATTTACACTGTCCCGATGATATCCCATCTCCCAGCAGCACGCTTTCCTCTCCTGAAGTGATGGTGTCGGGGGTTGGGGAATCCACTGTTGGGGTGTTTTATGCAGAAGGAAAACAGCCATAGTGCTGTGTGTGGGCCTGATTTCTAGTGGGGAACCATTTGGCTTCAGTTTGCAGATGTTGTTTCATGGTTTGACTTTCTTGATTAGATTACAAGGCTCTTTACACCTGGTGTTTTGTTCCTGCGGAGAAACCTGTGCCCTGTAATCAGAGCACCTCTTCATCTTATTTTTGCTAAATCGAAGAGATTGAATACTTCAGGTTTCTTACAGAAAGGCATTTTCACCAGCCCTTAAATTACTTTTGTCATGTTTTTTCTTGTATCCTACCCAGTTTTTCAACATCCCTTAGAAGATGTGACATATTTCACATCAGAACTAGATGTGGTGTTTTAGCATACATACTCCCTGCTGTGCTGAGGATTTGTAGGGAGGCAAAATACACCTCCCTGTCCCTGCAATGTTTCACTGCCTTGGTGTCAGGGCATTGAACTGACAGTTCATATTTAATTGCTTGTCATTACCCCTGAAATCTTTTCAGAATTGCTGGTTTCCAGGATTGTCTCCTTCTATCTGCAGCTGCTGCCTGCATTCCTTCTGGAATTCTCCTTTGCTGGAGACATTCAAAACCCGCCTGGATGCGTTCCTGTGTGATGTATTCTAGGTGACCCTGCTCTGGCACGGGGGTTGGACTAGATGATCTTTCGAGGTCCCTTCCAACCCCTAGGATTCTGTGATTCTATGATTCTGCCTAGAAGTGTAATTCTGCATTTGGCTCTATTAAAATTACATATTGCTTGGATGGATTTGCCCTCCACAGTGATCCAAACTACTCTGTGTGATTACTCTGTTCTCATCACCGTACACCACATTGCAAATTTTTGTGTCAGCAGCACACATTATCAATGTTGATCATATGTTTATTTCGAAATAAAAATATTTATTTCCAGATGAAATCCTTGAATCATGCCAGGCCTCATACTGATCACCCTGGAACCCATCTAATTCCCTCCCCAGCGACAACTGCTTCTTGTGTTCTGTCACACAGCCAGTTTGTTATTCATTTCACATGTGCCTGATTGACATCGTACTGCCCTGTTTATTTTTCATGGGAATAGCATGGGCTCTCAGCCTGTCGGGGTGTCTGTATGTAATTCTAGTGAATGATGAAAATGGGCGCCTTTGACAAGAGTGGTTCTCCATAGATCCCATTGACTTGACCTCACTTCTGTATTCCTTTCCTTTAGTTCTCAATTCATTGACCTGTTCCTCATCTTTTCCATTCTATTGTTCAGGGCTGATTTCGGGCTCGCTGGCTGACAGTTACCTTGTGTATCACGTTTGACCTGTTTTAATACCAGCACAGTTTTAGCTCCCTTTCCATCTCCCCAAGTCGTGCTGTTATTCCAGCTATCCAAGCCAGGAATGTCAGTGAGCCAGAGCTGCTGTCAGCCAACTCTTGTTGGATCATCCAGTCTTGTTGGTTTAGAAACACCTCCCCTGTGCTGACTGAAACAGGGAAAATGGTGACAACCATGAAGTGGGATGGGCCTCTCTGAGCACTTTGGTGGGACAGAGCTAATTTGCCCCAGCCATTTGGTCAGAGATGGAGGTGTATCCAGAAGACCTTCTGGTGCTTAAGTTTGGTTGCGGAGGAATCCAAGTCATGAACTTTCAACGAAATTCAAGGGGCATACGAGCAACCAATGTATTTTGGCTCCTGGTGAACTAAAGCCTTTTTCCTTGCAAGTGGTGTAGGTGAGGGTGAAGGAGACATTTGCTGGAAAGTGCAGAGCACCCTCTTGGAGGCTTAGTGCTGCCAGTCACTAAAAAGGAATGGGAGCAAATGCAGTAGAGCAAGATGTGCTGTTCTGTCAATTTAATACAAAGAGCTCTGCCTCATGGGCTGCATGGCTTTATCACAGAGTGTAAGAAGTGTGACCTTGTGAGCTGGATGGCTTCTCCATGCTTAGTCCCCAGAAAACACCAAAAGCCATAAATGCAATTACTGAAGAATGTTGTAACTGCACTTAAGGAAGTGAGTTCTTGGTCTTTTTCTCTTGTTTGTGATTCTTGTGGGCCAAGTTTTGTTTGTTCGCTTGGCCTGGCTTCTCTTCTGACCGCCTCACTGGTTTTTCAGTGCTCCTCTGGGGCTGGAAAGGCAGGTCCTGGGAAAGCTCCCACTATAAGAATGAACTGATTTGGAGCTGCTTATGTTTGCTGGGGAGGGATGTCATGGGGCAAGAAGCAGCCCTGAGTGTAAGGAGCAGACAGAGGTGCTGCAAGGCAGCCAGGGTGTCCCTATGGTGGGGCAGCCTGACATGATGGTACAGGGAGGGTTTCTTGATGAGCACCGTGCTCTGCCAGGCTCAGGGCGTGGGGCACAGGTTCAGAGTGAAGCGGTGCCATCGTGATGACTGAAAGCAGGTGAGGAGTGGTACCCTGCTCAGATAGGCAGAGCTCTGTATCCAGGTGGTGGCTCAGGCAGCTCGGCAATGAAAGTTGCTGCAGGGCATCCTGGTGGACAGGCGCTGTGGGCCAGTGCAGTTACTCGTGAGGAATATCGGTTCATTTTTTCTTTTCCACAGGACTCAGAGCAGAATTGGGTCTCCTGTCTCCCCCCAGCACACAGGGCCATCACGGACTGTCCGGCGCTACCCAGCCAGCAATGGCCAACTCACCTCTAATGCGCTCCCCAATGGGAATGGACATGAGCATAGCAGCTCTGGATCACATGTGGTTTCCCAGGAGCACACCCTGTCTGCAAGGGGTAAGGCCTGCAGAGCTGTCCCTCTTTTGGGGCTTCTTGTCGGAGTGTCCTAGGGAAGGGCGATGGTGTGACTGGGGATCCCCAAGAAACTCTGGACTCCCAGGACTGTGCCCCTGGGTGGGATGGAAAGAAGTCAGCATGGATGTTGCTGGGCTTGGTGAAGGAAGAGGCCCTGCCAAAGGACAGATCAGGGGAGCAAAATGCTGACAGCAGGGGGGAGGAGCCAGGGGGACATGACAGATGCCTCCCAGAAGTGTTGAAGATCACCCCAGCACTGCTGCCCTGAAGGGGGATTGCCTCAGTCTGTAGGAATGGTGTCTCCCAACTTTGTCCTCAGTCTGAGCAGCCCTCAAGGTCAGATTGTGCAATCAGCGTCTAGTTTTTCCCTTTGGCTGCCCCCTTGGTGCCCTCTGACATGAGCAGGGATGAGGCCAGGCTGCTGGGACGTGCAGTTGCTGAGGCAGAACCTCAGCAGCTCCTCAGCTAGGACAGATACAAGTTGTCTTCTGCATCTTGGCTCCCCCTGAAGCTGTGGTTCCCCAAGGAGGCACCATGTGGCATCTCAGCCTTTATGAGCAGGGCTGTGAGCCTGATTGAAGCTGTAATCTGAAAGTGGGGATTGAAATGAGGAGAATTGAGGGTGAACACACCAAAGGGGTCACCCGCAGAAATGGCTGTCTCACTGGGCAGGGTTGGAGGGCTATGATGTCCAGCCAGCTGCTTCATGGTTACGCAATAGTTCTGCCTGTTGTCCATTTTCCATAAGCCCCCAAGAACTCTGAGTGCCTTTTCCCCCCGTATCTAATGTAAGGATGGTGAGGGACCAGGAGGGCACTGCAGGTAACAGCAGGAGGTCAGGGGATGCTTACAGGGAGACATTGGTTTTCTCAAGCACTGATGCTCTCTCTGACGGATACCAGCGTGGCGTTTCGTGTGGGAAACCTTCCAGAGGTTCATAGGCATCCAGTCTCCCGGCTACTGACATGGCTTGAGAAGGAATATTATTTAAAGCAGAAAATCACTTTTTACCCTGGAGTTATGCCACTACAGCTGGGCAGGCAGAGCATGCTGCTGGCCATTTTTCATCTGTTGACAAACCCTTACTGATGCTGGAGCAGAGGACAGGCTGGACTGAATGAGGGGCAAGGAGGGACACTGCCCTAGGGAGAGACACAGACCGCTCCTTGCTCTGGGAATGCTTTGGAGCCTGAGCTGCAGATTACCAGCACCCTGGCGTGGAGATGCTGAGTGCCACTTAGCACTGTCCTTTTCTTTCACAGGGGCCAACCTGACAGAGAAGATTAGGAAGATAAAAATTGTCTTCACACCAACCATCTGCAAACAGACATGCCGGAGTGGGCGCTGCTACAACAGCTGCGAGAAAGGAGACACCACCACTCTCTATAGCCAGGGGGGGCACGACCATGATCCCAAGTCTGGCTTCCGCATCTGTGAGCACCCCAAGGCCCCCAACTCATCTTCTTGCCTGTTCTCCCACTCTCTTCCTTCTGCCTTTCCTGACTCTTCAGACTGAGGGCGTGGGCTGCTATAGGGATGGGAGAAGATGACCTCTCCCAGTCCCTTGCAAGATGTCTCCTGGGGTCTTTGGGGCTTACTCCATCTCTGTCTCTGGGGGTGGAAGACAGATTGGCCTCATTGCTCTCTTTCCTGGGCAAGCAGCTTCTGTTTCCATCCCACCCCAGGTAGGGGGGACGCGTGTGTTTGAGTCAGGCCTGCAGCCAAGCCTCACCACCCCCTCCTTTTCAGAGCCAACTCACTGCTTTTGTTGGCATCCACTCGTGGGGCTGACTTTCATCACCTAATTTCCTCCTGTTCTCTCCTTTCACTCACGTGGCAGCCAGGAGAGCTGGCTGCAGGTTGCAAGCTGTTCCTCTAAACAGAGCTGCTGAAACCTCTGCTCGCCTTTCAGAGCTGCTGGGATTGCTCATCAGGTCACTGAGATATCCAGCTGTGGGTTGGGCACATCCTCTTGGAGCCAGTTGGTGCGAGCAGCCCACAGGACCTGGTGGGACTCGTCCTCTGAAAGCCTCTGTGTCTCTCAAGTTCTTCTAACACTGAGAGAGTGCAAATTCTGACTGTTGTCAACGTCAACTGATACAGGGTTCATAGGAGTTTTTGCCTAGATCCAAATCCAAAGATGCATCTCCTCCCCCAAAACTGGTTGCTGTGGTTGAGCAAATGAACTCGGAACCGGGTGGGAGCTCATCCCCTGGGATGAACCTGAAAGTCATCTTGGGATGTGCAGCAGCAGCATCTCATCTCACGCTGAAATGAGTCAGGATGATCTGTCAGGAAATCCCATGCCTTCCATGAGTGTCACTCACACTGAGACGCTCTGCATTC
Organism: Aegotheles bennettii; assembly: GCA_013398125.1. Lineage (NCBI taxonomy): Eukaryota > Metazoa > Chordata > Aves > Caprimulgiformes > Aegothelidae > Aegotheles > Aegotheles bennettii. Next base: position 12,759 of record VZRW01008044.1, on the reverse strand, counting down.
CTCCAAGCATCTGATGAGGCCAGAAAAGACATGACTTTGGTTTCATCTGTAGATCCCTTTTCCGAGTCTGTGCAGACGAATTGCTCCCCATTCTTTTGTCCCACTCCAAGCTTCTCCCACTTGAGCCGCTGGCAGGGCCAGGTCTGGCCGGGAGACAGGCTCTGAGGACGTGGCTCTCTGCCCATTCTCTCCTGCCTCTCCCGTCCCCACTGAGCTCCTTTCCGGGCTGGGAGTAAAAACTCTGCCAAGTGGGGAGGGGGCAATGCAGAAGAGAAGGAATTGTGCTGACTTGGCTGCATGTGACTGCCATAGCTCCTGCCCCACTCCGAGGGATCCTGCTGTGCCAGCACCACCACCTTGGCCTGGGGGGAGGGGCGTTGCCCCACAGGACATAGATGCCCCAGGCTGGCCGTGGCCCCAGAGCCCAAGGGAGGGCTCATTATCTTCAATCCATGACTCCAACCCTGAGTGGAGCTCAGGGAGGATCCCAGCTTCTCCCTCTACTGCCTGCTGGATGGTGGTGCACAGCAGGGACCCCGGGCTGCCTTCAGGCTGCAGGTGCTGACCCCAGACCTGTGCTGGGTCTGCTCCTTGGGCACCACGGGGCTACTGCTGGCCCAGATCCAGCTGCCTGGCCTCCCCAGAAACCCCTTGTCTAGAGGCAGTGGCTCAGTTTTTCTGCTAAGTAGACCTTTCTTTGCCTTGCAGACTTCTGCCAGATCCCCTGCCTGAACGGAGGGCGTTGTGTGGGCCGGGATGAGTGCTGGTGCCCCTCCAACTCCACAGGGAAGTTTTGCCACCTGCCAGCTCCCTCTCTGGAAAAGAAGCAAGGAGGGAGAACCCCAAAGACCCCGGCTGGCAGCTCCATGAAGCACTCCACTTACACTCTGCCCTTGTCCAACCAGCTGGGTGAGCATGGCCAGGGGCTCCAGACCCCACATTTCCTTCATACTTCTGAGTCCTACTCAGATGCTCCTCAGACCTTCTTTATCAGGCCTGAGGAGGCCACTACCTCCTTATGCTTGCCTTTTCAGGCCAGGGTGTTAGAAAAGTGGTTTTGTTAGTTTCTGAAGGGCTCAGGTTTCCAGGGAAAGTTTTTGGTAGGTTTGTCCTGGTTTTGGGCCAGAGAAGTATTTTCTCTTTGATGCAATCTTCCTCTAGATTTCCTGGTGGGATCAGTCTACCTCTCCTCCCTTGAGACTTTGTTGATGACAAGATGCTCTTCAGGTGCCAAACTGTTTCCAGATTGTCACAACTGTGGTATAAACTCATCTTCCAGCTTCCCTAAATCCTTCCCTGGTGAACGTCCACATCAACCACCCTCCAGAAGCCACCGTGCAGATTCATCAGGTGGCCAGGGTGCGGGGTGACACAGAGGTGTCGGAGGAGAACAGCGTGGAGGCGGTCCTGGTGCCTCAGCTGGCTGCCATGCCCTGGTACACCTACACCCACGGGAATGGCAACAACATTGCCACAGAGAGTGGCCAGCAGCAACAGAGAGCCCCAGGGCTGCTGGGGAGGTGCTTTCGGGAGGCTCTCCACGGGCAGGTAAGGGGTCACCCATCAAGTGTTGGAGCGTGTGTGTGGAGACACATTTCTTGTTCAGGGGTATGGGTGTGGTGGCTGATGGGGCAGGGACGGTGGCCTTTCATTGTGTGAAGCTCTTCAGCATCACTGTGAGCTTCACCCAGGTGCTGTGGGCATGGGCAGCAATGTGTTAGTACTTGGGAAAAAAATCCCTTGTTTTGGCCCTACATGGAGACCTCGCTGCCTTGCCCTGACCAGGCTGTGCCCTGGAGCAGCACAGCCCAGACTTGATGGCTTTCACACACAGTCTCGTTTAAAAAGGGTGCCCTATTTATAGCAACATTTACAGCCACACTCTGTGATTATTGTAGGAAACATAAAACATAGGAAAATTCCTTTCCCTCTCAGACGATAAATGAAAGTCTGATTTCCATGGAACAATGCCTTCTCAGGCAGCCCGGTCGGGGCTTGGGAAGCAAGCGCACGTGAGGGGCTTTCTCACCCCTGTCCCACAGTCATCGTAATTTCTTATTTTGTCTTTCCCCATATGTTTCTCTTGCGTCACTGGAAAAGCACTGGAGGTTTTTGGCACCCTCAGGAACACCTGTGAGCTTCCCTGGTGCAGCTCGTGCTCAGCGAGACCCCTGGCTGGGCAGCCTGGGACTCGGCCCCCTCCCCACTGTTCCCCAGCCCTTTATGGGGGGCTGCTCCCAGTTCCCATCCCATCCTTCAGTCTCTCCCATCCAAGCTGTTCCTAGTGGGATGTATTCTCAGCCATTCCATAGGGCAAAAATAAATGAGATCAGACCCCCGGGGCTGGAAAAGCCCCTCTCCTCCAAGAGGAGATGGCAGCAAATGGTGATGCATGGAGATGCTCAGGATGCCCAGAGAGGCTGCGGGAGACACTCGGGGGCGGGGGTGAGGGGACGCTGAGGGGTACCGTTGCTGTGCTTGCACCTTGCCCAGCCGGGGTGATGCCGTGCCCGGGAGAGGGTGAGGAGCCCAGTGGGGAGCGCTCGCCCCTCCAAGCCCAGCCACAGCCAAGCCAGTCGGTGTGCGAGCGCTGGGCAGGCGGCCACGTGCGCCGGGACAGGGGCCAGCTCCGGCCTGTGGGTCACGGCGGCTCTGCTGTAATGGGGGAGCCTGTAATCCAGAGGGCCTTGCCGGGGAGGCAAGCGGGGTGGGAAGGAGAGACCCGTTAAGCAGAGGAAAGTGCCTGACAACAGGCTCCCCGCAGGGCTGGAGTGGTGCACCCATTTCGCTGGCTAATCAGCCAGGCACAGGGCTGACCTCAGGGCTTTGCCCGGTGATACCATCCCTGGGTCATCTCCTGCTCCATTTGATGTCCCTGTACACTTCCCCTCCGAGGGGTACAGTCAAGGGAGTCTCATGTTTTTGTGTCTTCACAACTGTTTACTGTCTTAACCACATGCCCGGTCCCACAGTGTCCCGGTAGGGAGCTGTGCCAGGAGGGCTGTGCCAGCCTCTGACCCCAAACCATCAGCCCCCATGCTGGCTCTGCCACTGCCATGCCAGCCAGCTGCAGCAGAAGGGCACGCGTCTCCTCCCTGTCACGCAGAAGCCTGATCCTCTGGTCTTCTCTCCACAGTGCACCAACCCCCTGCCAGGGCTGACCAAGCTGGAGGACTGCTGTGGCAGCGTGGGGCTCTTCTGGGGTGTGGACCAGTGCCTGGCATGTCCCCCCCGGCCAGGTGAGTGCTGCCACCGCTGGGGATGGCGCGAGGTAGGCCTGCACCCTCAGCAAGCAGAAATGGTCAGGCTGCCTTGCATGGTTGAGGAAGCATGGAGCAGAGCCACGAGTCCCCTGCCATGGGCTCTCCTTTGCCCAAGGTCCTTGGGGATGGGCAGCCTGTCCAGGGCAGCACATGGGGCCATGCCTACTCTGCTGCTGCCCTGAGGAGTGCTCTGATTTGGGTGCTGGCCCCAGCCCTGGTGCAGCTGGTGGTTCCCGCCATGCCAGCCCTGCTTGGAGGGAGGAACAGGAAAAAAGCAGCCGTAGTTTCAGGAGGTGCATTCCCAGATCGATGGAGGAGGCTGCAGACTCAGCCCTGTAGAGTTACGGGCTTACTCTGGGCCCGACACGGGCTTGGCAGGGACTCTGGAAATAACACTACATCAAACAATTGGCAGGAGCGCACCCTAGGTTCGTTCCAGGGGCATGGGCGTCCAGCCCTGTTTCTGCTGCGCTTGGGAGCTGGATGAGCTGATCCAGCAGGAGACGGAGATTCCTCGGCTGCTTCACTCAGGGTGCTCCATGATGGGCATGGCCCCTTGTGCCATGGAACCCTCCTGCATGGCAGTGGAGAGGCTGTGCTGGAGGACTCCTGGCTGGAGGGAGGCAGCCCTGCAGGCAGCTGGTGCTGACCAGGTCCACTGCAGGACAAGGTGTGCACATCCAATGCAACACAGGCAAGAAGCTGTTTGCCTCTCCTCTGCCTGCCTGCCCCCTTTCATCGCTGCCAGGCTGCTCATTCACATGCCTTCACTGCATCGAAGGAAGAAAGTAAACAAACCTCATGGTCCAGGACAGTTTGACCCCTGAGAAGAGCGGAGGTGTCCAAGGAGGCAGGTTTTGTGCAAGAAAGTGTGGTGTTGGTGCCTTCTAGCTCTCCCCAGAGACTGTCCTGCTTGCTCACATGCACACTCCCAAGAGCTGTTTGCTTGTGGTTGTCCTCTCTTTATTTGGGTCCTCCTCAGCCACGGGTAGGGCCAACCAGAGCCAAATTCCTCATAATCACAGACAAGGTTGTCAGCATCCTGGGACCCAGTGCAAATCTGGGGAGCTCTGATTGCTGTCATCTTCCTGCTCTGTACAGCTCTGCTGTGGCCCCAGGCCACGCTGCTGCTTACCTGCCCTCATCCTTGGCCATCTCCAAGGAAGCCTTGGGCACATGCAGTGTGTGGGTGACCACAGGGTCTCCAGGTCCAGAACAAACAAGGAAATGCCCCTCATTGGCCTCAGCCCCCTCCTCTTTATCCCCAACCCTTGCATCCCCCACCACAGTGTTCTCCCCATTTCACAACAGTCTCCCTGTTGCTCTCCCTGCCTCCCTGTGATCCCCCCTTTAGGAAGCAGGAGGACTGCTTAACACTTTGGTTAGACTGCAGATGGCTGCAAAATCTCTGCACCTCACTTCTCTTTCTCTGCCAGGATGCTAGGTATCGCTCAGCGGCCAGAGCTGCAGCAGTGGTTGCTCTGCTGGACTTAGATTTTCAGAATTTGAAATGTGTCTCTAATCACAGGCTTCCAAGAATGTGAAAACAGGCACAAAATACCCGCAAGTGCTTCTTGCAGCCAGCCAGTCAGTAGAGCAAATGCACTTAAGAAATACCTCCTAGCTGCCAGCAGGTCCCACTTCCACCGCTCAGCACATGCCCTGTGTCCCAGCAGCAGCTAAAACTCAAGGGAGTTTGTCACTGCTGGTCTTCATTGAGTGGGCAGATGCTTGTCTGGCTCTTTTTTCAGATTAATCCCATGGGGATGTGAAAAGTGTATCCCCATGAGTCTTCCATCTTCCTGTGACACAAGAAAATCCCATTCTTAGTCCCTCTGGCTTTGGGTTATAATGTTCTCCCTTGGAGGCTCTTGTCGATTCTGGCAGAAATTCAGGCTAGTTGAAGGGACTGTTTTCATCCTCTTTAATCACGTGCAGGTATCTTGCTTCTTTGGCTACCTCTGATTGACTGCCCTGTAACCAGCCCCACATGCAGGAGACCACACAGTGCAAGTGAAGGGAGCTGTAAGGCAGATGCTTGGGGGAGGCAGCCTGAGAGCCCGGCTGCTGTGAAGTGAGAAGCCCAGGCGGCTGACATGCACTTCTCTGGCGTGCCGTCTTCACAGACAAGAGATCTCACCCCAGAGCAGAGCCAGGGAAACAGTCCTTTCTCCGTGATCTTACTGTTCTAACAGAGCCACCAAGCACTGTGACCTCTCATTGCCCTGTGCCTTCTCTGTCAGGACTTCCAGGTCCCTGCCTGTCCAGTGTGAAAGCATCTCTCTGCATCGTTCCTGCCCATGCTCACACCCCTTCTGTCTCCTGGTCTTGCTGGCCTGTGTTGTGCTCAGTCAGTCACTGGGCTCTACTTCAGTGACCCACTGTCTCGTGACATGTCCGGTGGTTGTTTCCAGCTTTCTTCTTGGCACTGTGGTCTTCTGAGAGAACTTCCCCTTGTGCTCGTGTGTCCTGGGGAGGCATGCACCAGAGCAGACTTGACAGCACTGGGAATTTAATTCCAGCAACCAGAGACAGAAATGGCAGAAGCTAGTTCAGTGTAAACACTTACGAATGTACAGAAGTGCAGCCAGGCAAGAGCTAGACAAATGGAGAACTTGTTTGGATTGACTGTCTGCCCGAGACACTGATTGTTAGTAGAGTCTGGATACGTCCGGATGTCTCCGTTGACTGCAGCTTTCATGTTTGGTACATGTTTGTGTGCGGAAAGACATCAGAGAAGAAGAATTGGAGGCAGGCATCTGTCCGAGTGAACCTGCCATGACCAATCCCAGCTAGTTTTTGTGTTTCCCCCAGCATCAGAAAAGCCAAGGCACTTGAATGCTTTGTCTGCATCCTAAAGAGACTGTTAAAAGCTGAGTTCAGAATTCAGGTAGAGGTGGGGTAGGTAGGGTTGACCTGGCCAGGACTCTCTGTGCTGGGTGTTACATTAGTCTGAGAGGTTTCCTTAGTCTCTGCACAGAATTTTGGCTGTCTGGTTTGCTGCTGGGAGGGTGTCTATTGTTAGGTCCCTTCAGAGTAGTAGGCAGAGTGATGGGTATTCAAGCAGGCTATTGTAGAAGTCACTGAGAGTTTGTTGTTGCTCGTGTAAGTGAGAGCTGAAGATGGGATCCCCAGGATATGTCAGAGACAGCCCTGGAAAAAGGGGGAGAGGCGAGACCTTGCTCCATGAGCTGTTGGGGCAAAGGCTGCCATCCAGACCATGAGAGAAAGAGAGGAGCCAGAGGCAAGGCCCTGGAGAGGACAAAGGGTAATGGTTTTAAACTGAAGAAGGGTAGATTTAGGTTAGACATAAGGAAGAAGTTTTTCACCATGAGGGTGGTGAAACACTGGCACAGGTTGCCCAGAGAAGTGGTGGATTCCCCATCCCTGGAGGCGTCCAAGGCCAGGTTAGATGGGGCCCTGAGCAACCTGGTTTACTGGGGGATGTCCCTGCCCATGACAGAGGAGTTGGACTAGATGACCTTTATGGTCTGTTCAAACTCAAGTGATTCTGTGATTCTGAGAGAGTGGCAGGACACCTGCATGCTGTCATGCAGTTGCAGTCCTTCAGCTCTGGCTGGAGATGATTGGGTTAGGTGTGCTGTGCTGCAAGATAGGATGAATCAGATGGAAACATCCAATGACTCTCCTGGGTCTTCAGTATTCAGACAAGGTGCTGGAGCATACACGGAAAGGCTAGAGCAGAGGGGTAGGAGGATATGGGAGCTGGAAGGTAAAACTCACGGAAGACCGATTAGAGGGAAAAGGGAATCTGAGGCTGAGGAAGCAGCTGATGTAGAGACACCTGAATGTGGCTGGGAGGAAGCCCAAGGACTGGCAGGGTGTTAGAGCACTGCTGGTGAGGAAGCTGCACTGAAGCCATGTCCTGTCCTGTGGCAAGCGCAGGATGTGGGGCTAGTAGCAGGCAGAGCTACTCCTGCTTATCTGCCAGACCCCATACTGTTTTGGGGTATACAGTGGTCTGCGGAGAAGAATGTGCTAGAACAAGGGCAGATGGTCCATGGAAACTAAATCCAACAAGACCCAAGCCACAGGCTGACACAGACCCCAGGGAGGGTGTGGACTTGGACACTGGTTTCCCTGAAGCCTTGGCCTTCCTCAGGCATGTGTGGCTAAAGGAAACTGGTAGCAGAGAGTTTTTTCTGAAAGCAAGGCGAGCCTATCTGCCCAGAGAGGGTCACAGCCCTCCCCTCCTACCTCCTCACTGTCCCTGTGACCACACAGCATTGCGACCAGCCGCGCTTCAGAAGAAGGCCATACTGGTGATGGACACCCTCTCCTCTACTGCACTGGAGGTACAAGTCTCACCTTTCTGTGTGGGTTTGGGGGACTTTCTGGCTGCAGCAGTACACCGGCGTCTTCCAAGTCCTGGTTTTTCACTGTCCGCTGTCCCTTAGTTCAGGCTGCAGCCAGCCTGAGCACGGGCTGGGCTGCGCACCCACCGGTTGTGCTCACTACAGATCTTCCTGGGCTGCTCTCTCTCCTCCTGCCTATAGGTTTTAAATGCATTAAGAAACAAGTCTTTGAAGGCTATTGTTTTTATTCCCACTCCCCGTATTTTTTCAAGTTTTTTGTCCTAGAGAAAAGTCTGAATTTCACTGGAAAGTTGGATCTTGTAATGTCTGGTTTGGCATCCGCAGCACTCCCCAAACAGACCTCCCACCACGAGAGGGGTGGCAGCTCACCCATGGAGCTGTCATCATCAGAAACACTGAGCCGCTCTGCAAGCCGCATGCTCCCCTGTGCTGTGCCTGCAGACATTGAAACAGCCACAGGAAGCCCCTTGAAAATCAACCCCCTGATCTGCTCTTGGTGTGATCAGATCAGGGAGGATACTGGGAAAAAACCCTGGAAATATGGGAAACAGGCTATGGACGGGGCTGGTTCTGCTGCTGCTGCACCATGTGCCACAGGGAGTCTGTCCGAGACAGTAAAGAAGGGCTGGAGGTGCGGAAAGAAGCTGAAACCTCTGCAAGATTGTGGCAGTACCACAGAGAACAATACCTGGGGAAGCACAGCATTTTCAGGACTGCCTTGTTCTGCAGAGTGCTTGTTTTGCCCATCATTCATGTGCAGCATCATGGTCAGCACACAGCAGCTGCAAAAGGGGTTTTTTTTAGGTACAGAGATATCTTGTCCCAACTGGAAGCTGCTGTGGGAGCAGAATGAGGTTCTCTGTTGAAATGACCCCAAAAGCCAACGGTAATTACCAGTCTTTTTTTCCTTCAAGCATCTTTTTCACCTTGAAGATCTTTGTTGACCATGAGTAGAGCAGGCAGCTTAGTTTCATATTGCACATCAGCACTGCTGCATGTCCTCCTCACCCCTGCTACAGTAGCCTTTGTTGGGGCACTGGAGAAAGTCTTGCAGGATCCTGCCTACCACAGACCACCTGGAGGAGAGGAAAGTGGTTGTGACAGATCTGAACTGAAGGATTTGTGCCCTTTCCCTCTTGCCCATTCTGCCTGGGAACTTGGCTTATTCCCAAAGCCACAGCCCTGCCTGCTTCTTGGTCTGGTATCTTCAATACATTTTCTCTCTGGGGGCTGCTATGGAGTTGAAGCTGCTCTGCTTTTCTGCCAGCAAGTCCAGCAGCTGAGGTCCTCTCTACAGTGGAGGCTGATCTCTGCTTCACACTAAACCAAGCTGAGATTTGACTGAGTCCACCATTCCCACCACTCCAGATGCCACAAGACCATGCACTCTGGTGCCTTTCATCTCCCACATGCTGGAAATCCCAAAGCCAGCAGAGGCACCACAACCACCCTCATGACTGCAAGCTCTGTGCCCACCGCATGGGGAGATGGCCAGTGTCCAGTTGGGGCTGGGGTTCTTCTGTCCAGGGTCTCTAGAAATGTCTGAGTCCTGAAAGTGGCAAAGGAGTTCAGCAAGGCAAGGTTCTCAGAGAGATAATGCCTTTTGTATGATAAGTGGAAAGAGTTGAAAGAAATGGGCTAGCTTTCAACAGCCAGGCATATCCTCCCTTTTCATCTGACCACAACCTTGCCTCTTCCCCTTTTAACAGAGTGATATTGGCTGGCCTAAGGCAATGTATTATCTCACCCTATAAACCTTGCCTCACTCAGACCCTCATGGCTACCACCACTAGAAGTGGTTTCTTTCCACTTCATCATCAGCCTGAGCTTCTTCATCCCATCCTGAGACAACATTTAGGGAGTAAAACCTCTTCTCCTGGGAAGTGATGGGTGAAGCATGCCTGGCTGCATAAAGATCATCCTGCTAGCCTGCAAAACCCCTCTGCCTGATTTCTGTGCATTCATTCCTCTTCTCTTTCTGCTGTGCTCAAGTTATGTTCTCTGGGGACAAGGTGTTGGTGGGAGTCCTGGGCTCTGGCTGGCTTCATGCTCACCTCCTCCTTTCTGGATCTGTGAGCTTATTGCACACATGCTCTCCTGTGAGAGCCTGGCCCCACTGGTGATGCCAAATGCCTGCAGAGCTTGCAGAAAGCAGTGGGATGGCAGTGGGATGAAGCAAAACTGGAGGGAGCAATGAGGAGAGCCGAAGAGGACTCCTGGTGTGCAGTTACCTGGTGAGCACTTTGTTTCAGTGCACCTGCAGGGCTGGAGTGCCTGGGGCGTGGGGCTCCAAAATCACCCCCTCAGCAAGCCTGGAATCCCTCTGCCTGACAGACACAGCTCAGCTGCTCTGTCACCAATCTCAGGCTCCACGAGCACCCCTTTCTTGGAGAGAGTGTAGACAGACAGAGAGACAGACACAGGAGTCTGGGACCCCTCTGGCTGTGGGTGCTGACAGATTTCTGCCCTCTCTGATCATCAGATCAGCTTTTTTCCAGGCACTGCCCTTTGCTGGGGTTCAGAGGAATGGCCTCCCACCCCTACCAGCTGCATGGAAGAGGGGTGGGTGCTGATCCTCTTTGCAGGAAACTCGTGTGTCCTAGGCTGGTTTTTCAGGTTTTTTTGGCTGTCTCTGCTGTAGTTCGGCAACATCAGAACTCGTGGAAGGAAATGGTCCTCTGCTTGAGTAACCAAGTATAAAGCTGAGAGTTAATAGCTTACATCCTCGTTACAGCCACATGCTGTCTTCCCTTGCGGCCAGGTTCTGGCAGAAAGAGAGCAGCCTCCATCCAGTACTTCAGAAACTGTCTTGGTTCCCCTTGGTACGGAGAAATCTGCTCACATTACATTACAGTTATTCTTTCCAGGGAACACGAGTTTCTTTGCAGAATTAAGACACTTGTCCGCAGCCTCATGAGTGATTTGCTGCAGTAATGAGCCACAGGTTTCTGCAGACTGGAGTCATATGAGTGCTGAGGTGGCACAAGACCTGCACACTCACCCCCCATCACTGATATTTTCTGCCTTGCCCTCTCCCCAGCAGCATCTGGCAGAGGGATGCTGCAGGATCCGTTTCTCCACAGAGGCTTTTTGGAGAGGGAGTGGGGCTCTGACACATGTCATCACTGTTTGATCTCTGGCATGCTTGGCTCCCTGTCAGAGAGCTCGCACATAACGATGCTGCTTCATTTGAGTGTCTGTTATCACATCGTGCTGAGGCTGACAGATGCTTCCAAGCATAGTTAATGCCTGTCAGCAGCCCTGAGCCCACAGGCTGCAGTGCAGGAGGACCTGGAATCCCACTAGAGTGCTGGGCCCAGAGGCCACGAGCCAGAGGTTGTTTTTCCCTTCTCAGAAGATTGGAAATGTACCCAGCGATTCCCAGTATCACCTTGCCCCTAACATCCAGATATTTGTAAGCACCTCCTGCATACAATTCATGACTGAACTGTTGAAGATGGTGAATAGATTTTTTGTCTTAGTCCTTCATATAGCAGCTGAGGATCTCTTTGCACCTGGGAACCTTGTAGCTTCATTTAATATACCTGGGGAAAACAGGCTTTCTATTCTCCTTCCTGGTACAGGCTGGTGAACAGCTCGTTGTTCTCTTGTCAGAGAATCAAAGAATGTGAAGAGTTGGAAGGGACCTCAAAAGATCATCTAGTCCAACCCCGCTGCCAGAGCAGACAACCTAGAGCAGGTCACACAGGAATGCATCCAGTTGGGTTTTGAATGTCTCCAGAGGAGACTCCACAACCTTTCTGGGCAGCCTGTCCCAGTCCTCTGTCACTCTTACAGTGAAAAAGTTCTTCCTTACATTCACCCGAAACCTCCTGTGTTCCAATTTGCACCCATTCCCCCTTGTCCTATCACTGGACATCACTGAAAAGAGCCTGGCTCCATCCTCCTGACCCTCACCCTTTACATATTTATAAACATTTATGAGGTCACCCCTCATTCTCCTCTTCTCCAAGCTAAAGAGACCCAGCTCCCTCAGCCTCTCCTCATAAGGGAGATGTTCCACTCCCTTAATCATCTTTGTGGCTCTGCACTGGACTCTTTCAAGCAATTCCCTGTCCTTCTTGAACTGAGGGGCCCAGAACTGGACAGAGTACTCTTAAACGCAGCCTCACCAAGGCAGAATAGAGGGGGAGGAGAACCTCTCTTGACCTACTAACCACACCCCTTCTAATACACCCCAGGATGCCATTGGCCTTCTTGGCCACAAGGGCACATTGCTGGCTCATGGCCATCCTTCTGTCCACCAGGACCCCCAGGTCCCTTTCCCCTTCTCTGCTCTCCAGCAGGTCAGACCCCAACCTGTACTGATCCATGGGGTTGTTTGTTCCCACATGCAAGACTCCACACTTGCCCTTGTTGAATTTCATTCAGTTTCTCCCTGCCCAACTCTCCAGCCTATCAAGGTCTC